>JALHLI010000021.1:1087500-1470000 GCA_023349425.1 Anthopleura sola | reverse complement strand
AAGCAGCTGAATTTGGAGGACAATACAATAGAAAAGAATTTCAATCTCCTGAGAGTTGGAACCTAATGTTTTGTCTTCCAAATTGAGCTGCATTCCGACGTACTGCAAGGGGTCTATTGCTGGGTTTCAATCAGCTGATAAAAGTCTTTGAATCTCATTATCTGCTCCAAATGGTGGTCAAACACTGACCACCATGTGCTGTCAGCCAGAAATAATTCTATTGAAAACTTGTGATTCACCTGAGGAACATTCCGCACGAGACAGGAAATAGCGTCAAGTGAAACCCAGCAATTCAGCTGATTAACAAAAACATTCCAAATATTGAAAGACATTGCTGTATCTGAAATTTGGTCATACCCGTATGTAGCTTGCATTGATGTAATCTGATTCTTCCTCTTCCTCTAGCTTTTCAAGAACGACCCTCGAGTTGTCGTCTAAAAAGGAATTAGCATATATCATATTAGATGCAGCACTACATGGATCCTCCTGTTAAAGATCAGGAACATAATGTACCCGTTGCGCGTAGATTGCAACTAACGGCAAAACTTTCCCAACGGCGGATACAGGAATTTGTTGAGAGAGGGTACAAACGTTGAGAGGGGGTCCAAATGTATACTTCATGGAAATTTTACTAACCTGTGGCAAAACTAAATTTTAGGATAAAACAAACAATGGAACCTTAGGTATGACAGGGGGTCTGGACCTCCTGACCCTCCCCCTGGATCCACCCTTGTTTCCCGTCTATGTGTTTGTGCCTACAATGGTCAACACTGCAGCTTTTTTGATAATTTACGATAATATGTGAAAACCGAATTCAATAACTATTTTATTATACATTTGGTGAACTAAAAATGAAAATTCCATAGACCTTTTTAACTTCAACGAAATGTTTTCCCAATTCATCCCAAGTCTCATTCCCAAGAGTATCATTTAACTGTTTGTTGGTTGTGCATAAGAAGATACATGAATATGGACAATACTCAAACAAAGAATCTTATTCTAATAGAACGAAACGTGTCCTGAAATAGGAAGACACTACGCCGAAACTAAAAAAGTCTGAAACTTGTCATGCATGCCAAATGTAATATATATCTGCAGAAAAACAGAAAAACAGAAAAACAGAAAAACCTACAGACAATACATTTATCATGTCAAGTGACACTTTATTAGTAAGATGACTTACATGGGATGATATTGCCATACCGATTTTTCTGTTTGTTCGTCGGTTTCGAGGCAACAGTACAAGGGTACAGGCGACCTTGTGGTAACACCTAATATAAACGATATCAGACATTAAAATATCAAACATATGAAGCTATTTCAAAAAAGGTTGAATACAGCAAATGCACGACCGAAAGGAACTGCTGGGTAATAAGAGATTAATTCTTCATATTCCCCCATTTTTAAATACCTAAACTATGCCTGCAAAATTCAGCAAGCACCTTAGATGCCATTTTTTAGGTATTTGAAAAAAAAAATGATGATGATGATGATGATGATGATGATGATGATGATTAACTTATATTGCTCAAGAATCAACATTTCTGTTTTCTACTGCGCAAAAAATGAATATGAAGAAATTCTTATTACCCATCATCTTACCGATCGATCGCCATTCGCACCTTCATCCCTTTTTGAAATAGCACTATATAGTCTTTACGACAAGAAGAGTAAAGTCGACCATTGCATCGACTCATAGCCTCGTGCACAATGGACCCTTAATTTTCTTAAGTTTTTTTTAAATGTTTTCAAAAACTTATTGGATATATTGATACTAACCTTGAATTGGTGCATAAGTAGTTCATATTTCTTCCTTCTAGCTCTGGCCATAAAGTCTGGAAACTGATTGATACCGATTATTTCTGTCTTATTTTCGTAAACAGCATCGCACTCTATTTCTGCCATTTCAATGTTTTCCTCCCCTTGTTGTTTTTCCTCCCCTTGTCGGCTATCTAAAGTCGAAGCAAAAAGAAAGGCGTATTAGATGCTAGCTTTATAGTGCTTATATCATCTGGAGTCTAGTGTTTTGAAGCGGTTGTGCACTAGCCTCTCATACCTCATGGGTGTTGGATTCAATTCCTGGACCAGTATCACATGTGAATATAGTTTCTCTATAGGTCTCGAGGTACGAGGGTTTCTCTCCGATGCTTAAAGTTGACGTTCTGCATGAAAAAAATACTTCCCTAGCTTTTGTAGTTTTCGAGTTACGTGCAAACATGGTTTCCGAAAAATGGTTTCCGCCATTTTTCTGTCGAAAGCTTGGCAAAATGGTAATATTCAAAACTCATTATCTCGAAAACGAGCTCAGAATACCCCATTCTTCTTTTAACTTTCGGATTCAGTTAAATTCTGTATAGTAAAATAGTTTTAATAGTATATTATTTCTAATTACTCCTCGCTGAAGTTGTCAGACCTTGACAGGCAGACAACAAAACTGATGGCAAAAGTGCCATCACGATGTATTTTCCCTCATAGAGAGGTGAAAGGGAAGGAAAGAGGACAGATGCTGTGTTGCACAATTGCAGGTCTAGAAATATTACCACGTGACCGGAAGTAAAGCATCATGTGCATAAAACCATTTACTCAAGTTTGGAATTAATTGTCGTTACTTTATAATACTGCAAAACACTGTTTTCTTACCGACTGGAACAAGGTAGTTTGTTTCTTGCCCTTCTGCGCTTGCCTCTTGAGGGGCATTTTTGTGAGACGTTCCACAAATAGTTCGTCCAAGTATCACTATATCTTCGCCTCTACGTCTTAAAAAGAGATTATCTTTTTTAGTATCACGAAACTATTCACTTTCTAAAGTTAAAATGAAGCCATAACTGATCAATCATACTACATATGGAGTTGCAACAAAATTATTGGATGACAGGTAAATGAACACAATTTTGAACGCTTACTTTTTATACCAGAAAATATAAAAGACTATCCCAACGGCGAAGACGAAGAATATAGAGAAAAGTACAGCAACCGCTATGACCGAATCAGATACTTTATCCTGGTTTCGTCCTTCAGCTATCTCTGTGAAGAAAAAAAGTATTTTTCTTCGAAGAAGAACTAAACGTCTTTTGCTATTACCACCCTTTAATGGTTTGTACAGGAAATCATATGGTTTCGAGTGCAATTTGGAATAAATTTGAACGAGTGAGTTCTGAAAGAGCTCGAAATTGCACGAGAAAAACTCCTTTTTTCTGCACTGCTCTCAGCCAATCAGAATAGAGAAAGTTTTTCATGTGTATTATTAACTGGCATATACCAATCAATAGAAGTTCCTTTCGCACCAAAACACTCATACGCTTCCTCCTTTCAAATCCTTTACCCATTTACTACCAAAAGCCAACTCAAGAGAAAAAATATCGAAAGGGAAGAATGGACGACTAAATGGTTTTGTCGATGGCATATACCGATAGAGTCCCGAGGTTTTGGCGGAAACCTTCGCGCGCACAAAACCTTTTACCCTCAACTGTCGCTAACATCTTTCACAAACTAATGGTAATATATGCTTTGAATTAATCCTTGTTAGTATAGTTTACCTTTTTCAAGAACAATGGGGTCGCTAAATGGACCAGGGCCTGCCTCGGTGTATCCTCGTACAATAATGTTGTATTTCATGTTGTCTGCGAGGCTTATGTTTGCCAGCATGTAAGGTGATTCGCTAGCATTAGCTGCATGGGGTACGACAGGTGATCGACGCTTTCGACTAGCTATGGACGACCACTTCACCTCGTAAGCAATAACCTTCCCATTGCTTAGCTCTCGCGGTATTTCTTGCCATGACACTTCGTACTTTCCCTTGTCGGACTTGGTCACTTTTACTTTTGCTGGAGCAGATGACGGTTCTGTTTTAAAAGCAGTGAAAATAATAGTAACTATTTCTTCGTCTTATAATTATTCCTGCACTAAAATAGTGGGTTCATCAAAGCATCCTTCGTTTTTTAATGCATCCAAAGGAGTTGAGGGAATCAATGGTGGCATTAGGTAGTACACTTGTCTCTCAACTCTGGGTTCTCGGATTCGATTCTTGGACTCGCCATCACACGTTAGTAGAGTTCCTAATAAGGTCTCTCACTTGATTCGAGGGTCTTTTTTTTTTGGGGTTCTCCGGTTATTCTCCCTTCACACGCTAAATTCCAATTTGATCCGTGAATTACACTACTAAACTGAAAAAGCGTTTCTCATTTTTTTAATTTAGGGCTTCGTTTAGAAGATATTGATACTTTTCTACGAGAACCTATAAGAAAACCTATATCATAAGTTTAAGAACCATTTAAAAAATAATGAGGCGCTAAAACGAAAATCTGAGACACGCTTTTTTAGATTAACATGTGTAAATTGAGAAGGCAAGGAAATCTAATCCGTTTAAACAAAGCGGAGGGAGAATAAGTAGCGCTACGAAACTGACCCGTTTTTTAATAAACATCTTATATCTTCAAAATGAATAAAAACTTGCTATAATAAGCTTCATATTTGAAATGTTCAATTATTAAGTTTTTAGAAAATGTATATTTCATTGCAGATCCGTTTAAAAAACAAGCGAATTACAATTGTTTCAAAAATATGAACTGATTGTGTTCCTAGTTACCTTAACGCAACTTTGATCCTCCTAAAGGTTGTTTCAGGGTATCAATAAAATTTAACGTTGTTTTTTTTTAGGATTAGCACGTATCTGAACATTATTATAACATTATACAAACATATAATAAGATACTTACTACATTCCTGAATATTTCCAGTCCAAGTTTCCGAAGGATCTCCAATAAGACCACTGGCACTGGCTCTCAAATATAATCCAAATCGAACTCCACCAATAACATCAGTCGTATAGCTCATTCTCGTAAAATCCGTAATGATCAATGACGTCATTTTGCTAACATTATCGATGACGTAATTAGAAAATAGGGTGTAGCCTGTTATTTTGCCAATGACTCTCACTGGTTTCTCCCACTTTAACGTCACAGTTGGTCTGTTGTTCCCACGTTGAGGGTTGACTGTGGCGTTAAGATTTCTTGGTCTGGTGGGAACTACGTGTTGCAAGAGAAATAGAGAAATCAATTCATGAACCAAAATAGACCTCGTTCGCCAACATGAGTTCCTGTAGCTCAGTTGGTTAGAGCGTCTGCTAGCAACCTGAACGTCGTGGTTTGAATCCCGCGAGGAGCTCGGATTTTTTTCCGAGAAAAATAACTTGAAACGAAACAAATACTCACATCTTTATATGAAATTGGAAATGTCTTGAAACTTGGTTAAACTGACTTATCTATATGGCCCCAATTTTCTTCACAGTCAAAGTTTGCGGATAAAAATTATATATATTTTTCAGCATCTAAATTGTGAGTAAATGACGTCATTTACCTAACCCCATTGTTTTTTTAGTTTTTAAGCCAAAATTTCTCAACTGCGAATGGCTCAAATGCTAAAATGTTTGCCAATCTGGTTTTCATAATCATGATTGAGTCATATTGTTCTTAAATACTTGAACTATGTGGTGTATTGGCCACTTCTTGGCCGTAAAAAAAAACAATTAGCACACAATACCTACTTTTCTCTAGTTTGAATTGTAATGTCCCGCAGTAGGCGAGCGATAAAGAAATTTCCATGCGAAAATTGCTGTCGACAAATTTCCGAGACTCAACAGCCATTTTCAGGGAATTTGTACTTATGGGATTCCCCATAAGGGAAATAGTACATACGACGTGAGCATTTTCATTTTGATGCGTTTTCAACTGTCCACACTAATACGATATGTATGCGTTTTCATTTTGATCCACTTTCAAGAGCGTTTTCAAATCGATGCGTTTTCGATGATACGCTCAGCGTTTTAGTGTGGACGGAAGGCCTAAACGCATCAAAATGTATGCGTTTTCAAACTAAAACGCACTAGTGTAGACGGGGCTTCAAGTCTCCATTGCCCCGAGGTCGTTTTCGTTTTTTGATTTAAAACAAAATAACAATACATACCCAATAATGTCGTGATTTTTCCTCTGCTCTGCAATCTTCTGTAGGAACCATAATCGACTTGACAAATGTAAGCTAAACTGGTACAATGTCTTTTCGCTTCGTCACAAGAATATTTAACATAAACATCATCAGCTGATGTGTAGTTCACACGTAGTGTTGATATAATTGTTGATCCTGTTCTTACTGTACCGATAGAGTAACTTGTAATGTCTGTATCGTTATGGTACCATTTAATATTCAGACCTCTTTCACCTTTGCACACCAAGTCTACATGTGAACCTTGACTTGGTTGGAGCACTTTTTTACCTATCTGTAGTGGTATCGTGGAAGCTAATAAAAAGCACAAAAAGGAGTCTTAGAAGGTTTGCGTACGATAGCAGGGCCGTAGCCACCAGTACTTTTGGTCAGAACCATTTCCCCCCCAGATATGTATTACTCGAGAAAACCAGACCACTTTTTAAAAATCGGACCACTGTTCAAATGGTGGCTACGGCCCTGCTTAGTTGTTTGAGAACCTCTCTAATTTTGTAAATTGACTGATAAAATTCTATGTTGAGTTACACGTGCACGTGAGTAGTCCTCAGAAAGACTGTTGCTTAACTGATTGAATTAGTGACTGACGTTTCGACAACCTGAACGGAGGTCATATTCAGAGTCAACTGAGATTGAAATTCGGGCTAATAATATGCCTAAAACAAATCATAAACTTGCACTGATTTTTTCGTCGATTTGAAGTGACCCCTACCTCTGCCCTTAACTTAAAATCTTATTAGACAATTAGCAATTGTTGTACCTCTTTCCTTGGTAACACCATATATCTCAACTCTAAGGGCGTACGATTCTTTCTTTTCCACAGGATAGAACCGTACCATTCTAGCAGCCAAAGGAATAGGCAAGATATGCCTGATGATGCAAGTCGAGTTATTTTCGTTACCATTAAAAACCTAAGAATATCGAGAAACAAAGTTACGTGAGGATCAAAAAGAGAACTGAAGGGATTCTATCCTCCTTCCTCCCTCCTCCGAAATTGCCACATATTCTAAACACAATTGGCTAAAAATTCGCGGCTGTTCCAAACCTCACAAACTCGGAAATCCACGTTCAACAACATCTCTGGGTACACCTTTTATTTGCATAAGGACTTCAGTTCGAAATATTGTCCAACTTATTAAATTTCGCCAACAATTTCTGATCTTAAACTTGAAGACGGCAACATATATACATAGCAATCTTAGTGACAGGAATTTATATTATATTGGTCATTGATTGAATAATATTTTTTTATCCTCAATTTGATTTACCATTTCTTTTTTCGAAGTTTTGCTTTTAACAGATACCCATTTTTGGTGATCTATATATCCTTTAACCTTGTACTTTGTTGTCCTCTCGTCTGTGTTCGGGTCACCTTGTGTAGCCACAGCACACACGTAGTAAATCTTTCCAAGGTCTATTTGTAACCATGGGTTGGGATCATCGTCACGTGGTCTCCATGAAGTGTCACCGAAAAGCCTGGCTTTTGCTGCAGTCCTCGTGATATCATGAAAAGAACTTGATGAAAATCTGTTGTCTCGCACTACACTGTTATAATTTGATATACCAATGGCTGATCCCATATAAACTAGAAACGAAAAAAGAAAAATATATCTTTTATACGTTCTCCAATTGCCTTAACTACTTTAGGTTAATGATACAAAGAAGCCTAGAGGTTGAATAATTAACTGTGACGGTGACGGTGACTACAATACCTACTTTATGGCAGAACTATTTTGTAGTTACTTACCTTCAGTGTGAACCTCAACTTCACATAATGTAAGTGCACGTGCGGGATAACTGCCCTTCTCGAACTTGATAGTCAAAAACTGACCCACCATGCTATGTGGGCAGTAGATAGACGATCCAATCCCATGGGGCAGTGTGCGTTTCACGGTTTTACAAATGGGATTTGATTTACCACCATTTGCTGGGCTCCCACCTGAAAATGAACGATATTTGGTTTGTATTGATAAATAAATGCAACGCCATTGGTACAGCTACTGTCCTGCGAAATGATAAACATTACGTCCTAAGTTTGTCATTTCTTGACTAAAATAACTTATAATCGAAAAACTGAAAGAGCTTACGGTCTCGTTGAAGATCAATTGGAAACCTTTCCTAGCTTGCAATAAAAATATGAATAAGTGAGGCTACCTTAAGATCGTAAAATCCTTCTCAAAATTAAAAGCGCCACACTTAATGTGCTAGCTAAGAAAATCAAACAATGAAACTCGTTGCGCTTGTTTTGCTGAAGTAGATCTCTAGCTATAGTTTTCTGATCTATACTTCAATCTTCAACATTACCTGCAAGTTTGAGCACAACTAAGTTGCAGATTTGCAAACTGCAATTTCCTGGTTGCATGCAGTGTTGCAAGAAATAGCTTAACCTTGCGTCCGGTTATTTACTTACATTAAAAAGTGCAAATAAGTATTAGATATCCAGAAAAGGTTGTACGTTACAGCGAATTGACGTAGGAAATGAGTCCGTGCACAAGTATGTATTTTATCGATACTCCGAAACAACCTCTGGTCTGATCAAAGTCAGGGAACAACTCAGATCGAATTGGAATTAATTTAGTTTAGCTGCTAGGATTTGCAGAACCCCTTGAATCAAGGAAGAGTTCTAATAAACTCTACTCACATGAAATGGTGAGTCAGGGAATAATCGAACCTGAGTCCCCGGAAGTGGGAGGTGAGTGCACTACCGACATGCCAACCTTGATACCTAATAATAATAAGGGTTGGCCTTATTCTGTGTGAGAATCAATTGAAATGATTCCCTAGTACAATCTAATGTTTTCCCATTTGCTTCATTTGCAGATTTAGTTTGTTATAATTTTACTTACCAATAAGAATTTGAAACTCGCGAAGTCTTTTTCCGGTACTACCTTCTCTATTAACGATGAACACCTCATACACAGGTACATTCTGTCCAAGATCGACCATCCACCAGGCCTCTTTCTCAGTTCTGGTGTGGGTACAGCTGTATTCATAAAAGTCTGGATCCCGATTCCCATCCACTGCATAACCAGCTGTTGCATACGCATCACTATAATTACTCGACTGTGTTGCCTTTTTACGGTAGGCGTAGTTTATTTTAGAGGCTGAGTGAGTAGAATCATATAAAAATGGTAGATAAGTTAATCATCACCACAATCATTAATCATGATGATATACATCATCATCTTTACCATCACAATAATAATAGTAATAATAATAATAATAATAATAATAATAATAATAATAATAATAATCAAAGTCATATTCGTAATCGTAATCGTAATCGTAATCAGAATCACAATGGTTATCATAATAAATTCATGATGTAATGATGATGGTAATGATAGCAATTGATCATGGTGGATAAGTGTCATAATTTTAATTTCAATCACAATCCAAAAACATGCACACGTTTTGACTCAATGATAAAAGAAAGATCGAGGCAACAGCACATTAAAAAAATCTGTTAACTCCCCTCCCAAAATTTTTAAAGGGATTCGTCCTCTCAATGCGGAATGAAAAGACACACAAATATGGATACAACTCAAGCAAAGAAACTTATTCTCAAGAGAATGACGCACGGTCTGAAATAGCAAGAAAGGCCTATTCCATCTATACTAAGATAACACTATAAGGTATCTCTCTATTACCTGGGTGCATTTGTACTCCATATATCTCAGCTCTCATACAGACAGCCCCGTGGTGCATCATGGGTAGGATACGTAGATATCTGGCAATGATTCCTTGGTACAAAATCTGCTTGACGATCCCTGAATTATCCACGTTACCATAGAATATCTAGAAATGTCCCCAAAACAGTAAAAGATACTTTAAGGTTTTCACGTTTCAATTTTTGCGACCTCTTTAGCTTTCAGACGTTAGGTATTTTGGCTTCCGGCAATCAAAAAGTTTGAAAAAACTAAGAGAGTTGGAAATTTGATGGACAGAAGTCAAAACAAGAACCGCAAAAACATGGAACTTCATAATGTTTATTCCCTTAAGAACAAAAACTTTGTTTAATAAACCGCGTCACTTCGTCCTTGCATACGAGGGTTCTCGGGGCAACTTTATAGACCTCAGATGAATTTAGAGGACAAAACAAAACAATTTCAATCGCCTGAGAATTTGAAACTATTGTTTTTTTCCTCCAAATTGAACTGCATTTCGACATGGTGTGACGGGTCTATTCTACTGGTCAACATGGAGAAAGTTTCATGAAAAGCGCTTTAGTAATTTTACAAAAATCAAATGATTTAATACCTCCTGTTACCTTTTGCGTATTGCCGTTCTCCATATATGGATTATAAGTATTCCCATCATCAGAAGAATTAACCTGGAAAGCCTTGACCCACATTTTCCCTTGACGGTCACCCTGTGTTGACACAGCACAGATGATGTGGGGGGTCCCTAAGTCAATCTGTAGATAAGGGTTAGCATCATTTCCCAGAGCACACCAGGATTGTCCACGAGTGTATTTTAGTCTGGCCTGGTCGCCTGCTGTTCCTGAAGATGCTGTAATCTTGTCAGCTGGTATGACATTGTTCTGCATGCCAAGAGCAAGGTCTCTACAATCAACTGAAAGAGAAAGTTTTGCATGCTATTAACTTAGCACAATGTACTTTTTCTGTGGCCATTTTGAGTCATTAGGCGTGTCACTAGGTAACCGATCCTAAGATCTAATCAGGACATTGAAAACCTAACACTACCTTTTGTCAAAGTAGACATGGTCAATGTAATGAAGATGCAGCCTCACAATAACTGACACCCTTTTTATATGCTCTTAATAAATAGCACCAGACGTATTTTGAATACATCCTTATAGTCTCAAAAACATGTTTTTGTAAGATTTTCCCGCATTCAGTGTAATCCTGATTTTTAAGTGCGTTTTCAAAATGTCCCAATAAATCTCACAGCCGCGCCGCTTGGAGACTAGTGCCTATGACGTCATCGGGGTGAGCGGACTTTGACAGTTCTCAAAGAATCTAAGGGACGATCAGAAGGAAGTGTCAATGGGTAACGACGCAATATTTAGGCATCTTTTTCTCTCCAAAACTGAAAAACAACAACACACTTTGCTCGTAAAAAAAGATACATCTCACCCCGATGATGTAAGCAAATAATAGTTTTCAGGCGCGGTACTGAAACTTCGAGAGTGACTGGACGCTAGCTTTCACGAAACTTCAAAACGTCCTTTAAAAAAACAGGATTACACCGAGAGCATGAAAATCCTACAATAACATGTTTTTGAGACCATAAAGATTTATTTAAAATAGTTCTGGTGCTATTTATTTATTCATAAAACTCATGAATAATTAATGAGGAAAACACAATAGAAATCATTGTCCGTGGAGGAGGTTGTATATCTGATACAAAATCGTCCTGATTTGCATAAACTTTGACTCCAATTTTCTCAGCTAAATATAATTTTATCTTTAAAATTTTAGTAGAACATGAATGTATACACCTAGACGTTTCATAAGTAATATACAATATTCGTGTCCGTGTTGTATCAGATATATGATCACTCGCCTTCGGCTTGTGGTATTATATCTGATACAACACGGCCACTCATATTGTATATATTATTTGTTGTTATTTCGAAACCAGACGATAGAATTTCGTAACGAATAGGTTAAATCGAAAGATACCATTGTCTCGAACTCAAAAGCCTGTCGTCAGCTTCCTTTTCAAGAAAAAGTTTCTTTCTTGTAGTTTCGTATATCGAAACCTCAATAAACAAAAAGAAGTTGAAAGTAGAAAAGAAAACTCTCAAGTGTCCATCTCATTCGAAATTATTAGTATGAATACCGATTTCAAAAAATCGCAACCAAATCTTAGCAATCATGCAAAGTTCTATCTTCTTCTTAATTTCTTGTTGGGAAAACTAGTCACACGAGAAGCTTGATGGTTCAACCTTATTTCTGAAATGCTTCAAGTTATTAAGGGCTTCAGCTTATGTTCGTGTAAGTCTTCTTGTGTAAAAATGTAGATTTTTTTACAGAATTTAAAAATATCAATAGAAACATTGCTTCGTATGTAGCCACTAGACCAATAAAAAAATAATATTTAAAAAAATACAAATACAGGCCAAGAGAGCTAAACTAGATTGAGCAAGAAGATTTAAGGTAAATTGATAAAAATGGACATATATGGCCAACAGAAGTAGTTCGTCTCATCGATCCTTTCTTTCGTTTTGGAAACAAAGTCGTCACAAGATTCATGACGAAATGAATCGATATGTCCTTAAGTAACAGAAACGATCGTGTCTTTTTAGTATCGTACTAACCTTGATGAATAATTCAAATGTTTATTTTGGCAGTTGAAGTATCTTGCTTTCAAATGGAATACAATTTTAAAAATCATTTAAAAACCACGACTTAAACAGACGGCTGTCATTTTAAGTTAAATTATTTCAACCCATTCACTTGTGACTTCGTTTTCTCTCTATTACAATTAAGTACTTTCAATGTTGGTACTTCATAGCTGATCCTATTTTTGCTTCTCAAAGAGTAAAGTTATCAAATCATTGTGGAAATAACTGGAAATCAAAGCCAGCTGAGACTAACTCAATATGTTTTGAATGTGTTATGTTGCACTTATAAACTTCGTATGAGTAGGGACCATACTTTTATACCTTATATTGCAA
Organism: Anthopleura sola; assembly: GCA_023349425.1. Classification (NCBI taxonomy): domain Eukaryota; kingdom Metazoa; phylum Cnidaria; class Anthozoa; order Actiniaria; family Actiniidae; genus Anthopleura; species Anthopleura sola. The sequence goes on along the minus strand of JALHLI010000021.1, from coordinate 1,457,360 downwards.
TTGTTTTCAAAACTAATTAATACTATATTTACAATGCACTATATATTCATTATTTACAAGTCATTTAGTATTTGGATAGGATGGAATATTATTGGAAAGCAAGTAATGTTGAATCCTTACCTGCAGACGAGACACATGTAGTAATAGAAAGGATGTAGAATAATATGGCTAAAGCTTGAACTACTGCCATCTGGAAGACGAAATCAACGTGTAAGTAAAGTGGAATCTGTGTTTGCTAAAGGTTGTCGTACTTTTGAATACATATTTCCTTTATGCACTTACGAACTTGACTCTCGCAAGGGCGTCTGGGTGGTGCTAAGGCATCAGGAGGAAAATTGAGTTTTTCATACATGCATTAGTCTGTGGCGCTAATAGCGTAGCAGTGATGAACTCCCAGTAGCTAATTTCATTAATCATTTCAACCCTTTTCCGCCGAATTTGATAAAAGGGTTTTATGCCTTTCCTTTCCCTTCCCTTCAATTTCTTTCCTAGTGTCTTCTCTTGAGGAAGGATTTTTTAATTTATTGATTAAATACCCAATAGTCACAAAGACGATACATATACAAAATTTATACAAAATTTTCTTTTATACAAAATTTTCTTTAAATAATTTTTACTCGCGCGAACTAAGCATGGGCTTGGACTGGGAAAATATTTTGCTTTAACGGAAAGTGTTTTTGTTTCAATATTTTTATTCAAATTAAACATGGTGTTTCTACATCTGGCATTACGTGATTTCCTATTCATTTGCCTTCAGCTTTACTAATGATACTGTCGTAACAGAAAGTCAATTGTGAAAATACATACGATTTGTGGTTAAGAGTAATCTGTAATGTCTTGCTGAAAAGAAAGAAGATAAAAACCACAAGTTAAGATTTATTTCCGAAGTATCTCGAGGCCGTAGCATTTTTAATAAAATTACCTTTAGATTCGACGTTTTCTCCTCCTCCTTCTCCTTCTCCTTCTTTTTTGTTGACTTAAACTTAGCTAATCTTAGGCCAACCCCTCTTCGACACGTCACTGTCCTAAGAGCCTCGATTAAGTGCGATATTCAGCTGCAAGCACTCAACTTCAAACGAATTCGAAATTGAAAATTGAAGAGAAAGCCAGTATGATATTATTATCACTTAGCCTCTTAAACTGATCCAATAAATCCGTGTCAACTGAATTTTTTGGACTAAATCGAATATTATACATCTTGGAAGATTCTAACCTTGTTTTCTGCCGAAAAGAAATGCTTAATTATTTGATTAGAAGTAAGAGAAATGAATCCAACTAATACAACCAGTATCTCCACTGCTACAAGATAACTTAGAATAGATCAATATCTGAGACGGAAATAGATATAGCCAAACGGTCGAAGCCAATATAGACCCCTTGCAGCACGTCGGAATGCAGCTCAATTTGGAGGGCAAAACAATAGATTCCAATTCTCAAGAGATTAAAATTCTTTTGTTTTGCCATCCAAATTGAGCTGCTCTGACGTCACGTGCAAGGGGTCTATTCTTCTCAATATTCTGTAACGGGTTTGAAATCGGATTTTAGAGAGTTTTTAAAAAGCTCGAGGGTTTATATTTACTCTAAGATTTAGAATAAAATATATATAAAATATTTAGATCGTTTTTTTTTTCCTTGTCCGCCAAAACTTTCGGCAATTTTTTATAAACTGAAGTGACAAACAAACTTCAAACATTTTTTTTCTTACGTATTTTAACATTGTTGTAAACCAACGTCATTCCAGGTGATCTAGAATCTAGGCGCGCAGTGCATTGTTTGTATTTTCTATTATCTCTTGTCAAAATGAAATATTTTCCACCAACAACGAAGAAATGTGCCTTTTCTAAAAGGTGTTTGAAGAATCTTTCCAACGATGAGTTTTATTTTCTATATTTTCGAGTAAAAGCTGTTGTTTATCGAGTTGAAAACCTGGAACTAGGAAACATTGAGCTACGAACAAAATGTTCGCTGATTGGCTAATTCCTTCTGCCTGAGAGAAGCGAAATCACCTGGTTGTGCATATATTCAAAGTTTAATATATACACAATGACGGTAGTAAATGGGGATGTTACATGGGCTAGCTTAGGGGCTCCACTAACCGTGAGTACAGTCAAAATCAATTATCCTTATTAAAACGGCTACACATCGACCCAAGGAGATTTGGGGAGCAGGAAATCTCTAATCCAACATCTCCTTGCGCATGCGCCACTGTCACAAAATATAGAAGCGTGCACATTTTTATGACTTTTTGGCCATATAGAACCCATACTTACTTTAGAAGCACACGATACTTACCTCCGTACGCGTGCCATGCCGCGCTAGACAATGAAGCTTCCTCTACGTGGGAATTGAAATGTTCAGTAAGGCACCATAGTTGACCTGACAAATGTACTCTAAACTGACACAATTTTCTTCCTAATAGATAACTTCTATCTTCTTCACTACGTATATTTCACTGATTTTCAAAATAACTCATTCATTTGGAGACCCAAAAATTAAATGCAAAGGGTGCCTCAAGTCTCCATTGCCCCGAGGTCGTTTTTTTAAAAAATTAACCTGAAAAACAAACACAATAACAATATATACTATACATACCAAAGAATATCGTGATTTTTCCTCTACTTTGCAATTTTCTGTATGAGCCGTAATCAACTTGACAAATGTAATCCAAGCTGGTACAGTATATTTTCGTTTTGTCACAAGAATATTTGTCAAAAACATCATCAGCTGATGTGTAGTTCACACGTAGTGTTGATCTGAGTATTGATCCTGTTCTTACTGTACCGATAGAGTAACTTGTAATGTCTGTATCGTTATGGTACCATTTGATATTCAGTCCTTTTTCAGCTTTGCACACCAAGTCTACATGTGAGCCCTGTCTGGGACGCAGTTGTTTTTGACCTATCTGTGGTGGTATCAGAGGAGCTAAAAATATATATAAACAGAAAGCTTTTTTAGAATGTTTGCTTACGTTAGTCGTATGAGAAGCTGTCTGATTTTGTAACTTTTTAGAATACAATTGAGTGTGAGCGTTGAGTGTGATCATCCGTGTGACATTCGTAGCCTTCAGTAAGACTGTCTTTTTTAGTGAATGATGTTTCGCCGGACAACCTGAACGGACGTCATCTTCAGAGTCAACTAAGGAAAACATTTGGTGAAAGTTGCAGAGAGAGTTTTGGGTAAAGTCCATATTGTCGTGACCTTTCGCTGATTGCATTCACATCGCGCATAGTGGATTTCGGGCTTGGTATGTAACATCAGACAAAACCTTCGCCATCATTTGTTTCCTCAAATAGCTGTAATAACTAAATAAAATCACACTCTTGCAGGTGAGATTCATTAGATGTGTCACATTATTGTCACGTATGAGGAACATTCCAGGTAACGGAATCAGGGAAGGGTTCATTTGAGCCCGTGATTTACCACCACCTTCTTGCGCCTAGAATGTTCTGTAAAGTGCCTATGACACATTTGACAATATTCTCAGAATACATTCTACATGATATGCGTAATGGATAAGTTGCGAGCCTTAATGTGAGCGACTGAAGAAGACTGCCGTTAGGCCTTTGACAACTTCAAGTCGACTGAAAAATGAGCCAGTTCAACTAGAAACCGTGGACAGCTGTTTCGGCCTGTATTGGGCCTCGTCAGCACGGTGTGTCTAGTGAACTGGCAAGATCCCACGAAAATTAGTAGATGAGAGTTAAGGCACTAGGCCATGTGGGATAGGTTCAGAGATAATGATATGCGTAATGGATAAGTTGCGAGCCTACATGAGTTGGGCTGATGACTGACCCCAAAACTAGAAATTACATAATTTGAGTGATGCATCTTGAAGTTATGAAGGTTTATTATTCTTGTCATATGCTAATGACTATGACGTCAGTAGGCGTTTATGTTTATTTCCCTGTTTCTTGTAATAGACCATTTTCGAGATGCGCGAGCGCTTTCAAAAATATCGCAGGCGCAGGCACCAAAAAGAGGCATTTTCGGGCAAAATCGCGCGCACTATTCAAGCTGTCCGAAAATGCTTCAAGATCATGTCTGCGCCTGCGATATTTTTGAAAGCGCTGGGGCATCTCGACAATGGTCTATTCAAAACACTGGCTACTGTGCGGAAAATAATTAGCATTTTTTTTTAATGAAAGCCATGGGTAAAACAGTGATGCTTTCCAAATTTAATTTATCTTTGCCAGTTACGTTTTGTATATTAAATGATGGCTCTCCTGACGTCACAGTCATTAGCATATGGCATGAAAAAAACTTTTATAATTTCGAGACACATCACAAATTGACATTTGTTTCTGAAGTGACCCCTATCCCCTACCCTCAACTCAAAATTTTATATTCCCTGTTCAACAAAACAATTAACATTTGTACCTTGTTCGTTGGTAACACCATATATTTCCACTCTAAGGGCGAGTGCTTCGTTCTTTTCTACAAGATAGAACCGTACCATTCTAGCAGCCAAGGGAAAAGACAAGATATGCTTGATGATGCTTTTCGACTTCTTTTTGTTACCAGTAAAAATCTGAGAATATCGAGAAAACTATTATTGGAGGAACAGAGAAGAAGATTGAAAGGATTCTATCCTTATACCTCGATCGGATGTTGAAAATAACCGACAAAGCTTAAAAACAAAATGACGAAACTCCGCCGCTTCTCCAGAGGCCACAAACTTAGGATTACATGTTGAACAAAATCTCTCAAAGCTTCTTTTATTAATTTTGCATTAAGATTTTTGAATAATGCCAAACTTAAATTTCACCGTAAAGATCGTAAAGAGTAGTGATTTAAGTATCAGTTTGTTGTGATAGAATTTTCAATTGATCAGTAATATAATTGATTAATACCATTTCTTTTTCCAAAGTTTGGCTTTTTGCAGCAACCCATCTTTGGCGATCTATAGATCCTTTAACTTTGTACTTTGTTGTCCTCTCGTCACTGTTTGGGTCACCTTGTGTAGCCACAGCACACACGTAGTAAATCTCATCAAAGTCTATTTGTAACCATGGGTTGGGATCATCGTCTCGTGGTCTCCATGAACTGTCACTGAAAAGCCTGGCTTTAATTGCAGACCTGGTGTTACTATAAATAGAACTTGCTGACAATCTGTTGTCTGGCACTGTACTGCTATAGGATATACCAATGGCTGATCCCATATAAACTGGAAATTAAAACAACTTTTTAAAATGTACATAAATATCTTTTATGGTTTTCATTAACGATGTAAGAATAAAGGCTAAAACGCCTTTTTAACTTTTTTTTTGATTTGCGCAAATTTCGTATAACTGTAAAAAAAACAAAAAAAACGTACTGTGCCGTGCCGTGCCGTGAAAATGACGAAACTATATCCTCGCACTATAAATGAGCAGTGAAATCGCACGCTGTGATTGGTCCAAAGAATATCGCCGTACCGTGACCGGCATGTCGTATGTCTTGCCTTTTAAAACTCATACGAAACCTGCACTACAAATAAATATTCTCAGTGTAGTCAGATACCTTCAGTGTAAACTTCGACTTCACATAATGTGAGGTACCCTCTATGCTTAAACTTGATAGTCAAGAACCGTCCTATCATGCTTCGCGGGCAGTAGATAGACGATCCAATCCCAGAGGGCAGCGTGCCGTGAACACTGTTACAAATGGGATTTGTTTTACCACCGTTTGCTGGGCTCCTACCTGGAACATAAAAATATTTACGTTTGTGTTAATCAGTAATTATTTGCAACGCCATTGGCACAGCTATTGTCCTAAGAATAGATAAACGATACGTCCTAAGTTTGTCATCGTTTGGCTAAAATATATTAAATCCGAAAAAAATAAAGAGCTTACGGTTTTGTTGACGATAAACTGGCAACCTTTTCTTGCAATAATAACGAGAATATTGGAAGGCCAACTAAATAGCGTAAAAATTCTCGCCAGAATTAAAAGCGTTATGTTGAATGTGCTAGCTGAGCGAGAAAATCACAGGATTAAACTAGCTCGTTGCGCTTATGTTACTGAAGTAGATCTCTAGTTTTCTGATCTATACTTAAATTTTTAATATTGCCTGCAGGTTTGAGCACATAAGTTGCAGATTTGGGCACTCAAATTTCCTGCTTTCATGCAGTATTGCAAGCAACAGTTGTACAATATGAAATGTATATGTGATCGTACCATTCTGAATGGACTCAGAAGAATTCTGAGCAACACATCTCATGGGCTAGAATACCGGTCATCGTAACTGAGCATGCGCGAATATTTGTCAAACCAAGATGGCGGCGGTACTGAAAAAAACCTTCGAGAGAAAAAATAACATAGCAATAAATAGCGTACTTGAGCATTTGTAGCATTTGTCCACGTCGATTCTCCCCCAGTGTTATATGACAATTCTTATGAAGTACATTTCATGCTGCCACGATATGAAATTCAACGTCCAAACTTACCGGTGAGTTTTGGAAATTATCGCCTGTCATTCCCAATAGTAAACAAAGAAATAGTGAAATTGGAAAATTTTCATCGTATTTTGGTTATCTTCTGTTCACTGAATCTAAATTGTCCACCCAGATTTTGGAAGAACCTGTAATTGTAGACATAATAGGTGATTTTAAGTTCTATCGATAAAAGCTAACATCGTCCATTTTTCACCTAAAATACACAATATTTCGAAAACTCTATTCCATAATCCAGGTAGTGTTTTCCTTTTTTTCGTGGTTTGTTCTTCAAAACAGCTGCTTATGTTATTCAAGTCTTTGTAAAACCCTTTAGAGAATTTCGATCTTTTGGACATACTTGGATGTATTATTTTTTTTGTAAAGTACAAAAGAACTGTAAACGATTCTTCAAGGCAGCCTACCCTACATTCAGAGGGAAAACCGCTGATGGCGCGCCCGCGAGATGACCGGTATTCTAGCCCATGTGTTGAGCTAAATGCCCCATCTGGGGCTCAGAATTTTTTCTGAGTCAATTCAGTATGGTACGATCACATATACATTTCATATTCCATCATCATACGCATTCTTCTTCTTTTATTTCCCTTTTCAGGGGATTTAACCCCACTAGGGTGTGTCCATATGATTCCCTAGTACAAACTAATGTTTTCCGATTTGCTTCATTTGCAACTTTAGTTTGTAATAAACTTACTTACCAATAAGAATTTGAAAGTCGTGCAGTCTTTCTCCGTGATTTTTCCTATTAACAATGAATACCTTGTATACAGGTACACTCTGTCCAAGATCAACCATCCACCAGGCCTCGTAATCGTTACTAGTGTGGGTACAGCTGTTACCATCATAGTCTGGATCCCGATTCCCATCCACTGCATTACCAGCTACTCCATTATAAGCTACGCTCGACTGTGTTGCCTTTTTACGGTAGGCGTAGTTTATTTTACTGGCTGAAGAGAAGCAAATAAAAATGGTAGATAAATTAATCATCACCACAATCTTTATTAATACTATTACTCATGATGAGAATCACCATCTTCACCATCACCATAATAATAATCATCATAGTTATAATCTTTATCGTAATAACAATCACAAAGGTAATCATAATAATGCCATGAGGTAATGATGATGCTGATCAATGGCGTAGCGAGGACCCAGGATCTGGAGGGCACCTAGAATAAAAAATAATTACGGCAAAAAATGGGGGAGGCACATGGCCGCCCCCTCCCTACGCCAGTGGCATTAACATCATAAATCAATGACAAAAAGCATCGATCCGAAAATTTTAGGGGTGGCTAAAAAGGTCTATTCCATCCTCCAAGATAACTATGAGATACTTATATCTTACCTGGTTGTATTTGTACTCCATATATCTCAGCTCTCATACAGACAGCTCCGTGGTGCATCATGGGTAGGATACGTAGATATCTGGCAGTGATTCCTTGGTACAGAATCTGCTTGACGATCCCCAGACCGTTGACGTTACCATAAAATGTCTAGAAATGCCCCCAAAACAATATCAGGTACAATTTAAGAAGGTTTTTTCAAGTTTCAATTTTTACGACCTCTGTAACTTTCGGGGTCAGGATTTTAGGATTCGGACAATCAGAAAACTACTCAGACAGACAGACAAAAATCTGATGGACGTAGGCGGGAAAAGAAGAGAAAACGTGACAAGTGCGTGTCGCGTCGCAGAAATATGGACCTTTATACACGACGCCATGTTTATTCCCATCTGAATGAAAAACTTTTGTTTATACCCGCATATAATCTCGCCCTGAAACGGTTGCATACGAGGATACGCGCGATAACTTGTATCGTTCCAATCAACATGGCTGCCGCGTGAGAAAAGTCTAAAACGCTATATCAATTCTACAAAAATTAAAATGATTTTGTGCACCCTGTACCTGTTTTGTATTGCGGTTCTTCTTGTATGGATTATAAGTCTTTCCATCATGAGAATAATTTAGATGAAAAGTCTTGACCCACTTTTTCCCTTGACGGTCACCCTGTGTTGACACAGCACAGATGATGTGGGGTGTCCCTAAGTCAATCTGTAGATAAGGGTGAGCATCATTTCTCATAGCACACCATGATGGTCCATGAGTGTAGTTTAGTCTGGCCTGGTCACCTGCTGTCCCTGAAGATGATGTAATCTTGCCATCTGGTATGACATTGTTCTGCATGCCAAGAGCAAGGTCTCTACAATCAACTTTAATAGAAAGTGGAATCACTGCTCAAACTTATTTTTCTGTCTTCTAAGGAATTCAGTTTTTTGTTTGCAGGTAAACTTGGTTGTGTTTTAGTTAAGCGCGCTTTAGGGCAGACTGTCGAGGACTTTGTTCTGCAAGCATTATCGTCGACTTTAAATTCTTGTAACTTGTCTCTATCAGTCCACAGAATTGGAGACACCCTCTTGTATGGGGGATAATTTTTTTGTAGTAGAGACTGGCGTTTTAGACTCTGTACCGTCGAGGGTACCAATCGAACGAGACACCTTGGATTCTTGAGGAGAATGTGACTTACTAGGCAAGGTTCCCGGTGTCTGAGCAATGCAAATCTTTACATGCTTTTGCTATTTTCAGGTTTGGAGGAAGCACACAATTTTTGGCGCACAGGGGTATGGTATGGCGAAAATTGTTTGTACACGGATGCTAAAAATAGCCCAACCGGGAATTCACATGGCGCGCTATTAAGAAGTTTCCTCCTCTTATTTATGCTCTCTTGGTCAAATATAATTTTTGACTTGCATGATATGCGCTCGCTTATAATTAAGTGCTTTCAATCAAGTGCTGTTACTTGTGATTGTTGTTGATATGATTTTCTTTGTCAATGAATAAAGTTGTCAAATTAATGTGAAAATAACAAGACTCTTTTAGTCGGAAATCAGAATCAGCTGAGACTCGCCAAGACACGCTTAGTTTTTAAGGACCATATTTCAATACAATATCTTAAAATTGATCTTAAAACTAATTATACTATTAATAATATACATACAAAAATTACTCGATTCTGATTGGCTAACGAACAGTGCATTTTAGAGGTAATTCAGTGCAAAAACAAGGTAACACAGTGCAAAAACAAGGTAACACAGTGCAAAAATTTCCGAAAACGGTCTTGAAACCAAACTTTTTTTGATTCTGCTCTTGATAACATTATTAAGCATCAAGACTATGCATTTTTCGATAGTGAAGGAAAAAGTTTAAGCGGTAAAAACGGCTAAAAAGTTGGTGATTTTGTTTGTTTTTGAATAAGTTTTTTGTCGGTTTCAGTTGAAGAGCGCGCGCTGCTGACGCTATCTCACGTCATTGAGCGCGCGCTCAGAGTTTTTCTTGAGATTTTCAATGTCGGACGGTAAAGTTTGTAAGGTCTTTCATGTATATTATTAATAAGTAATAATATGGTTTCTCGTTCAATTTGGGATAATTCGCACTCTTGTGTTTTTCAAAGAGCTCCAATTGCACTCGACCTACGGTCTCGTGCAATTTGAACTTTTTGAAAAACACACTCGTGCAAATTAATCCCAAATTGAACTCGAAACCATATTATTACCTATACTAATAATATACACTAATTGCACTATATATTCATTATTTATAAGTCACTTAGTATTTGGATAGAGATGATAACTAGCGGTAAGCTAGTGTGGGCTGCGTCGGTGTTTCTAATGAAACAGTTGTGATAAAAAGGTAAATTTTACACCGTAAAAAATAAGAAAGATCACTTACTGACGTTTCGGGCGCTAGTCCTTCGTCGGAGCATTTGGATAGAATGGAATATTATTGGAAAGCAAGTAATGTTGAATTCTTACCTGCAGACGAGACACATGTAGTTATAGAAAGGATGTAGAATAATATGGCTAAAGATTGAACTACTGCCATCTGGAAGACAAAATCAACGTGTAAGTAAAGTGGAATCTGTGTTTGCTAAAGGTTGTCGCACTTTTGAACACAAATTTCCTTTGTGCAGTTGAGGCTCAAAGGAAGTCTTGGTCGTCTGAGGCATCAGGCGGAAATTACAATTATTTAACATGAAATTTAAAATTTGAAATTTTTAATAATTTAAAATTTAAATTATTCACCACAGGCGAGGTCATTATAAAATCGGTGAATATTTACTGAGACGTGGTCGAGGTAAATATTTACCGATATTCACTGAGCCTGAGGTGAATAATTGTTTTAGTAACTCAACACAGGTGATTATTCGGAAACATCGATTTATTTCTTAAGTATAAATATTTTTCGTATTTGGAAAGAGGCAGGAATCAACAAACAAAGCGCACGCAATCTTATATTCATTGTAGGTGATTATAAAGGAATACTCTGAACCGAGCTATCGACCAATCAGCGCATAGCAAAAGAATTGACTGGTTTATTAAAACCAAAGGGGTACAGGTACATTTTCTAGCCTTTTGCGCCTTTCCCTTCATTTTCTTGATTCATAATTATTTCGCTTTCAGCTTTACTAATGGTGCTGCTGTAACAGAATTTCAGTTGTTAAAATACATACTCTTTGCGATGAAGCGTCGTCTAGCTGAAAACAAAGAAGATAAGTTCCGCATGCCATGACAGTGTCAAGATTGACTCAATTCCAAAGTATCTCGAGTACCTCACCTTCATTAGCAGGATATAGTAAGAGTAACCAAAAACAACATGTGGAATAATTTCGTTTAGCTTGTTACTAAATTCAATAAAATTACCTTCTAAGTCGATGTTTTCTCCTTTTCCTCGTCCTCCTCGTGCTGGCCATGGCCTCCTTATTCCGGCTCCTTTTTCTTTTCTTGACTTAAACTTAGATCAACCCCGTTTCGACACCGTCCTAAGCCTCGAATAAGTGCTACATTCAGCTACAAACACACATTAAAGCTTCCAACGCAATCGAAATCGAAAATTAAAGGGAAAAGATAATATTTTTTTTCTCCTCTTGTAATTCAATTAATTCGTGTAAACCGAAATTTTTGCTCGAAATCGAATAGTATTTTTTTTTTCAAAAGAAATGCTTGACTTCATTGATTAGAAGTAACAGAGATTAATTCCAATACTGACAACAACCAGTGTCTCCACTTCTACACGATGATTTTTTTATCTATTTCACTATTTTGCATATCGTATATCTTTGAGACGGAAAGACATAGACAAATGGTCGACGCAATTCTTCTTCCGTCAATATCCCGAAATAGGTTTGAAATCGGATCTTCATGGTTTCAATTCGAGGGTTCATATGTACTTTAAGATTTAGAAAACTAACAATAAATGAAATTCAACTGGTCTTTCATTTTCATCCAAAACTTTCGGGATGCTTTTGGAACCGGAAGTGACGTCAAACGGATTTCTTAACAACTTGGAGAATATCTAACCAATGATTAAGCACTATAGAGGCTTTGCACCATCACGTGATGGCAGCAATGACAGAAGACAGGAACAATTGAATCTGGTCTAATATGATTTACATGAGAACGAATTCAGTTTCCCAAGGGGGAAGACTTCATTGTTCCTGTTTCCTGTCATGATTGCCATCACGTGATGGTGCAAAGCCTCTGTTGCTAAGAAGTGTTCAGTGCTTCCCGTTCATAATTTTAGAACATGCGCAGTACGTTTTTCACTAGTGATGATGATTAACGTCATTATGCGTATATACTTTCTTTAACAAAGTAAGTCATCATTTTTTTTTTAAAACTACAAAGTTTAGACTACTATGATCACGGGAAACATTTCATATCAAAAAAATAACGCTCTTTGATACAAACTGCACATTACTGCACATTAAACTGTTACAGCAACTAAAAAAAGATCCATCCAATCCACCAATAGTTATCAAGTCCTTGGAACAAGTCCTTGGAACATGTAAATAATAATAATAATAATAATAATAATAATAATAATAATAAACTCTTTATTTCAAGAGGGTGACACTAAATAGTTAAAAACCAATAAACTAGTGGCCCTGAAAAGGGTATCTACTCATAATCCTTATCGGACAGTCTCAACTTTGTTGCTTTTTTAGGTGACTAACTTTATCAAAATGAGTATATCAATATATGCATAATGGCGGTTACTGTACTAATGGGATAATGATGATGACATGGCTCCACTGTTCGTGCCTACAGTCAAAATCAGTTATCCCAAGACGTGTCGACGCAAAGAGATTTGGATAGCAAGAAAATGCCTTATTTCAGATCCCCTTGTGACGCAGTGGAAAATATTGTAGCACTTTTCTATGGAGAGGGAACCTAAGCTGGGATTTTGTGTCAATATATTTACAGTCACATATGTATTTATACGAACGGTGAGCTTGCAATGATAGAGACCTTTTTAATTTTAACACCTTGGACAATAGACCTCATCGGCTTGGGGTAATGTTGTCCCATTTCAGACCACGTGTCATTCTCTTGAGAATAAGATTCTTTGTTTGAGTTGAATCCATATTCATGTATCTTCTCATGCGCAACCGTTAAACAATGAAATGATACTCTGGGAAATGACACGTGGTCTGAAATGGGACAACATTACACCCAAGCCGATGAGGTCTATTATTCGTAAGTCTCTATCAATGCAAGCTCACCATTCGTCTCACTTCGATGCAAAGGCACGGCTACCTTTCAAGATGGCGCAGGGAACTATGAAGGGGACTATTGTTTTAAGTCGAGGCATTTGGGTTAACAATACAATAAAAAATGTAATAAGAAACTGACCCAAAACACAGACTGTTTTTATCAAACATTTACGTTTACTGTAATTTACTGACACAAAAGCCAGTCTTGGGCTTCTGTGATGAAGAAACCCCAATAGTATGTATACTTACCAGTCTCCATGAGAAGCTCAACAATGATCCTTCCTCTGCTATGCAGTTTTCGGCACGAACCATAATCGACTTGACATATGTAATCCAGACTGGTACAATTCTGTCCTCGGTCATCAGCTTCTCCACAAGAATATTTGTCATAAACATCATCAGCTGATGTGTAGTTCACACGTAGTGTTGATCTGAGTATTGATCCTGTTCTTACTGTACCGATAGAGTAACTTGTAATGTCTGTACTGTTATAGTACCATTTGATATTCAGTCCCCTTTCTGCTCTGCACACCAAGTCTACATGTGAACCCTTCCTTGGTTCCAAAAGTTTGTCTCCTATTTGTGACAGTATTGGAAGAGCTGCCAAAATAAGAAGAGAGCACAGAGAAAAAAATATGTTTAAATAAAAAAAAAATAGTCAGTTAGTAACCGTTAATATTAAATCCTTAGCATGATGTAGGACACGAGGACTCAAAGTCTATTTACAACTAATATATTTGAACGTGATAACATATTCACAAAACTCCAGTTCTTAGCAATAAAATAAAATACAAAGATACTGAAGTAAACTAAAGTCAATCTAGAAACAAAATGACGAGAAAAGGAAAATACTTACAAATACATTTGCTTTACTAGATCGAGAGAAACAAAATTCTCTAAACGTGTAGGACCTCGTTCCTACAAGGATACCGAGTTGCAACTGACTAATTATGCGTAAATCAAAGTACTTAAATACGAATACATTAAAAACGCTACACGAAAATATGCAAACTATATACTAAAAACAAAAGGAAAACCAAACAAAAAAACAAATAAAACAAAAGAAAAGAAAAGTTCGCTTTATAACAATAATAATAATAATAATAATAATAATAATAATAATAATAGTTTAATGAAACCTTTTGCAGCAGAGCTGAATTACAAGGATCTCAGCAAATACATTAATTTTGGACGTAACACATGCTGAAGTCATACAACAATGTGGAAAATGGTTGTTCGAGTTAAAGGAGATAAGGGATAGATCAAAAGTCATTCCAAGATCCAAGAATAACTGCTATGACATTGTGTGTCTTATTTTTTTCGTCAAGAATACAGATTTGCATATTATATAATCGATCCATTATCCCTACCAGATTCCTTAAGAACAGCATATATTTCTACCCGCAGAGCGTGAGCTTTATCTTTCTCTATAGGATAGAAACGTATCATTCTTGTCGATAGAGGATTAGGAAGAATATGCTTGATGATTTTGGATGGCTCTGCACTTGCATTGAATATCTGGTAAAACAATGAAAAATGCATGTTAATCCCTCGTTTGAACAACACTTTGTGTGCTTTAATAAGAACTGCTTTCAGACACGCCTTCCTCTATTTTCATGTGCAACCATGCGTGACAATAAGTATAGACCCCTTTCAGGTGATGTCATAGCAGCACTTTAGTCCCGGATGCTGAGATCATTGTGTGGATCCGGAGATCATTGGGTTTCGACATCCGGGACATTCTCATTCTCCTCGTTTGACGTCATAGACGCCATATTCTAAAAGACTTTATTATTTACATGTTTCTATCATTGTAAGGTTGCCTCATGTCTCGCTTCGATGCAAAGGCATGGCTACCTTACAAGATGGTACAGGAAACTGCGAAGGAGACTCTCTCATAAAATTAATCTATATTGGACGTTTTATATACTGGCATTCTGGTTAACTTCAATCATTAAACTGTCTTGTGTCCACTGCTAAAAGAGGTAAAAGAGGAAAGCTTCTATAAATGCATATATATATCAAAACACTGTTCTCAACCAATTGTATTTTAGTTTTGATCACTTATCTTAAACATACCAAATTATCCCGTTCCATAGTTGTCCATTGACTGCCATTGCACACAGACCCTTGAACTTTGTACTTTGTTGTCCTCTCGTCACTGTTAGGGTCACCTTGAGTAGCCACAGCACACACGTAGTAAATCTCATTAAGGTCTATTTGCAACCATGAGTTAGGATCATCGTCACGTGGTCTCCATGAACTGCTGCCAAGAAGCCTGGCTTTAGTTGCAGATCTCGTGTTACTATAAATAGAACTTGCTGACAATCTTTTGTCTCGCACTGTACTGCTGTTGGATACACCAATAGCAAGACCTAAAGAGATAGAAGAATATAACGCCGGCATGTTGATTTCAGACCCGAGGTTTGATTCTCAAGCGTGAAAGGGGATATAGGGGCATTTTTCTGGTGTTCAAACTCCACATGAAAGTTGACTGTTTTATGTTGTAAACATAGAATGTAGTAGTAGTGTGCGGAGAAACTCCTTCAGTTGCGGATCCAGGGGGGGATTGGGTGGCTAGCCACCCCCCTCTTTGCAGGGCTTATAATAGGAAAAATAGGTGCACGTACAGTGGAACCTCTATCTTACAGACATTCAAGGGCTGAGGGAAAGTCCGTAATATACTAGAGGTGTCAGAGATATCGAGTTACTTTTACATATAATAAATGTATGATATGAGTTTTGCATTGCCTGGACCTAAAGAGTTGTCCGCAACCCTAGACCTATCCTTTTAATATTTTTTTAGAGTTAGCCACCCCCCTTTGTAAAATCCTGGATCCGCCCCTGTCCTTACGAGGAGTGATGGTTGTGAAATAGAAGTTATATTTTACAGCATTGATAGCATTACCTAGATTATCTTCTGTATAAACTTCCACTTCGCATAATGACAGGCTCTCAATACGACCCTTTAGCCTGATAGTCAAGTATCGTCCCATCATGCTTGGCGCACAGAAAATGGACCTGCCTTGTCCAATGAGTATTGTGTAAAAATCCCCACACATAGGATTAGAACTACCACCATTTTGTTTGTTTTCTCCTGTGTATGGAATAAGAGATTTTTCGAACATTTAGTGTCCGACGATCATAGTATCATCATCAGCATCATCATTATCAACATCATGATCACCATGCGTCATTAACATGACCAATTTTCATCATTATCATTCTCACCACCACCATCACCATCACTGCATCAACATCATCGTTATCTTAATTGCAACATTATCACCATCATAATTATCATCATTAACATCACCATCAGCAGCGATAGTATCATCGTCATCATCATCAATCATCATCATCATTATTATCATTCTCACCACCACCACCATCACCATCACTGCATCAACGTTATATTAATTGCAACATTATCACCATCATAATTAACATCAGTTAGCATCACTATCATGCAGCAGCGACAGTATCATCGCCGTCATCATCAATCATCATCATTATTATCATCATATTAATTGTAACCATAAAATCCAAAAAACCAACTGTCGCAGTTTTTTGCATTATTTTTTCATAGAATATCACCAAACTATTTGTATGGCCTCCTATCCTCTTTTCCCTTCCTCCCCTTCCTCCCCTTCCTCCTCTCCTATCACCTTTTACCTCCTTTTCTACTACCGTTCTTCCATTTCTCCTTTCTCCTTTCTCTACACTGTGTTCTCTTGTGTACAAATGACAATTTAACTGACAAGAGGCATGGGTTAACTCACCAATGTCAATTTGAAAGTTTTGCAGCCGATTGATGCTAATATATCCTCTATTGACAATATACACCTTGAATACAGATACACTCTGACAAAGGTCAACCATCCACCAGGGCTCCCATTCCGAACTGGTGTGACTACAGCTGTTATGAAAATAGTTAGCGTCTCTATTACCATCTACTGCGCGGCCAGCTTCACCGCCCCAATCCACACTAGACTGCGTTGTTGATTTCTGGTATGCATAGTTTGTCGTTGCGGCTGAAAGAGTAGATAATATGATAAGTATCATTATCACTGATCATTTGTCATCACCATCATCATCATCGCCATAAATTATCACCACTTGCCATCATCATCATCATCATCACAATGATCATCGTCATCATCACGATCATCATCATCATCATCATCATCACGATCATCATCATCACTGCCATAAATTATCAAGACTGGCCATCATCACCATCATCATCACGATCATCATCATCATCACCATCATCACCGCCATAAATTATCAACACTGGCCATCATCATCATCATCATCACCGCCATAAATTATCAACACTGGCCATCATCATCATCATCACCATCATCATCATCATCATCATCACCGCCATAAATTATCAACACTGGCCATCATCATCATCATCACCATCATCATCATCATCATCACCACCATAAATTGTCAACACTGGTCATCATCATCACCATCATCATCATCATCATCATCATCATCACCGCCATAAATTATCAACACCATCATCATCATCATCAACTGATCATTCGTTACTACTACCACTATAATCACCATCATTCATCTAATATCCCTTCCATTATCATTATAATAAAATTTAAATGCCAATAACCCCTGATTCAGTACTTTCGGTATTGATCCTACGTGAGGTAAATCATTAAATGATGAAGATCTTTCTAAATTCAGTGTTGCGTTGTTTTAAGATATAAAGGATTATACTTCCATCCTCAATTCTTCAAATTTCCTCAACCTCAATTCTTATATTTAACACACGAAAGTTGATTCAAATAACGTAATAGACATATAATCAATTCAGAATTTGCCTATATCAAAATTAAAGGAATTCGAATGCTAAATTAAAGGAATTCGAACAATGTGCTTGTTCTTAAATTTGCCTTCAGACTAAAAACTTTGGCCATGAGCAGAAAGTCGTTCGCTTTTGACTTTCAATCTAAAAAATCATATTACGTACCAAATGTTTCAGGAATTCCTTTCTCCTATAAAGTTAGAGTGACTTTACTTTAAATAGAATAGTTTTTCTGGCGCTTGTGAGGTAAAAAATGCAGGTTTTCTCTGTTTTTTTTTTTTTTTTGCTTACAGGAAGTTGTATGCTTGAAATGCATACATACCAAAATCATGGTCTGTCACGCTGTTTCGTAAGCTGTGTCACGCTCGTCACACACTTAATTTTCAAAAATTTAATGCCTCTAAAACAAATAGTTTGCTTTTGATCAGCAGGCACTGTCCTTATTTATAGCACAAAAGTGGAATCATGAAAACCATAAACCATATAGCATCTCTCTATTACCTAATTGTAGGAAAAAGAAAAAAGGAAAGAAAGAAAGAGAGACAGAAAGAAAAAAGAAAAAAATAACAAAATTGCGGAAACGGTTGAACAAAAAGACTCAACGTATGGGTATACAAATGGCCGGGGAAGTTCGGCGTTCCTCGGATTTTCGCTAATAGAGATTTATGCATGCCTATTCTAACTATTACCTGATTGTATTTGTACTCCATATATCTCAGCTCTCATACAGACAGCCCCGTGGTACATCATGGGTAGGATACGTAGATATCTGGCAATGATTCCTTGGTACAGAATCTGCTTGACGGTCCCGAAATTGTCCATGCTACCATAAAATATCTGCAAATGTTCCAAAACAGTTCTATCATTATTTTATGTAATTTCCCTGGAATTCTTGCAAACTTGCAAACAAATCAGAGAGAATACCGCTGAACTGGTGGACCTCATGGCTGGAATTTTTTGCAATGTAATATAACGCATCGTGTTACCTGTTGTGTATTCCCGTTCTCCGTGTATAAATTGTAAGTATTTCCATCGTCAGAATAATTAACCTGGAAAGCCTTGACCCACTTTTCCCCTCGACGGTCACCCTGTGTTGACACAGCACAGATGATGTGGGGTGTCCCTAAGTCAATCTGTAGATAAGGGTTCGTATCATTTCCCAAAGCACACCAGGATGTTCCATTAGTGTAGTTTATTCTGGCCTGGTCGCCTGCTGTTCCTGAAGATGCTGTAATCTTGTCAGCTGGTATGACGCTGTTCTGCATGCCAATAGAGATCTCACGACAATTCTGGGCTGAGAAACGATATTCAAATTAAAGAGTTGGTTATTCCTCCCTCTGCAAAGCCTAACATGCTAAATTCCACTTTTGAGCATTTGAAGAAACATGGGGAAACGAATATTAACATTCTAGACCTCTTGATCGTTTGAAGAGCATTGCTAAGTTAAAATGAAATGTTATCTAATGGAATAAAAGTTTTCTGGGCAAAATATCAGTATTCTATTAACCACCGAAAAGTTGATCAAGAGTTTTCATTTTTACACCAAAGAAAGCGTTAAAACGAACAACATATATACTCACCCGAGCAATACATGCTAGAAAGATACAAGTATATAGATATTACAAAGGCAGTGCGCCAAGCAATGTCCATGTATAACGAGTCATCCATCCTCACGCGAATCAAATGCTATTTCCTCTCTTTCGTTTCGATCGTAGCTGATCAAATTTAGCTTGGTTAAAGATAGGAAACTCCCTGTAAACAGCATTCCCGCATTTTCAGCTTAACTGTGGTTTTCTATTCTTGGATCAGTATTTAGTTAGATCATTAGCTGAACCGTAAAGAAAAAGGTTTGGAAACCTACATTTTAAAATAAAGCCGTTTATCAAAATCCTGACTAAAAGTCAATAATATATTATGAAAAAAATAAAAAATACAAGGAATCTCAGCTTATGACGATGCCGGTTTGGCCGTGGTCTTAATTAGCATACGACATGGTCAACTTCTGTACGTCTTGAATTTATCCAAGAAGTATTAACGAAGCCATTTCAAGCATAACAAAGGTGTTTTCATCTTAGACTTTCGAACTGCGATTTCTTCTTGTGTTCAGTATATTTTTTACTTTCATGCCAAAATACATTAAAGTGTATTTTGCTACTTCAACATCTATTGTGATTACAATTTCTTGGGTTTGAGGTTTCTTTGGTTCTATATCTAACACTAGCCACTATTCACTTTCTATAAGCCAGTTCAAAGTTTAAGAATCGTTTTCATTGCGCATGCAATTTTATCACGAATTTCTCACCTTCTTTTGTTTAAACCTTCTTTTGTTTTAATTTTAATAAGGTGAGAAATTTGGGATAAAATGACAAGCGTACTGAAAACGATTCTTAAACTTTAAACTTGGCAGGCTTATATTGAACACGTTACTAAAGGAACAACTTTGGTACTTCAGCATCTATTGTCATTGCAATTTCTTTGGTCTGTGGTTCCTTTGTGTCCCATATCTAACACTAGCCAATATTTACTTTCTATACCGTTACTAAACCACAAGAAGCAAAACGAAAACCTTTGTTGACGTTCTCCGTGTATCGTAACTGACTTGGGGTAGATAACTGTGAAGACTACTTAAGAATTCATCCTCACAGCAAAAGAGATTAACTAATATTAGTACTATAGACCCCTTGCAGCACGTCGGAATGCAGTTCAATTTGGAGTGCAAAACAATTGGTTCCAATCCTCAGGAGATTAAAATTCTGTCGATTTGCCATCCAAATTGATCTGCTCTGACGTGCTACAAGGGATCTATAGCTGGGTTTCACTTGGTGTCATTTTTCCTGTATCGTGCAGAATGTTCATCAGCTGAATCACAAGTTTTCAATAGAATTCTTTCTGGCTCATAACACATGGTGGTCAGTGTTTGACCACCATTTGGAGCAGATAACGAGATTCAAAGACTTTAATCAGCTATTGCAAATGGAATCATCACTCCATGTCGTGTTGATGGGAAATGCTGCATGGTTCCTAATGAGCCAGAAAGAAATGCACACTACTGGATAGACTCCAGTACTAAAACAAAACAACGAACAAAAGACTTCTGCTTATAATACACTTCGGCTATAAATTATTAACAAGTCTTTTATCAGTTTCATTATTCACTTTGAGGCCTCGTGAACACTTCAACTTCCATTAGCTACAAACTCCAGTACCTTAAGACACCAAAATGTTGGCTTTGAAGATCGCTGTAATGCTATTGCTCGTCAGTGGCGTCGCCGGGATGGTGGGTTACGTTGACGTAGTTACTCACAAAATAGTGTTTACTGACGTGTACAAGATAAAAGTGGTTAACGATTTCCTATACCAACTTGAAGTCCGTAAGCTAATTTCAGATCACTCGATAGATGAATCACTAATTGCAGGCAATAAGGTAGCGGAACGTCCCCAAACAGAACCACCGAAATACATCGAAGAATACGACGTCATTTCTGCCAACAAGCTAGAAGAAGATTCCACAATAACGTCAAAAAAGGATGTCGAGGATAGAGTTACGAAAAGTTTTCGTTTCGCTATCAAAGAGGGAATAATTACAAAGGAGCACTTGAAGAAAATATCTCCAAAGATTGATGCCTTTGTAGAGAATGTCGTAATGCACTTCTCAGATTTCAAATTCTATGTCCCTGAAGACTATGAGTATGAATCGCCAGGATGCATCTTTTTCCTCGACGTTAAAAACTTGAAGTTTTACGTATTTAAGGACTTAGTGTACAAAGAAAATCCAATGTGATCGTTGGCTGAAAGAACGAGAACAAGAGGAAAAAGCAATCCGTAACACGTTTTTCCAATAGCAAATAACATGTTAATTACTTCAATATCATCAAATAGTAATAAACAATAGTAATAAATGCTAATACGAGATCATTCTAGTCTATATTGAAGTTTATTAAAACGTCCTTAGAGAAACATTTTCAAAATTTTCTTACATGTGAGACTAACAGAAAAATACAAACTGAAAGGAAAGATATTCAATCGAAAAAATGTTTACTGTTTGCCACTCATCCAACCATTCATATAGCTTGCGTGCGTGCAGCCCGACTACACTCTTAACCAGAGTTTAAGTGGGGGTGCAAGCAGGCTTACCATTGATTAATTGAATGAATATTGAAGGTAATGAGCATGAATAAGCGTCAATACTTAGACAGCTGTCATTATCATGCATAATCCCTAGAATAAAAGAAAGTGAAGAAGAATTTTAATTCTTAAAAGCTCAAAAGTTTAAAAAGCTTAAAAGGTTCTTTATGGAGCATTAACTCCACCCAAAATTCAATGTTAACGAGCTCTTAGCCTTTGAGAAACACTCCTTGCTTTCCCCTTCACTACACTCCATGCATAATCCCTAGAATAAAACAAAGTAAAGAAGAATTAAGCTTCTTCATGAAGCATTAACTCCACCCAAAATTCAATGTTAACGAGCTCTCAGCCTTTGAGAAACACTTCTTGCTTTACCCTTCACTACACTCCATGCATAATCCCTAGAACAAAACAAAGTAAAGAAGAATTAAGCTTCTTCATGAAGCATTAACTCCACCCAAAATTCAATGTTAGCGAGCTCTTAGCCTTTTTGAGAAACACTTCTTGCTTTACCCTTCACTACACTACATGCTTGATGGGCAAATTGATGTGTATTGATGGGAAGTCCCTGTAGCTAACAAGTCAGCTATTTACTTAAGCAAGACAAAATGAAGGAAAACAAAGCATTTATAAAACAAGTAAAGCAAAAACAAACAAATAAAAATGGAAAAAAAATCGATAGCACTGCAAAGAAAGAATGAATCAAATCTATTTCTCGCAACAACGAAAGGCCCAGGATAACACGTCACACAATTGACTTACTTTTCAAAAATAGTTTTCTCAGCCAATATAACTCCCAGAAAAATGAATCCTTGTAGGTTTATTAAAGTAAAGGTGCTCTTCAAGTGCTGGTATTGGGTTTTCACTTAGTTTAATTTTAAGTCTGGCATTTGAATTTGCGGTCGCCATTTTGCCAAAGGGTCTACCGTCCATCCATATGCATCTTCCTCCCTTCCTCCCTTCCTCCCTTCCTCCCTTCCTCCCTTCCTCCCTTCCTCCCTTCCTCCCTTCCTCCCTTCCTTCAACTAAGTACTTCTATCTACTACTTCTAATGTCATAGTTCGACAAACACGTACTCGAACTTCATGCACAGGAAAAGCAAGGCTTGAGGTTTGGAACAAAACATCATTAACCTCTATCACTGGCTTGATACTGATTGGACGTGAGATCTTCGTCATACTGCATAAAGGAAAGCAGAATTGTTAGCCTTAAATCGCTGAATCAACTGATTATTACATGATTTCGCCTGAACTGAGATTTGAAATAGACCTAATCGGCTAACGCGTTGTTATGTACCCACCCAATTCAAAACCTCTGGGAATAATATTCTTTGTCTTTTGTATTTTGATATGAGGTGGAAAATTGTTCGGGTAAAAGTTCTAATTCTATAAGAGGTTTTGGATTGGGTGGAAACGTACATAGCAAGGCGTTAGCTGATTATAGGTATATTGGCACCATTAAGGATAATAAATACATGATATGAAAGAGATTTGTGGTTTTTAAGCTGTTAATGCTGTTGTTGCTGTTGTTGCTGTTGTCATCGTTGTTCAGTTATTATAATTGATTTTGGAAATTCTTTTTATCGGTGCGGTCGTTGGTTGATATTGATGATGATGATGAGGATAATGAATATGATGATATGATGATCATTATTATGATGATGATCTTGATGACGATGATGATCATGATGATGGTGACGATGATCATGATGAGGGTGATCATGAGGGTGACAATGATGGTGATTATGATGACAACGACGGTGATTATGATGATGATGACAATGGTGATGATGACAATGGTGATGATGACAATGGTGATGATGACAATGGTGATGATGACATATAATACACCTTAATCCAAAATGGCGCACATTTACATGGAAACGAGGCATCAAGGGCCAAAATGCAAAGAAACAAATGAATATAGGTATTCAATCACCAGTCCGGTCTTTCTTTCCCCCTTACATTCGGGAACACAACAGTTTTGCGGCATTAGATTATAAGAAACACTGTAAATTTGTAACTTTGCACGGCCGGGTGAGTTACATGAAAATGAGGCATCCAGGGCCAAATTTACGAATTTACAGTGTTTCTTATAATCTAATGCCGCAAAACTGTTGTGTTCCCGAATGTAAGGGGGAAAGAAAGACCGGACTGGTGATTGAATACCTATATTCATTTGTTTCTTTGCATTTTGGCCCTTGATGCCTCGTTTCCATGTAAATGTGCGCCATTTTGGATTAAGGTGTATGGCGATGGTTATTATCGTAATGGAAGCAAACTTACGAATGGCTCGTAAACTGAAACTTCTTTCTGTAGAACTTTCATAGACCTGCCGATCCAAACAAACAGACAATTGTCATAAAAAACGAGAACTAGAAGAAAAGAAGCCTTTACAGTCGCACTATTGCACTATTATATTTATCCACTACATTCAAATTGAGAATAATATCCTTTGTATAAGCGCTCCCCTGTAGTTGAATCACTCTTTCAAGATTATTCTAGCAAGAAGGTTAGTAACTGTGAACGGCAGAGCATATGTGGTATTCCAAAATAAGTTTGGATCCCCTTCAGGCCTCCCCTCCATGGTACCTTTTTAATTGGGTCACCGAACGATAAAGAAAGTAATGATACTCAAGAAAATGGATAGGCCTAACACCAACGAACGTTGTACTTGAATGTAAACGATAAAGTGAAGTTACTAAACCCGTGAAATAAAAATTGCTTGTTAAAGTGTAATAGTCAAATAGACACAAAAGAAAACAATGGAATTAGGGTCTACTAAAGTGTATTAGTCTAATATCTATTTCAAGGGTTTAGTGTTTTCACTCTATTGCAGGGTTTCAATCAGTCTTTGAATTTCACTATCTGCTCCAAATGATGGTCAAACACTGAACACCAGGTGCTGTCAGCCAGAAAGAATTCTCTAGAAAATTTGAATTGTGATTCAGCTGATGAACTCTGCACGAGGCAGGAAATGATCTCTAGTAAAATAAAACAATTGTCATACCTCGGCTTGATGAAAGATCCACTACCTGCAAAGAAAAATAAAAATAAATATCTGATAAACATGATATGCATATATGATGAGAGAATTCGAAAATATGTATATGATCGTACCATACTGAAATGGACTCAGAAAATATTCTGAGAATTTCCGTTGGTACGATCATATACATTTTTTTTTCAAAAAAGATATCGTATAAACACCATGGATATTCATGAAATACAATTCCTTTATGATGAGAAAATTCAAAAATATTTTACGGGAAATAATAGTAGTATAGGGGTCGCAATTCTAAAAAGAAAAAAGAAAGTAAGAAAGCATAGAAACAAATTCAAAACTATAAATATTTACCTTCCTCAATTAACTCACCTTTTGAGGTGCGGCGCATCTTCCACAATTTCCATCCAAGTACACTGACCAGTAATATCATCAAAACGACAATAACACATAGAATAGCTATTGGTACCGTACCTACAATACAGTAAGGGATTGGTCATGTTGTAGTGGAGGGGTAGGACAGTAGAATGACCAGGAATACCAGGAATACGACAATAACACATAGAATAGCTATTGGTACCGTACCTACAATACAGTAAGGGATTGGTCATGTTGTAGTGGAGGGAGGGTAGGATAATAGAATGACCAGGAATACCAGGAATACGACAATAACACACAGAATAGCTATTGGTACCGTACCTACAATACAGTAAGGGATTGGTCATGTTGTAGTGGATGGGGTAGGACAATAGAATGACCAGGAATACCAGGAATACCACAATAACACATAGAATAGCTATTGGTACTGTACCTACAATACAGTAAGGGATTGGTCATGTTGTAGTGGATGGGGTAGGACAATAGAATGACCAGGAATACCAGGAATACCACAATAACACATATAATAGCTATTGGTACTGTACCTACAATACAGTAAGGGATTAGTCATGTTGTAGTAGAGGAGGGTATGACAATAGAATGACCAGGAATACCAGGAATACGACATAACACATAGAATGGTTATCGGTACTGTACCTACAATACAGTAAGGGATTAGTCATGTTGTAGTGGAGGGGGTAGGATAATAGAATGACCAGGAATACCAGGAATACGACATAACACATAGAATGGTTATCGGTACTGTACCTACAATACAGTAAGGGATTGGTCATGTTGTAGTGGATGGGGGGGGGGACTGATGATATGTCAACAGAACGACCAGAAAACATAATGGCCAATAACACATAGGGGCATATATTTGCTTGAACATTGAGAATACGTAAGGGTAGATAAACAGATTTGAGACTGACGTACCTGTAGATACCGATCTTGAAGACCCACGCTGTTTGCTCTGGGTGGATGTTCCCACTGCGAAAAATTGAGCGGATTTACTAGAAGTCAAAGAGATCTAGATTTCTATATATTTTGCCGAGTTTGCCCCAATTCAAAATGGCCGCCGAAAGCCGTGAATTGGTCTAGTTCAAACATCATGCAACAAATCATACCGTACATCGTGTTACCTTTCTCCGGGTCCATTGTTGTTATGACAACGGTACTCTTCGGTCCATTACTAACAGTATATGCCAGTATACTGAATGAATATGACAAGGACTGTCCAAATCCTTCTAATGTCAATATACAGCTACGTGTAGTGTTGTCTTTAACGCCCAGTACTTTGGCAGGACCTGGGTCTCCTATGTTCCGATAGAATATCTTGAAACCTCGGATCATACCGTTTCTAGATTCAGGTGTTGGTAATTCCCATGACACGTTGACACTTGTTGAGTTGATCATCTTTACAATGAAATTCATAGGAGATCCACTTGGAGCTGGAGAGAAATATTTGTCAGAGTTCTTAAGCTTTGAAACTTCGGTATTTTTCTATATATTTTCAAAAATTTCAAATAGGGATAAAATTCGTTCACTGCCTTGTTGCCCACCCGAGACGTCCCCTACGCCCTTCACAGAAAGCAAGATAAAGCACTGTTTGAATCTATCCATATTATGTGTCTTTTAATGCGCAACCGTTAAAAAATGATACTCTAAGGAATGACACGTGGTCTGAAATGAAGAAATATTACGTCCAAGATAGAGTCTACTGTTGAGAACTCTTACCATCTTCAAGTGTTTGGACAGTTTTTGGAGGACTTTGAGGACCAGTTGTAGTAAGAGTGAAGGGTGTAACTGTCACTTTATAAACAGTCCACTTCTGTAAAGAATCTACGGTGACCGTTCCATTAAATAACTCGCATATTCTTGTCAGTCTTTCTCCTTTATCTGACTGCAGCTTCACTTTGAGGAATTTTACCTTGCTCTTCAGACCAGCAAAGATTCCCTAGAATGTGTTAATAATAATAATGATAACAATAATTATAATGATGATGATAATAATAATAATAATAATAATAATAATAATAATAATAACAATAATAATAATGATAATGATGATGATAATAATAATAATAATAATAATAATAATTATAATGATGATGATGATAATAATAATAATAATAATAATAATAATAACAATAATAATAATAATAATAATAATGATAATGATGATGATAATAATAATAATAATAATAATTATAATGATGATGATAATAATAATAATAATAATAATAATAATAATAACAATAATAATAATGATAATGATGATGATAATAATAATAATAATAATAATAATGATAATGTAAAGATGACGATGGTGATGATAATGATAATGATGATAATGATTAATAAAGTAATAATAATAAAATAATACTAATATAATGATTATAAGAAAAACAACAACAACTTTGTCAGGTCGAGCATGCGCAGTAACAGAGGAAGGATTGTGGGTCCCAGAGTGAAAATGTTCCAGAGTGCCCCAAAATGTACTCACATCCCAAGTTAAGACGATACTCTGTGAAGAAGAAGCGTGGATACTTGTTATCGTGATGCCCATTTTAGAAGCTAAAAACAAAGAAAACATGTTAATGATACTGAACTACTGGAGAAAAACAAGTAGATATTCTTTCTAATGTAAATAAAAACAATTGTATTTTTCCTGTCATCCAACATGGCTGCCGTCACGTGATAATACCAAAACCTCTATACACCAACTTACTTACCGGAAGGAAGTCCATATACCTCTACTCTTAATGCCACGTCGAGTTTGTTGTCAGTCGGATAGACTCGTAGCATTCTTGTCAAGATAGGCCCTCTATCAGAAACCGAGAAAATATGCTTGACTATGCTTGAGCGATCTCTGTTTCCTGTGTATATCTTGAAATGAGAAACAAAGTCAGTAAAATCCCATGCATACTGAATCGTGAATAGTGCATTCCAAGACCGAAATGCATTTTGGGTCATGTAAAGGAAAATGAAGAATAATACTTTATTTTTGGTGCATTCCATCCGGAACAATATGCTAGCCACATATAATAGAGAGCAAATCGCTGTATATTTACTTTTTATTTCAAATTAATTGGACCCACAATGCCCTTTGGTCTTGGAATACTCTATTCACGAATTAGTATCCCCATACATGTTGGACTTTGTTAAAAAACCTGGCCGTATATCTAAACCTAATGTAATAAAAGTAAGAGTTCACACAGGTTACGTACCATAACGCTGTTTGAAGTTTTGTTCCTTACAAAGTCCCACCTTCTTTAGTTTAATTAAAAACAAAAGAAGTTTTAAACAAAAGGTGAGAAATTCGGGATAAAATTGCATGCGCACTGAATGAAACGCTTCTTAAACTGTGAACTGGCTTATTAAATCTGCCTTATTTTGAATACATCACATGCACGTTGGTCTAGTTTTGAAAACCTGGCCGTATATTCATTTAAACGACGTACTGTCATGAAAGAAAGAGGCTGCGCAGGATGCGTACCATAACGGTGTTTGAAGTTTCGTTCCTTACAAAGTCCCACGTAACACCCTCCAAAGTCCATTTCAATTTGTATAGTTTTGTCCTCTCGTCCGTGTTCGGGTCACCTTGTGTGGCCACAGCACACACGTAGTAAATCTTTCCAAGGTCTATTTGTAGCCATGGGTTGGTATCATCGTCACGTGGTCTCCATGAACTGTTACCAAGGAGCCTGGCTGCATCTACAGATCTTATGTTGCTATGGGTAGAGCTTGCTGTCCATATGGCATTTTGTATTTTGGTAGAGGAAGCTATTTTAAGACGACTAGAGGCTAAAACCATAAATAAATTACAAGAAAAATTCTATGAGAACGGTTATTTTAAAAGGAGCACTTGGATGAAAATAGGAAATGACTTGAAACTTGATTAAACTGATCTATATGGCCCCAAGTCTCTAAGTAACGTATTTTCTTCATAGTCAAAAGTGGCAGATAAATATCATCAATTATTGTAGCACAAAAATTGTGGGTAAATTGGAGAAATTAAATATTTTTTGTTAATCTGTCATTATTTTCAAAATATATATATAAAAAAAAATATAATCATATGAGGAAGTAGCTGATCCCATCAAAGAGTGCTCAATACACATATGGTGTAGAGCAAAGTATAAATGTAATAACGAAGAGGCAAGATTTGCTGTTACTCCGAGTTTCGTGCTTACGCACTCGTCAGACAGTATTTCTGTCTGACGAGTGCGTAAGCACGAAACTCGGAGTAACAGCAAATCTTGCCTCTTCGTTATTACATTTAAAAAAAAATATATTTATATAGCGCATTTCCATTAATTGTCCAAAGCGCTGAATAAACTGAAATAAAGACAAATCATATGAACATAAAGTGTTAAGAGTCCCAAAATATAGGAGTTCAATAATCCGAAAATGACCAGCTGATCTGAAATATCGACGTAGAAATTAAATGACGTCACCGCAAAAACAAAGGTGTCATGAAGCCTGTGAAAATTTTCTCATAAAAGTTTATAAAGCTATTTAAAAAAAAAAGGTTAAACGGAAGTTGTATTGACTGTCTTGCATAACCTATAGGGATGTTAATGACATGGTATATGCATTGTTCAAATTACACGGTATTTTCAACATTTGATTCACTTGTGTTAGTCTCTCGAGTATGATTTACCATTATCGTGAATTGAGCTGCGAAGGGGGAGGGGGACTTATTTTAGAGGGGGGGCTTAATAGAGGATTTGTGGTAGTTTTTTTTTACAACTTTCTTTGATCGTTACCTTTGGTATAAACCTCTACTTCACAAAATGAAAGTGGGCCATAAAATTGCACTTGTCTTATTGTAAGATATCGTCCATACATGGGTGGTTCGCACACTATAGTAATACTCCCTGTTGCTGGCAGTATTCCATACTGAACGCCACATCTTGGATTAGACACAGGGCTCGAAGTGCTGTAACCTGTAAAGAATTTATAACGTGGGATATATAAGATTATAAAATAACTGTTGAAAATCTGTGGTCTTAATATGAGAGCACACAATCATCATTCGTCATTGGTGTCAAAAATAACGGCTACCCAGAATTTGTATTTTACTAAAAAAAATAAAAACTTACTACGCGCGTCGTGCTTAATTCTCCCAACACTTCTCGAGTGTTCTGACAAAACCTGCGTGCGCTATAACTGCACACAGCACGTGCGCGCGTTTTCTATTTCTCCAGTGAATATTATAGCGGAGCTCCCGCGCGGGCCGAAGGCCCGCGCGAGCGGAGCACCATACTTAAGAAAAAATGGTAACCCATCGACTTGATTTTTCATGGCTTGATTTGTCCATACATACATACATACATACATACATACATACATACATACATACATACATACATACATACATACATACATACATACATACATACATACATACATACATACATACATACATACATACATACATACATACATACATACATACATACATACATACATACATACATACATACATACATACATACATACGTACATACGTCCGTGTACCACTTTGCACAGGGTTCCCGCGCGCTTTGCTTACTCACAAATGCACAGAAAAATTGCAATAATGTAGTCAATGGATCAAGAAGTATTTTTTTTCTTATTTTTGCAATGCGAAAAATACGTTTAATCGAAGTCATGTCTGTCTTAAAGTGAACAAAAACAGTTTTTCGACTTTAGCGACTTGTTAAAGAAGATTTAGCGAGGGAAAGCGAGGGAAGATTCTTAATCTTACGATGAATTAAGTTTCGTGACTGAAACTTCAGTGAGAGAAAAAGTGGCCTGTAGACCAGAAAAACCTGATCATACTGCAAGAGTGATATTTCAGTTTCGTAGAAAACACTTCATGGAAGGTAAATTCATTAAGTTTAACTAATATTTCGTAAAAAATCGACAAGAAATGTGTAAACTAGCTGAAGAAACTCTCAGACAAGCCAAGGACGTTGGTTCGGCAAACTTTGTCAGAGAAACTTGGATAGTTTGTCGTTTTTACTGCATTCTAGATTTTTATCATCTTTTTCTTCATTACTTGTGAACCAAAAAAGCGATATTTGAAGCTTTGATTATTTGTTTTTGATCCCATTTCAAGAAAAAAGGCTAAGACTTAGTAAAAAGACTTGGTTCTTTGAAAAAATATATTTGACGGCCAGCGAACCTTACGCGAAGTCAAAACAAGATTCCAGTTTCATAATCATATGAATATTTTGACATTTTTATAGATAATTTATTCTAATGTTGAATGAAATATGAAAAAGGAATACATATTACACCAAATATTTGCTATTTATCGGGCTTTTCCAGCTATTACTATTAGACAATCGCAAAAATGATGAGCTTGTTTTTTTTTTATGGATAAGCTTTATATGTTTTTGTAAGATTTTTCGCTCGATAATAAAGTTAAGAATAAATCTAAAAAAAATACTTTACAAAGACCAACTTACTAACAAAGAAAATTATTATCTTGCATTAATGAATGTGTCTCTTTTTACGTGTGAAGTTCAAGTGAATGTAAGCTTAAGCTTATCAGTAATATTTTTCGACAATTTTCAGTGTAGTTTACTTTCCACCTAAAAAACTTACAACTTTGATTACTAAGATTTGCTGAATAAAATCCTTCGTTCTATACATGTATTCATGTGTTCTACAATCTATAATTATTATTCTTCGAATTGAAAAGTTCTCTAATGCTTTTGAAGGCTTAAAATAATGGTTTTTCTTTCAGTTTTTCCTCCTGAATTCTGGTAAAATCAAACAATGTGGTAACGCTATAACCAGCGTTATGCCGCGTCACACAATTGTCACGCTTTTAGCACTAAATATACTATTTATGGGAGCTCCGCTTTTAGGCAGTGCCTAAATCTATATATTATATTGAATAGCGGTGAGAATACTCGCGCTCGCCTCTGAGTTTGGTGTTCAGGGGGAGGGGGAGGGCAAAAATTGTTGCAATTTTCAGTTAAATTTCGTCATATCTTATCAAATTAGCACTAAACTTACCAGAATTTCATTTTTAAAGAAAGCTTATATATTTTAAGCTCTTTATAGTACGCACGACAAAATTACTCGATTCTGATTGGTCTAGAGGAGTACAATTAGAGCGTTAATTGGTACTCCGCGGGAGTACCAATTAGGTCGCTATGGAAACACGGCCAAAAGCGGCAAATTTCCCCAGTGAAATGAGTGAAATTCCCAAAACAATAAGTGTTTTATAGATTAAAATGCAAAAATTTCAGAAAACTGTTCAATACACACATAGGAAGGCCTCAAATTATGATAACTAGACAAATTCAAGACCTAATAAATCATGTTTTGTAGTAGAAAGTCGTTTTTTCTTTCTAGTTTTCGCCAAACAATTTGAGTTGCAGTTTTGAATGTTCTCGTTTTACTACCTGTTGTCTTCTGTGGTCTTCTCGAAAAATATATTCAACACCACATCTACAATAATTGTACAATATGTAGAAAACAGCTAACAATAGTTTTAAAGCAAATTTCTTTCCGTTTAGCGAAAAAACACAGCGAGAAGAGGCTCGTTTTTTGTTTTGAAAATAGTTAAGATCAAATCTTACCGGCAAACTGTCGAGTAGTTGTAGAGAGACGAATTCAGCTATTTATCACAAGTTAATTGATCCTAAGTTGTCAATCCAGTCTTGAATTAATAAAATCTTCAGATAATTCACCATTCAAAGAAAATAGCAGCGAAATTCTTCAAGCTACAGGAGGGAATAATATCCAAAGCACATGGTCTGATCACTGGAGACTCGTTCACGGCAAGCTGTACTTCAAAACTTTTAACTTGAACGACATATTTTTCGCTTTTATCCCTTTTGATGTTGTCCAGCTAACTTGTTTTCAAAGAAAGTATTTTTGAAATTGTGTTTTTGCAGTTATTAGCAAATACTAAGAGGAAAAAAACTTAAATTAGCAAACTGTAAACTGTCAACTTTCGCTTAGTTTTCACACAGTACGTTTTCAAAGAAAAGTCGCTTCTTGATTCGCTGTTTAGCTGTCAGTACTGTCATTCAATAGTTGTAAACATGCATTAAAATGGCTTTTTACTTGAGATGTAAAATTATTTTCTAGTATTTTGTAGTTCAAATCATACATAAAATACTAATCTAAAAAGGTTTTACAGCAACGTTAACACTTTCTATGCTGTTCTTGACTTAGCGTTCTTGGAGAAGATTCGGTTATAGCAAAGGCAATGAAGATAAATGAATGCCTTTGCTTCGCATGTTTTATAAAATTTTGTCGTGTGAACTATAAATAAAAAATCGCACGACTTTCTCGTACAATTTGGAATTAATAGGCACTCGTAATGTTTTGAAAGTTCTTTAATTGCACTCGCCTAAAGGCTCGTGCAATTACAAGAACTTTCAAAACATTACTCGTACCTATTAATTTCTAAATTGTACTCGAGGTCGTGCGATTTCCTATACAAATTCTGGTAAGTTTGTTGCTGATTTGATAAGATATAATAAAGTTTAGAAATATGTAAAAAAATTGCCCTTCCCCTCCCCCTGAGTACCAAATTAGCCTCCCCCTGAATGAAATCGAGGTGGGCTCATAGCTGAAATCAATCAGCTTGTTCTATGCTATCATCGTGCCAAGTTTGATGCCTTTAACTAAAAGTGCACAATTCAACCATTCTTTTGCACCATATTACTGGACTATAGACCTCATCGGCTTGGGGTAATGTTGTCCCATTTCAGACCACGTGTCATTCTCTTGAGAATAAGATTCTTTGTTTGAGTTGTATCCATATTTATGTATCTTCTCATGCCCAACCGTTAAACAATGAAATGATACTCTGGGGAATGACACGTGGTCTGAAATGGGACAACATTACACCCAAATCGATGAGGTCTATTCATTTGGCTCCGACAACCAAGCTTTATTGATATGAAAACGCTTGAATCGAACAGAATCACAAAATGAACACCTCTTACCAATTCTTACTTCAAATAGACTATCCCATAGATATTGGCCCCAACTTGGATGAGTTCTTGTGAAAACAGACACCTCAGATACTAGTCTTCCAACTCCAAGATCAACACGCCACCATTCCGGATGTCCTGTAAGGTCAGAATGCGAACAAGAGCCCCCTGACCATGCACCGTTACGATTCCCATCAACAGCCCTTGAAGCTTGTCCATTATGTGAAATGCTGGACTGGACTGCTGGTTTATGCAATGCTATGTTCTCTGGTTGGTACAGCAAATAACAGAACAGAAGATTCACTTTATCTTGCATCAATAGTATTCTGAAGACCCGACCAAAACCCTTGGTCCCCTCTAATTTAGGTTAATATAAAGTAGTGCGCTAAGCTGGCAAGGAAAAGAAAATAAACAACAACAATAACAAACAAAAAAAACAAGAAAAAACGACAGAAGGGAATCAAGAAAAAAAGAAAAGAATAAAATACTCAACAGAAGGGTGTGCAAATGGAGAAAATCGTATTGGAACTATAGCGAAAGCATGTAAAGATTTTTTGGGAAAAACATAAATTTCGCGTCGTTTTGAGTGTTCAACACTCGACTCGAGCTCAGTCTTGTTTTATCAGAGAACGGAACATAGCCAATCCTGATCTTTTTACTTTATCTAATAGATTTTGTCGAAAAAAGTGAGAAAAATCGACGAAAAGTATGTTGTTTTTGAGCGCGCGCGCACACGTCCACGCCATCAAAAAAATAATAACCAAACGACTTTGGATGCGCGCGGTATTAAGAAGTTTCCCCCTCTTATTCATGCTCATTTATATTATCATTATTATTATTATTATTATTATTATTATTATTATTATTATTATTATTATTTATTTATTTTTATTTATTTTTTTATTATTATAGGAAGATTCACTCTATTACCTGATTGCATTTGTACTCCATATATCTCAGCTCTCATACAGACAGCCCCGTGGTGCATCATGGGTAGGATACGTAGATATCTGGCAGTGATTCCTTGGTACAGAATCTGCTTGACGATGCCTGAACCATCCACGTTACCATGAAATGTCTAAAATATAAATAATACAAGTATGTGAAATTCAAGGGAAAATCTTTGTTTACAAATAATTATGATGCGTAATAGTACTACTACTGTTACAATAGTAATAACATTTTTTTTAAATAGAAATTTTTAATAATAATGTATAATTTTATTACAAGAATGGTTAATCAGAAGTACAATTACAATGACAACAACGATAGAAGAAATTGGGAGTCAAAATAAACAATAATAAATTAATCTTAACTTGTTGAAATTGAAAATATAATAATAATAATAATAATAATAATAGTTTTTTAATCAATTTTTTTCAATCTTTAAAAAAATATAATATAATAATAATATAATAGTTTAGAAAAAACGAGTATCAGTGATATCGAAATTAAACAACTTGAAGTGGATTATAAATACCGAGGAATTAGAAAAATAAAACGCAAACATTTTCAAACGGATTCTCGAACTCAATTTTTATAAATTACAAATAAGACCAAAAAATATGACATATACCTGAACAACAGACAAGAAAACTTGCCCATCTCGAGAATAACTCAATTGGAAAGTCTTGACCCATTTTTCCGCTTGGTGGTCACCCTGTGTTGCCACAGCACAAATGATGTGGGGTGTCCCTAAGTCAATCTGTAGATAAGGGTTAGTATCATTTCCCATAGCACACCACGATGGTCCATGAGTGTATTTTAGTCTGGCCTGGTCACCTGCTGTTCCTGAAGATGCTGTAATCTTGTCAGCTGGTACGACGCTGTTCTGCATGCCGACAGGAACAGCTCGGCAATAAAGATCTGTGAAAGACAATTGAGGTCCAGATCAAACCAGATGTCATCAATCGAGCCCTGACAATTAACCTCAGGCCTGCATAGTCTAAGTTTAGGATGGCTGCAGTGAATAGCCACTTTCGATGTTATGGTTGAACTATCATGCAAAAGCAATTCAAAACGAGGCTCCGGGGAAACAAAAGAATATATTAGGAATACTCCATTGTTTCCCCGGAGCCTCGCCTTGAATTGCTTTGTGCGTGATCACTTAACCACAATATCAAAAGTGGCCTATTGTAATAAGTTTGGTTTTATGGAGGAATGAAAACCAGACTGACTCGGAGAAAAACCCTTGAGCCACGCTAGGGAAGGACAGCAATCTTCACTCAAATGCAATTACGAGTCTTGAAATCGAACCGAACTCCTGAGAGGCGAGTGAGTGACCACAAAAAAAGCATGGCTCCAAGTTGAGGTTAATATATAGACTTAATATAACACAATAAATATATGTATAAACCCGCCAGACTTATACAATGAAAAACAGAAAGAAAGAAAGAAAGAAAGAAAGAAAGAAAGAAAGAAAGAAAGAAAGAAAGAAAGAAAGAAAGAAAGATAGGAAGAAAGATAGGAAGAAAGAAAGGAAAAAAGAAAGAAAGGAAGAAAGGAAGAAAGGAAGAAAGGAAGAAAGGAAGAAAGAAAGAAAGAAAGAAAGAAAGATAGGAAGAAAGGAAGAAAGGAAGAAAGGAAGAAAGGAAGAAACTAGTTGGGAATTTTTAGCTCTTGTAAAAGTTACCTGCTTTCGTGAATGGGAACATAAAGCATGCCATGAAGATCCAGGTATAGGTGATAGCGAAGACCATGGTAAACTGGAATAACGGACAAACTTTATTGAATATTAATGCTTCGGTCGAAACAATAAAACATAAAAAAACCAATCCTAATAACAGTAATTCAAACTGGTTAAAGCTGTGCTCCATGGGTTCACGGGGGGGGGGGGGTACTTCGGATTGTTTCATACGGGGATGCTCCGCGCCCGGACTCTCGAACCTTTACCCTTTTAAGTACCAAATTTTAGCAAAAAGGTACGCCTTTTATAAACCTATGTAACTTTGAAGAAAAGCTATCCCTTTTTATAAGAAAAACTTACAAATTCCCACCTCTTTTTTATACCTGCGGCCTGAAAAAAGGTACCCTTTTGGGCGGAGCATCGCCGTATAGTCCATTATAGGAAGACCCCCCCCCCCCCCTCCCTCCCGGGCGTGGGTCATAAATGTATTACACAGCTGGCGCTTTTCACAGTTTTCATAGCGACAGGCACATTTCTTTCCGGTTTCGCCCCGTTGACCTGTGTCACTGACGTAACGTACTTGCGTTGTGAGTGATTATCGATAAATATCGTTTTGCATTCAGTCTGTCTGTCTTGTATCGACCCCTTGCACGTGACGTCAGAGTTGCTCAATTTGGAGGATAAAACAAAAGAATTTTGAGGATTGGAACCTATTGTTTTGTCCTCCAAATTGAGCTACATTCCGACGTGCTGCAAGGGATCTATAGACAATAAACGTCTTTACCTTGGGCATAATGTTTTGCGCATTTAAGACCCCGTGTCATTCTGATTCCCTTTCCATCTAAGATTTCCTGAGTCTTTATATATCAAAATTTCTATGTGGGGAACATATCGAATTATAAACGTCTATTGGCTATTGTTTTGAGCGCTTATGATTGGACGAGATCTTGTATTTTTAAAATGGGTTACCTATAAGCTGATAGAGTGAAGTCACTTAACCCGTGAAATATATATTAGACTAACACACTTTAGTAGACCCTAACCCCATTATATTTTTTTGTGTGTGTCTATCTGACTATATTACACTTTAACAAGCAATTTTTGTGTCAAGGGTTAAATGACCTCACTCTATACTTTCAGTCTGAAAACTAAGCCATTCTTATGTGGGGAAGTTGCTATTGCCGCAGAACAATAGAGAGTTGCCTACTTCTTACACGCATTATTACTTAAAATATAATCAACAATCGAACTAACCTGATGCTCAGCTTGTTTTCACGCTAAATTCAAATTCGATCTGTCGAGTGACTTAGCGTTGCCCTGACTTTGATCAGGCCAGAGGCTATTTCTTGGTATTGATAACAATTTGAAGGTCAGTTAGTCTGTCTCGCAATTCTGCCAAAAACACGAGGAAAAAACGGCAAGTTATCGTGGTTGCTTCCAGACGGAACCTAAACACGACTATTTCACTACACTATTCATTGACCTCTCATATAATGAATGCAAAAAATACACGTGCACCGCATAATA
Source organism: Anthopleura sola (assembly GCA_023349425.1). NCBI lineage: Eukaryota > Metazoa > Cnidaria > Anthozoa > Actiniaria > Actiniidae > Anthopleura > Anthopleura sola. Next base: position 1,418,930 of record JALHLI010000021.1, on the reverse strand, counting down.
TACAGTATCCGTTGAACCAATCGAAGCGAGCGGATTTTATAATCATCAAATGTCAATGTCACGTTCAATTAAGGGAAGTACGTTTGTAAATACTTAATTTTTAGAAATACGAAATCTGCCCGCTTCAGGGTTTAACAATCAGTGATACCGGAAGTCGTTTAATTTCCTGTGGTGAGGTCAAGCACCATAAACTGTTCAGAGCGGAGAGCATAAGAAAATCATTCCACAGATTAACATTACATTTGATATTGGTGACAATAACACTAGCTAGTGCAGTACTTGTGCGCATGCTCTTTATTGACCGGAAATAGTGCAGTACTTGTGCGCATGCTCTGTAATGCCGGAAATTAGATGGCGGACCATGTAAAACGTATTCCTTGTGCCCCAGTGCGGATTTTCATTACAGGAATTGAAATATTGTTTCTCCCTATTTTTATACCATTTTCTCCCTCTTCCCTAATTCATTCATCCGTTTCCCCCTTCTCAAAGCAATAAAAAAATCCGAAAAACTTCAGTAGTAAAATAATAATCAATTGGATAATAATGATTTTTCCCTCTCCTTTTCGTGCTGGCTCTCCTTTCTTTTTATACTTTTCTGTTGTTTCTCTATCCTCCTTGATCACTTCCTCTCTGCTCTGTTCAACCTCGTGTAAGCAGAAAGAAGCTTTCATTAGGTAGCAGACCACAACAATAACGAACAAAAGAAGCAACCCTAAGCTAACGGCATTTTTCCTCGCATGCAGAAACAGTGGAGACCCCCCATAGAATTTCCTTCCTATAACATACTAGTCTTTCATCAGGGGCGGATTTAGCTGCCGGTTTTTTTTTTTTTTTGCTTTTCTACTGCCTCGTGCATTAAGGAAATTTATTTTATTTTTTAATTTGATCCTATCCGGCCCCCCCCCCCCCCCTTTTGAAATTAATGTGTTAAAACTTGGTAATAATTTATGGAACAGTGTCAACATTGAAGTGCGCCACGTTGTTTTTTTTTTTTTTTTTCTTTGCTTCGGCGATTTTTTAGATGTCTTATCAAAATGGCCACGCTACGCCCCTAATTTGATCCTGTCCGGCCCCCCATTTTGAAAATTCCTGGATCCGCCCCTGTTCATATTTTCTAATCTTACGAGTACGAGTTTTAAACTCTCCAAGATTGGCACTAGAATTTCGTAGGAGTACGTAAATTGAAACTTAAGATTATTAAAAATAGGAAATTGAATATGATTCAGTGTAACTGGCACGCGCTTCAAAATCCGTACTCGAACTCGTTCTTGAGCTCGTAGTCGAACCTGAAGGTCGCTCTAGCACGTCTGTACATTCTGGTTGCATAATCATAAAATCCGCTCGCTGCGATTGGTTCAACGGATACTCTGTATATTCCATTAATATCAGAATCACATATATGCTGTGCCTTTGTAATTGCACTCAATATATAAGCTATACGAAAGAGGTCAGCTTTAGTTGTAGTGAAATAATCGTGTGGTGAACTAGGCTTTGCGGATAAATATAAACTTGCGGATTTTTCCTAAAAAAAACATATTTCGTTAGTGTATACGTAAGTAATTCTCTCTTTTAGGGGTGAAAACGGACAAGCTGTTGGTGCTTAGCACGTACGGAATCTTTTATAGGTGCTCAACTGGTGGTACAAAAACCTATGGTGACTTTCAGTGTACGTTTGAATTTGTTTTGGGTGGCCTTGGTTCGAGTAGTCGCACTAGTTGTAAAAAATCCCTATCAACAGTAATGACAACAACCACAATATCATAGTTCTTTAGAACACTTTATTTACACATTCATAAAACATTCACTTTAATAAATTAAAGAATTCCTTTTGTCTTTACGTCAATAGTTTACTATCAAATTCTGGAAACCAAAAATTATAATTTAGTCAGCCTCATCTTACTGCCAAGCCTTCTAAAATCGCTGTGAAAGCCTGGCAGCGAGCTTTTTACTTATTACTCGGGCTTCCTTTGGAATGCCCGATGTATAAAATGGCGGTTTTTTCTCTATCCGTAACAAATCGTGGATTTGTATTTAGAAAGCATGTTTTGTCGCCGAGCTCAACGAAGGCTTGGAGCATTCACAAGGTCCTAAAATCAAGACCTTGGAAGCCCGAGTTCACGCTCATGAAGCGTCTAATTACTATAAATATTACAAGTGGCTAAAATCTGAATTGTAAAAGAAATGGCTTTATACTGCTTGTGAAATATTTTATCTTTTTTTATAAAAAGCAGCTATTGTTGTTTACTGATAATTCTTTCTTCTGGTTAAAACTGGGAATTGACCAGACACAGTCACGTAAAGATGGATTATTTACAAGAAAGAAAGAGAGAGAGAAAAAGAGAACGAAGAAAAAGAGCTCGAAAGCAAAGGAAGCAAACAAACAAGAAAAAAGAGGGAAAGAAAGGAAAGAAAGAAACAATCCTTTAACACAATGCCCACATAATATCAAGATAATTTTAAAACCTAAAATGCTTAGAAATAAAATATTTAGCAGCCTCAGTAAATCGACAGCAATTATTACTGATAGCTCACATTCGAATTCGGTTATTCTACTAAGAATAAAAATATTCCTATCACTCAAATATACTTACAAGTTAGTTGTAATTTCAGCTATTTAGGAATATTGTAATGAAGATGCTGACTATATTTTCTCGACAGAAAAGTAGCAATAATATGGAATTTTTGCATTTGGAGACACTGGCACCTAAGAGCTCTGAGCACTGAATCTCGTCCACAGAGCCTGCGTTCCTTAAGGTCAGTTACTTGCTGTTTACCTTGAGGGACGCAAGCTCTGGAGACGAGATTTAGTTTTGGAATAAAAAGAGAAGGAAGTCAGAAGATATTATGGCAGTAAAAATTATAATAAAAAAGGTTAAAAATTCGAATTTTAAGTTTCTTAAAAATAATGCTATTTTACAAAAGCATCGACAAGTATTCCACATTCAGCAGAAGCCTTTGATTTCGTTGGATTGCGGAACTTGGATCAAATTAGCGGTTGCCTTAAAAAAGGATATGGAGAATGGACTGTGGATCTTGGATCAAGTTAGCAGTTGCCTTAAGAAGACCATGGAATAATGGACTGAGGATCAAATCAACAGTTGGCAAAAATCCAGACATGGATAAAATGGACTGAGGATCTTGGATCAAGTTAGCAGTACCATGGACTTAATGGACTGAGGAACAAATCAACTGTTGGCTAAAATCCAGACATGGATAAAATGGACTGAGGATCTTGGATCAAGTTAGCAGTACCATGGACTTAATGGACTGAGGAACAAATCAACTGTTGGCTAAAATCCAGACATGGATAAAACGGACTGAGGATCTTGGATCAAGTTAGCAGTACCATGGACTTAATGGACTGAGGATCAAATCTACAGTTGGCTAAAGTCCAGACATGGATAAAATGGACTGAGAATCTTGGATCAAGTTAGCAGTTGCCTTAAGAGGACCATGGACTTAATGGACTGAAGATCTTGGTCGAAGAGGACGTTGCAGCGATCCTGTTCCACCTCTGGTTGGTAGCTGCAGTGTATTTGAGTGCTGGTTAATCTGTAGTGCTGAAGTACTCTCACATTTTGGTTTAATCGATCTTTCGAGAGAGTTTGTCGTATTGGCAAAATTCGCGTTGTTCCAAGAAACCTATTAAGATTAACAAAAGGCAAAGAGTATTATGAGAATAATGCATGGAAAGATTGTTATTTTAGGCACGAATATCGTTCTTTAACAGTGAGTAAGTCGTGCGTGCAACATGATTAATGATGCGTCATTTGCAGTGACAATTTCCCTCATGATGCGTGAATAGGTAATTTTTTAATAACGCAGGGAGCAGGGAATGATTGCCTCGTCTCCCAAGCCAGAGGCTCAAGTTTAGAGCGTTCGATTCGCGATCGAATTGGAATTTAGAAATTTTTTTTGCGGAGGGAGGAAAATATGAAAGTGCATAAATGTGCATAAAAGCCTAGTGCATGATGTCCAATGTGCTTTTCATGATTCTACGACATGGTCAACTTCAGGCGCAGCGCTATTCTTAACACACTAGCAACAGTCTGAGTTGATTTACGAAAACATGAAAAAATGCTGCTAAAGTTAAAAGGGCACACATAGGCAATTTCTTCCTTTCTGTCCCCTCCCCCAAAAAATCCTCACTCAGATTGCTTTGTGATCTCAAAGCTGCTTAGAGTGAGATCATCTCAGACTGATACCGAGTGTGGATAAACAGTGCATCAAAGTATCATGTCTAAAAGTATCCTCAGCTTGGACGTGACGGAAAACAGGAAGTGGGGTTTGATCAGGACATAATCGATGAGATAAACAAAATCCATCAATAAGATTGCAGTTTGTCAAAATGTAACATTTGCAATGGGACCTTGTTTCAAGATCATGCAGGTTTCGTATGAGTGTGAAAAAGTCAAGACACATCGAGCACGGTTACGGCGCGGCGCGTACACGACACCAAATGTCGAATGTTTTCACGCATGCAACGACACTGACACGGTCATGGCAAGACGCTGTCCGTGATGTTTTTCATAGTCATACGAAAACTGCTCTATCGTGTGCAAGCCAGTGCCTCGATTAGTGATACATTGGTTACTCTGAAGAACTTTGGAGGTGACGTTGCAGTGCTTGACCTAGAGATCACTCAGTCGTGCGAGAGCCTTGTGCAATAAACGTTTTGATGATATGCACCGAATATGTCAATATAAAATAAACAGGAGGGAGTTGTGCGAAAAGAGAAGGCGAAGCAGAACGAAATGGAAAGGTGTGTGCAAGTGTTACTGAAAGAGAAAATAACGGACAAAGTGCGAGAGTGCAAGTGAAAAAGGAACTACGTAAAAATGAATAATATTTAAGGAAAATCCTGCGAGAAGCGATTCAGCTCCAGTCTTCGCTCAGCAAGGTTAAACCGTGTTTACAAAAATAGTGTGAAAACTAATAACCAATCATATATTATGATAAAACTACCAATCAAAGTCCAGTTTTTATGTCGTATTATTTATCCTGATATACCGGTTTTGTTTGCTGTGCTTTATTCTTTAGAAACCTGTTAATCCTGTTTTTAGATACCTTAGTTAAAGTGGATGAGATTCATCTGGACGAGAAGAGAGTTTAGTTTTCTGTAAGAGAATATGAGTTAGAGAAGAACAAAGAAGATAACAGGAAGGAAAACAAACAACCGTCCCCAGGCGCCGACAGCCATACATTATATACGCGGGGCATGATGGGATATGAGCCCATTATTTCCCAGCATCCTTTGTGTGTACATCAGCTTTCTGGGGACGAGTGAATATAAAGTTTGAACATTTTTGAGGTTATTTTGGAGTATTAAAAGGGTTAAAAGTAAGAATAGTGACAATATAGAAGTCACAAATTAAAAAAATAATTTCTTAGTTAGTGGATAAATTATTTTAAGTATTTAAGATATTTAAGTTGTAAAAAATTAAGTTTATCTTTAGCAAACCAGCTTTAAAGTTAAAGGTATTATTTGGTAAAAATATTTTAAGAACTCTTATTTTGAAAACAAAAAAAAATAATACAAACAAGCAAAGTGAAAAACAAAAATTACCTAAATTTCAACGTTAGAAATAGTTAGTAAAATAATTGATTCATTTATTTTTTAAATAATTATGGAAAAAATATTGCGCATCAAATTCTTAAGATAATAATAATAATAATAATTATATTATTAGAAATAATTATATAATTTATTAATAGTAATAGTACATTTTCAAGATATTCACAAATGCCAACCATAGAAAGTAAGGCCAGGTTTAAAAGTCGAATTTTACATGTCGAATCTAATGCAAAACTAATAGTATTTTTCACGGTTAATAATATCATTTTCCAGCCAAAATTTTTGCATAATCCCAGTCGTAGTCATGTAAAATCCCAGTCGTAGTCATGTAAAATCCCAGTCGTAGTCATGTAAAATCCCAGTCGTAGTCATGTAAAATCCCAGTCCTAGTCATGTAAAATCCCAGTCCTAGTCATGTAAAATCCCAGTCGTAGTCATGTAAAATCCCAGTCCTAGTCATGTAAAATCCCAGTCCCAGTGCATAAGATCCCATTTTCCCAGTCCAAAAAAGGCAAATCCCAGCTCCCATTTTACCCCCTCCAGGACCCTCTGCATTTGATTCGGAAAATGAAATTCGATGTCTAAGCACTTTGAAATTCCACGGGCCTTCACTGGAACACGTGAATATTCTACACAAAATCTAAACTAACCCTGAGCAACAGAGAATTCAAAACTCGAGTACACTCAAATGGTTTTCGCTTTGAGTCAATCATATTGTACCAGAGCGTATAGTATCCAATCACAATTCTACAATCTTTATTGATGCGCAAGCGCAATGTGTAACTTACCCGGAAGCTGTGTCGTTTATTATCTTCAGACGTACTTCGCCTCGCACTGACATTAAAACTGAACGACCGACGTCGACGTTGCTTCTTGTCTTTAGCTTGGTCAATTGGGAAATTCAAGGTTGCCCTGTATAAAGAAATACGATTTATATTCAATATTTGTTTGCACGCAGGCATGAAGTTATTATTTGACTATGTGTCTTCTGATGATGATGGCCAAGATGGCCGAAAGCTTGGTTTAAGAAATAAAAATTTCGCAGAAGACACATAGTCAAATAATAACGATTTATATTGTTAATGTCAAGTGTCGAGGAACGCGCAAATTATAAGAACCATGCCAGTATTAGGATTACGAGACAAGGAAAATTATAAGCCAGTTCAAAGTTTAAGAAACGTTTCCAGTGCGCATGCGATTTTGTCTCGAATTTCTTAGCACCTTCTTTTGTTTAATTAAAAAAGAATTAAAGAGGTTTAAATAAAAGAAGGTGAGAAATTCGGGATAAAATCGCATGGGCACTGAAAACGATTCTTAAACTTTGAACTGGTTTATCCTATACTAGCATTTACTTTCGTACTTAGCACAAATGGGAAGGTATGATGAACAAAAGATGTTTGTACCCAAGATAGACCACAATGCACCATGTTCAGAAAAGGGCCTATGACCAGGCAGATAGGATGTATTACAAACCTTGCAGTGATGATAAGTGCTGTCATTTCGCTAGTAAGGTGACGTCGAATAATGTTCTTGGACGAGTGGATTGCGAGAGCTTGAGCCATCTCCTCGGATCCGAAAGATGGTTCTAGAACCATGACAGCTCCATGGACACCACTGTCACGAAGACTTTCAGCATATTCCTAAAACAACAGATGATATTCACGTATTGATTATAGCAGTTTTCAAGCTGAAAACTCTGGGAACTCAGAGGCTGCGAGATGCACTCTGAATTATTTTTCCCTCGCTGGCGCAAGTCAAAAATACAGAAGGTACTAACTAATCATGGGGAGAAAACGAAATTCCAATTGCTAACTTTCAACTGCGTGACCGTTAAACAAAGAAATTATACTCTAGGAATTGAAACGTGGTCTGAATGGGAGAACATTGCATCAAGACGAATAAGGTGTATTGTAGAAGCTATTATTTTCTTACCCCTAAGTCTATAGATCTACACCATCTTATTACTTTCTCGTTGGTCCAAACCAAAGGGTCTGTGTTGTTGTCTTCGCATTTCTTCCGGCGATCATGAAGAACCTGTTAAAATCGTTCCAATAGGATAATCAATATGTAAAATGTTTTAAAAATTGTAAAAAAAGTTCTTAAGAGTGAATAAAAAGTTTGAAAAAAAAAAAAAAAAAAAAAAAAAAGGATTGACAATATAATTTCTACAGGTTCGCGTTTCTGTGAGGACCCATCGTGTTTGTAAAAGCAATCCACCATGATAAAACAGACTAACCTGCTTGTCAAAGGATATCATCCTGAGAAGCTCCACACCGTGCAAGATGCTGATCTGTAGAATTGTAAACAAGTCTACCATAAGTATTCTCATTAACAAGGTTAGTATTATTACATTGTTGTCACCATCATGTACGTCATGATCTTTATCAAACGCCATCCCAGTTGGCTCAGTTAGTTGGAAACCGGTCTGTTGTGTGGGAGGTCGTTGGTTCAAGCCTCTGCGGCTGGACCTACAATCAGGGCCTTTGAATATACCTAAGTAGAAGTTGCTGCGTTTGCTCTTAAAATATCTACAAATGGTCAGACCTCGCTGTCATAAAATAGTACGTCAAATCGTAACATCACCACCGCTATCATCATCATTCATCATTATTATCATCATTATCACCACCATAACTGTCATCACCACCATTTATCATCATAATCATCACCACCACTATCATCATTCATCATTATCATCATTATCACCTCCATAACTGTCATCACCACCATTTATCATCATAATCATCACCACCACTATCATCATCATTCATCATTATCATCATCATTATCACCATCATAACTATCATCACCATCATTTATCATCATAATCATCACCACCACTATCATCATCATTCATCATTATCATCATTATCACCACCATAACTATCATCACCATCATTTATCATCATAATCATCACCACCACTATCATCATCATTCATCTCTATTATTGTCATTATCACCACCATAACTATCATCACCATCATTTATCATCATAATCATCACCACCGCTATCATCATCATTCATCATTATCATCATTATCACCTCCATAACTATCATCACCATCATTTTTCGTCATAATCATCACCACCGTTATCATCATCATTCATCATTATTATCATCATTATCCCCTCCATAACTATCATCACCATCATTTATCATCATAATCATCACCACCACTATCACCAACATCATCACCATCTTAGCTATCACCACAACCATCATCATAATCATCAACATCGTCACCACTGTTATCATCATCACCTCCAAGCATGCAAACATTCCTGTTATTATCATTATCATAATGATTATGACAGGGATGTTTAGATGCTTGGTGGTGATGATGATAACCATGATGATGATGATGATGATTTCTCTATATAATCTTTATCATAATGATTATGTTCCTCAGAAAATATTACAACTCAGCGCTTTAAACTAGATTTACCTGGTGAAATTTCTTATTGACATTCAGGTATTTCTCTATATCCTTCTTGGTTAACACATTGAGCATTCGACCATCAATCATTTGTGATTCAAAAACAGGTCCATATTGACTGAGCCCAAGGTCTCTTATCCATGTCCGTGCCACCCAGAAATGATCGATTTGAGAAATACAGGGAAACTTGCTGTTATTAACGAAAGGAATAAAGCATTACAGAAAAGCATTACATTGAGTGAACTCAGTAGATGCAAGTTGCCCATTGGAAAATGGTTTTCACTGCTACCAGTCAAAAATATATACGTACCAAAGTTTTGATTACTTTTGATTGACACAAGAAAGCAAATATCAGTGGGCACCTACCGGGGGGGGGGGGGGGGGGGACTCCGGGGGCAAAGTATCGAGTATGCTCATCAGAAATTTCCAAAAATACCCCTAAAAGATACCGGAAGGTTTTTCAAAAGGGCGTGGCTTGGCAAATTTTAACCCCTAAGAGATACCACAAAAATAATACTATCAAAAAATACATTAAATTACATTGAGTGATATTCTGAGTTTACGCAGGCATACGTAATGCATTATTATGCGATGGGCTAGTTCCTTTTTAAACACCCTAAAAGATACCAGAAAATGCTGATTTGCTAAACCTCAAATTTAAGACCCTAAAAGATACCAAATCACTGATTTTTTACCCCTAAGAGATACGACGAGCATTCCCAATACTTTACCCCCAGGAGTCCCCCCCTCCCCCCTTCATCCTTTTGAAGTGACAAGCTAACAAAAAATAAAAAAAGCCTTTACTTACACAGCATTAGGGTTCCTATAATCTTCAATGGCAAGTCTCAGCTTTCTTCTGTGCATAGCATTAGAAATTCCTAACCCAGATTCAAGTTCGGCATCACTGAGGTCTAGCAGGACACGCCCACTTTTCACATTGTCATGACACATCTGCACATACATTGGCATTTTGCATTCCACTTCTAACCATGCAAGAACCATGTTTGCTTTCCAACAAGACATTGCAACATCTTTGTTAAGTTCGTAAATGTGCTGTTTGCTGGAAAAACTTGTCCCAGGGGTGTAATCATCAAGCAGTTCATCTGCTGAGTGATATTCCACACCTGTACATTAAAGATAATATATAGATATTATAGATTACAGGGGCACTTGGATGAAAACGCCCAATATTTTGAAAGTCCGAATAGTTCAAATATTTAAGAATAATATGACTTAATAATGATGATGAAAACCAGACTGGCAAAATTTTTAGCCTGGGAGCCACTCGCAATTGAGAAATGTTGGTTTAAAAACTAAAAGAACAATAGGGTTGAGTAAATGACGTCATTTACTCACAATTTAGATGCTGAAAAAAATATATAATTTTTATCCACAAATTTTGACTGTGAAGAAAATATGTTGCTTGGCTACTATTGGGGCCATATAGATAAGTTTAACCAAATTTCACGGCATTTCAAATTTTCATCAATTTTCATCCAAGTGCCCCTTTAAAGATTGCTTGATTTATTCCTTGTTTAAAAAAACCTGGATTTTCTACAACCATCACTCCCTATAAGGGGCTCTTCCGTGAGGTTTGATCCAAATGCATTACTAATACAGAACAATTAATGCATCAAACCAATGCAACTCGCAAATGATATGTGGTTCAGTCAAGGATCAAACCCATGACCCAGGGTCTGAGCACCATAACTCATGCCAATCAATGAATCAATCATTATTTTTTAATTTTTTGCTTTGTATTTTTTTCAAAGCTCAAGTTTAAGTTTATCATGGCAAAAAAGAATGTTAATGCATAGAAAAAATAAAACAACCACTGTCCTGCAAATAGTATGAACTAATAGAGGCAGGAAAGTGGTTATAAGAAAATGTCAATCTTTATAATTCATATTTTGTTGTAAAAAGAAAAACAATATTATAACAATAATAATGAAATTAAATTACAGTATTCAAGAAAACAATGATCTATTAACAACATGAACGGATGACATTAAATAAGAATAGGAAATAATTATGTGTTGTAATAACAAAATTAAGAAGAGCAGGCAAAAAATTGAAAATATATATAAGAAGGTGGTTTGTTGATGATTCTAGGAATCGAGTAAGTTATAAGTAAATTATATTTAACATTAACAAAGCTCTCTAGTTCTAGGATATATTGACAGGGTTTCCGGCTTTCCTCCCTCCATCAATCAACAGTTCTTATTAGCTCCCACTTGATTGAAGTGTAAGACCTGTCTAGTGCAAATACCAAAATAAGATTTTATTTCCTTAATATCACATTAATATAAAATACCAAAATATTAAAATTACCTGAGAATGTTTGTCGACTTGATTTTCTTTGTTTTCCTTTAGAAAACAATTTTGAAAGTGAGCCAAAGTTTCTACTCTTGTCCTTCCTCTTCAACTTCTTTTCAAAGCGTACAGAGGATGGTGTAGAGGCTGGGGTACCATCTTCAAAGACTTCATCACCTGGAGAAAGAGCGGCTGATTGATTTTCTTCAGACAGTGAATCTGAAGCCTGAGAGTCTACAGGTGTACTAGTTGGAACTGGGAGAATTTCTACACAAAAATAAAAAGAAATAAGTCATTAGATTTCTTAATTTTCCTAGCTTACTGCAATTTTCATAAATATGCGAACTCTGTAATTGCAAGTTGCTTGATTATTTTTGATTGATGGAAGCGATAAACCAAATTCCAGCATGCAGCTTCATGCAGCTACCGAGTTCGCATGTTTATGAAAATAGCAGTAACTGTAAATTTATTTAATATCACTGTACACAAGTCAGCTGTTATCAAATTAGTCATTTGCAAGTGCTTTTGGTTCCATCTAAACTAGGTGAAATTCTGTTTAATTTGCAAAATAATTTGTCATCAGCTCTGCTTCAGAAGTGCCAATGATGACTTACACTTCCACAAATCATTTGACATATATCATGGTCATAGCCACCAGTTTGGTTGGTCCTGTTTGAACTGGACCACTTTTTACTGTCAAAGCCATTTTTTTCCCTTGTAAGAAATATTAAGTACACATTTTGATAACGACAAAACCAGACAAATTTTTTAACTGGACCACTGTCCAAATAGTGGCTACAGCCCTGCATATTGTGGTAAGGAAAATATTTTTGCTCTTTCTAGTGCAGACATGTTGACTAACTCCAGATTTTGGTCAAGACAAAATCTGTCAAGAGTATTGGTGCGGCCAAACAACTTTGTCAACCTAGTGTGAATGGGCCCCTTTATGAGTTTATAACCAGGGCAGCATGTACATGTATATTCAGATGGACTCATATGAGGAAAGAAAAAAGAAATCGGGGGGAGAGGAAACAGCTATTTCATACTTTAGTTGTTACAATCAATCTTTTGTGTGTCATTAACACTATGAATGTGAGATATCACTATTGAGGTGGTCTTATAACTTGGGGAGAGAGGATTATAACTGAGGAGTGGGATATAGTACTTTAATTAGTTAGCTAAAATTGAGGCTTATCTTCTGAATGGAGACAGCTGAATGATGATGGATAGGAGTATCAGTAATTCACACAAGGTAAAAAGTAGCCCTTGTTATAAATTTTGCTTTTCCACACCTCCTCACGTATGGTGAAGGCATGAGAACAAAGCTGTAGATAGCTGGCTACAGTAGAAAAAGAAATAATTATTCTTTTCTAAGTTTTATATGTATATGTATTTTATTTTGCCACTAGCTTATTAGTTTTTAACTATTCCGTGTCACCATCTTTAAATAAAGAGTTTATTATTATATTATTATTATTAAACCAACCATAACAACAAGCAGTACATAAAAAAGTGAAACAAAAAAGGTCTTTCTCCTCTTAAAATAACTGGCTATATTTATGACAAGATGAAAATAATCTCATAGATACCATAGAGGTCATATGTTAAGAATCAAAGCTTGACTGCTGTTACCAATAATCTGCCCTAAATAATCTTTATTGTAATATCATTTGTCAAGCTGAGAATGTGATTAAGATGGTAGTACCACTTAAAAAGATAAGGATCACTATAAATAATAGTATAGAATAGTAAAGATCAAAAATAATATAGAAAAATGAAACAAATCCTGACTGAAAGTAAAAGTAAACTATCTTGTACTCCAATTATTAATCCTCTGACAGTGATTTTGCTAAAAAATAACTTTATTTTTGTTATAACTTAGAGAGCAGCTAAAGTTATGATGGGATGGGCATTTGGGTGGATGGTTAACACATATCTAATTGTTTTATTTATTTATTTATTTTTTGAGGGACTGGTTTTCTTCCCTCTGCAAAAATAAACTCCTAAATTCAAAAGAGCCAACTTGTACAATCACTGTTAATTTTAAGAGACAGCAAATCTTTTGCAGCACTTGATTTTCAGTTTGGTCTGAAGCTATCTCTTTTTGGCCAGTGATGGATAAAGAAATTAACTGAAATTTAAGAAAGGTTTATCGGAAATATAGCAGTATGTACATGTATCCTTGAACAAGTTGTTAGAAACCTTTTCTGAATCTATTGATGCATTCAAATCTGGCTTATCTGACATACTATCATGCCAAGGAACTTCTATTAAATATGATTCAACTATTCAAATAGAGTCCCCTCAAAAATTATCTTGGTGTCTAGTACCATAACATGAAATTATAAAAGACATATGTATGTCACGAAAAGTGTGAGTTATTTTGTAAGTGGACTCATGTTCGACATTAAAGTCAATACAAGGATGTCTTGTCAAGACAAAAAAGCAGTCAACTACACCTCTTCAGATAACAATGTGATAAACACTTAAGATAACACACTGGTATATAAATATATCAGACTAAACCAGAATAATCAAGCCAAAAACAGCAGTAAATGTATGGGTTTATCCTCCATTGTTATTCTCAACTTTGTGGCCAATATATTTTGCCATTGTCTGTTTGCTGGTGGTCAATCTTGGTACTTATATAACCCTTAAGGGCATGGATACTATGAACACTGGACAAATAACAAGTTGGCTAGTGTATAATGATTATTCTCTAGGGTTTTATATTTAAAGTGCTGAGGCGAAAGAAGCTCACGAAGCTCAAATAGTAACGAAAACTAAGTTGCAATATCAAGACTTATTAAAGTCAGAAATAATAGCAAATGATATGAATAATACTTTGCATATTTGTCAAAGGATAGCAAGGGTCAAGGTAATTGCATATCAACTGGCGAGGGTAATGTATTCAAAACATTGACGAAGAAGAAAAATTAAAAGGCTCAAAGTGATACGCATAAAAACACATATATTGCACAAGCAAGAAGCAAGAACTTGATGACTGTATTCTGATTGCTACATTTTTTTGCAATTGTAACAACTTCAATAACTAATACTGTATTTCTAATTATTGATTCCTACAAATTTTTTGTACCCACATTTTAAATCACCACAAATCTCTCTTTGTCAGTTTTATCTCGCAACAGCATGCCTCAATTATTGGCCTATCTTTATCATTCATTCCAGCAGGCGTTGAAATATTGAGATAAAAGCTAAGAAACTTGTATTAACTTAGAGATTAGAATCAATAAACAGGCCCGTGCGAGACAGATACGTTTTTACTTCGATAACATGTTGAACTTTGGTATTTACTTAATTACGATTGTCAAATAAAGAACAGTGTCAAAGCTGGTAGTTCAACACACCGTAGAAGCGAGATATAAACAATTTAAGATGTAGTACGAGGATGAATTTCTGAAATTTTGGATATGGAAGAAATAGGACCTAAAATTTTTACGTTTTTTGGAGACGTGCACGAGAAAGGTCTAGAAAAATTTCATGACCAGATATAGCATGATAATGGATATTGATTCTACTCTCCCAAATAGGTTTAAAACACAAGCACATTAATGAATACTTCCATAGATAGGAATAAGGGATGAAAGACGTCCCAATAATACCCCTGAAGTCAGAATCAGGCCATTTCCGGTCCAAAAACAAATAGCAAAATAAAAATAACAATAGTAGTAAATTGACGCGTGTTAGTGCTATTATTGTTAAGACGTGAAATAGATAGCCTCTAAAGTTGAAAATTAAATTATTCCCCTATGGGAATAGGAATTAAAGTTAAGACTGATCTATTTTGGTTTTTAAAATAATAATCTTGGTGAAAATCTGTGGCTAAAAAATTTTGGATTTCAAGCACGCGATCTAGATCGATAATTTACGGCAAGGGAAGAGTACAAGCTGTAGCTTAGGTTGTTTACGAATCAAAAACAATTAATATAACATCGAATCTTCGCCTCTCTATGAATCAATCAAAAAAGAATTTTCGGATAATATAAGTGCTGATAATTCTCAAACAATACTTGATAGCCTGGAACGTTTTATTTGAGTCTAAGAAGTTCGTTTTTAATTTAGTCAATGAAGGGAAAAGCCATTTCAGGGCTTGGCAGAACGTAGTTTAAATAATGAATGACATTATGTACAGTAATAATTTTCGCAATCAGCTAAAATAAAACTTACCAGCAGTGCTGTAGGGTGATTTAGATATGTTATCAAGTTCTCCTGTGGCATGAATGTGAAGGAGTTTTTCGACATCCGCTTGTATTGCTCTGGAAAAACGGCTCGAGTTCGAAATATTTAGATTGTTCGTCTCTCCATGTCCCTGATGGTGGCTTGTAGTGGAGGGAATATTCACTCTCAACAGCGTCAAACGCTGTTTTACTTCAAGGAGTTCACTTTCTACAACTGCCAAATGAGTTTCTTTAGTCCGTATTTTATTATTTAAATCATCAATGTATTGTAAACTGTCTTTTCTCTCGTGAATCCATTTTTCTTTCTCGGAGAGAAGTTGCTTGATTTTTATGTCACTAGTTTTCATCTGTTGCTCGTAATTCCTAATGAATTCTCTTAACTCTGACTCCTTTTCTTCCAGTATACCATAAACTTGCTTCATTTGATTTAATAATTCCATTTTTTCGCCTTTAAGCTTTTTTCTCTCGGACTTCATACAAACAATAGTTTCTTTGGCACGGCTAATTTCGTGTTCACAAGAGTGTAATCTTTCATACAATTCCGCTAAGTCTGAATTCGATCCTCGAAATTCATTAAGTTCACGCGTAAGAAACTCATTCTCCTTTCGTAGTCTTTGATTCTCGTCTCCCAATTTCTCTAATCTCTTCAATGAATCACCACTTTCTTCAGAACTATTACTCATAGTTCGAGTCACGGCAGTATGTTCTTCAGCGCTTGGATTTTCCTGAAGTCTTTCAGAAGCAAGTTCGGCTAATCTACGATCTTGATCACGAAGTTCAGCCTTCAGATGCTCAACCTCCCTGTTTACCGAGTTTAAAGAGTTATTGATTTTTGCAGCGATGACATACTTCTCCTCTTTCAGTTGCTTACTTTCTGATTCGGCCTGTTCCATGAGTCTCCGCATCACGGTAAGGCAAGCTAACAAGTCGTCTTGCTTACGAACCAACCTTCCAGAACCCCCCGTACTTTTCTCTTGTTCAAGACCACTGGATTGAGAAATCGTACCTGTCTCTTTTGTGATCTCGTCAAATTGTTGCATGGCTTCTTTAGTTAAGTCCCTTGAGATGTCATCGGTTGTATTAGAATTCTTGTCCACACCCGGATCACCAGTTTTGTCCGCCATTTTTCTGGTCGATCCTCACTGAATACCTGATTTCCAGACAACAACTCGACGCGAGCCTCGATTTGGGTGTCAAATTCTAAACCGGAAGTGCTTCGTTTTCATCACTTCCGGTGCTAATAATTTGCGAAAAATTCTCAAGTACTTTGAAAAATCCCTTTTCTTTAGGATTGATCTTATAGCATGTAGATTATAGTCTGTAGATTATAGTCTGTTTTATTGCTATTCTAGGAATTATCAAATCATTATAATATTCTCATCTCTGCGATCTCCAAGAAGCCAAAAAAGAGACTGTAATATTGTTATGTCTTCAGACAACTTCCTACACTAATGGCCCGGTCATAGTGATATTTATTGATTATATAAACGCTTTTATTGTTTTATCTCCATTCTTTTGTCACAAGCTTTTAAGCAAATCCACAACATATCTGCGCAAGAGGAAACTCAAATTCGAGTTTCAATAAACGGGAAAATTAAATCAAAAATTGAAGAATGAAAGAGTGGTATCGCAGACAAAATAATAATAATGCTTATAATTCCTTTGAAGCATCGTAACATATCAGCCTTTTCCCCTTTCATCGTGAATCGTCAATCGTTTTCCGTTCCTTTATTTCTTAAGATAATATTGGCAGCCAGAATGGCTCTCATACGAGTGGGACTATATCTGACTTAACTGAGAGAACGTGCATTACTAAATTCGTAACACCGGAACTGGCTTTCGTATAATTTGAGTGGGACTGAAACTTAGACCTTAAAACGTTTTTCGTATCAGTGGAAAATGTACGGTACTAACTTTACCGCAATTACTGCCCGTATGACATGCCGTAACATTGGAATGGCTTCCTATAAGAACGTTTTTCGTATCATTGGGAAACGTATGGTACTATAAACTTAACAGCAACTACTACCCGGCCGTACGACATGCCGTAACATTCAATTGGTTTACCCATAATTGTCTTCGAGAAATCATCCAATCACAACACATTGTTTTGGCTACGGTAAGATACGGCACGGCTACTGTAAAGAGTAAAGAACGCGTTTCCAACAGTCTGTTGACATGTCCCCCCGGCGGCTATATGGTGTCACGTTTACCAGTCTTCCGCAAAGTGCTATATTATCCCTGTTGACCTTCCGTCTACAGGACGTCTTTTCAGTCAGTTTACAAAAGATGACGTCATACGGCATTTGAAGTGCCCCATACCAGGTCAAATATACGACTGGTGGTCTATTGTGAACGCAATGTCATTGAAAAACCACAAGAAAAGATAAAAGTTCTTCTTGACTGACGCCAAGGATGGAACAAGCGCCAATTTAAATTGAACATTAATCCTTGGACTGTAGAAGACAGCAGAACCTCTCAGTTAATAGCGCCCAACCCGTGAGGAATAGCCAATGTGCATTAGCTCGAAATTCTAGCACAAAGCATGATGGGAAAGTGAGTCCTTACGCTTTTTTGGCTCCTCTAAAAATTCATCTTACAATTTTTCCTTCGACATTTTCTATGGAAATAAAAGGATTCCAGCAGACGAAAATAACAGGGTAATTTTTTTCCTGATAGTTCCTTTGATTTCCCTGTTACATCTTGCTTTATGAGCTTTGATGCACATTGCCTTTGACAACTGGCCGCTAAATAGAAGTTGAATTACTGCAAAACCCCTCTTTTCAGCGCGGATCATTTTGTGTTGGCAGCTGGGGGACTAGTCTCTGCGGAGGCGGGGAAATATGCCCCCTGAAGCTTTAGGTAAACTCATAAAAAAAAATTATTCTCGATCTGAGACTTCTACTATACATGGACCTTTTGCACGTGACTCAGAGCAGCTCAATTTGGAGGGCAAAACAAAAGAATTTTGATCTCCTGAGAATTGGAACCTATTGCCAATGTTATAGTTTTGTAAAACCTGAAAAACTTTATTGGTCATTTGCGCTTGAGATTCGCCTGTTGGGCTGCCTGTGTTTATACGCCTGCAATTAATTCAGCCAGCTGAATCTAAGCTTCACACATGCGTATTGCGGTGTTTGGCGCGTGAAATTTGATTTTGTTGGAATTTGAACCAAGAAAATGTGATTATTTTTGCCCTTGAAAAACTACTATTTAACGCTTGATTTCTTTATACTTACTGAAGAGCTTTCCAAGATCGTATTCTCCAAATTTCTTGGAGTATTTTGGACGGAAAAGGCTGAAAAAAGCTATCCAAAATGCAAGGTGTTTTGTCACCAAACGGTTCATCTGGTTTGATATCTTACTCCAGTGCAACTATTGAATGCCTTGAAAGATCCGATCTTTCTGAAGATATTAGCTCACTGATCTCTGGCTCTGCTTTTAATAATGGTAAACTAGCCTGGCTAGCCAGAGGATCGTCTTTAGAAGTCGTGAATACCAAGTCAGGGCTCCGAGAGGCAGCGTGGAGGTTTGGATGGAGCTCCAAGGAGAAGAGAGCTGTTACTATCAGTGCCGTAGCTGCTTTTCCAATGGGTGACCGAGATCGTCTGGTTGTAGGGTTGAAGGATCTTTCTGGTGGTCTACCTGGTATGGTTTGCTTGTTTGATCCTTATGTATCGCGTGTCATCAAGGCAGTTGTTGTGCCGTATCCCGTCACTACTCTAGAGAGTATTGTTGGTACTGGAGGAGGTGATGCACCACCATCATTGTTAAGGTAAAGTATTAATACATTATTTAAGAGCAGTTTTCATATGACTGTGAAAAACTTACGGCATAGACTGTAGCTTGCCGTGACTGTGTCAGAGCCATACGTTTTATGAAAATAAGTGACGGTGCCGTGCCAAACCGTGCCATGTGCCTTGACTTCTCACACTCATACCAAAACTCATGCTTTATCTTTGCTCTAACATGCAACAATGCAAAGCATGATATATAAAAAAAAAGTTGTACCCAAGCTAGACCACATTACATTCTGTTCTTCAAAATGCTGTTCTTCTAAATGCTTGTATGCATATTAGAAAATACAAGTGCGTGATGGAATATTATTCCATGGTGTGCCACTCAAAACCGTTGTATAAATGGTATATCTTACAATTCATGGATGGATCTATTTATTTATCTTAGTATGCACCTGAAACTATACTTTGGTATTGTTGCCGTGGGAACAGAACAAGGACACACATATCTCCTGGATATGAGGCTGGATGACGACATGGAAGAATTTGATGAATGGAATCCTAGCAAGATAGAACTTGTAAACAGTGATGAGGAATATATTGCAGCATGCAGAGAGAAAGCAAGAGGAAATGGAACACACATTGCCATTGAAGTTGAAGGTATTCGTTATAAAGCAAATAGTTCATTCCAATATAAAGTTTGGCCAAAAAAACTGTCTGGCCAAAAATAGTACTTGTGCAGCCAAACATCTGGCAGGTTCTCTGGACCATTCGTGCACATTAACTGGTCACATGTTATTGGTAGACTTCTCATGTGGCTGGTCATCAGTCCTGCCATTGAGGGGCAGTTTTTCTTAACTCTGAGTTAATCACTGAAAATGCTACATTAAATTTCTACATGTAAGATCGCATGTGTGAAGATTATCACCATGGATGTATTTTGCAACTTTCAACTGCTTGATAAAATTCTATGGATGTACTTGAAAACTTTTACCAGTAATGAGAGTTTCAAATTGTCTTATCTAGTTTTTTTTTTCCAATTGGTGGCATCAAAATTCTAAGTTGAATTGATTTTCACTTGCAAAAAGTTTTCTGACCCCTCCCCCTAAAGCTTTGGCTCTCTTACCCCCATCCTTTGTGGAGCATAAAAAATGCTGCCCCCCTCTACAGTGTATTTGCACCAGCCTCCTTCCTGTAAATAATGACTGGTCCCTCAGGCGTTGAAAGTACAAAAATCCCCATAATATGCTTGTCCCAGGTCCACCATTCCTTCAACAATGACGCTATCCTTGTATTTTATACCTGCAAATTTAGGTCAAAGTCACAAGTCTGGAAAATTTAACTACCATAAGCCAGAGTCAGGGGAGAAAAAGATATATCCTGCAGGTATGTAAATGACAACAGCTAGCTTTGTAATAAGACTCCTATAGATTTTAGTTACACCTGTAATTCTCTATTGCTCAGTGCTAAGTTATTAGTTATGAGTGATAGTGACTAATTGTCACTAGATGGCTACTGCTTGTTTGTGTCCGTTTTGCATTTATTTCATGGTTTTAATGCGTTTGCTCTAATATTCAATAGTACAATACTTTACATTTTTTATAAATAATATAGTTTTAACTTTTTCAAACATAATAATATATTTTTACAGATATTTATCTTTGTATATATATTTAGATTTTGTATTTATACATGATATTGTAAAGCGCTTTTGGGCTTTTCAGGAAAAAGCGCTATATAAATAAATTATATTATTATTATTATAGTAGACTCTAAATCCATTGTTTTCTTTTGTTCCTTATCAACTAGTACTAACTGAATAGTCATCTTTCACAGGCATTAAATTCTACCGATGTTTTTTTAGGTGATATATTTGTAAGTGCTGTAAAGTACATCAGACAAGCTGGCTGCCTTGTGATTGGATACAATTTTGGGTGTTTCCAAATATGGGATCTCAATACAATGATGCTGGTGTAAGTACATTAAGAAATGTTTTCTTATTTCAGACCACATGTCATTCTCTTGAGAATAAGATGCTTTGTTTGAGTCATATCCACAGGGTCAGAATTTCATTTTTTGAAAGATATGATAAACTTATCTTGTGCATTGAGCAGCTACAAAATAAATGGATTGAATGCAGATCTACAGGGACCACGGAGCAGGGGGGACATCCACATGTCTTCTGATGCACAACCATTAAACAAAGAATTGATTTCTCAAAACCTTAGCCTACTGTAGCTAGAGAATCAAATCCTGTTTTTTTTTCAAGTCTACCAGCTGAGTTGATTGTCTTCCCTGAAAGGAATTATGGGTCACTATTTTTGGTTAGCATTTTTCGGGCATTTTCCGAGTATACAATGTAGACTCTTCTTGTTGATTGAAGTAGAATTCCGCCATGAGTTCGACGAGTGCTTACAGTTAATGTAAAGAAGAAAGATCTCTTATTTCATAAATTCTCTTGGTAGAATATGATGGGAAATACTAATCAAAGTACCATGTCAAATCCTCAATTCTGATTGGTTGACCTTGAGTTTGTTCGGAAGGTCAACTCAGCTGGTAGCTAGCATCTCAGACTCAGAGTTCCTCTATCTTTATTAGTATAAACTAATGTCTACTGTATACTGTATGTAATATATTTTTATGTATTTTCTTACTGGGTTATTGCAGATATAGCAGTCAGGTGGATCAATATGAGATGTCAGCCATTACGCATTTTGCTTATCAGGTAATAAATTACAGTACCGCTCAAAAATACAGAAAAAGTTCTCTCAGATAATGAAAGAATATGAAATTATCTGTATTAGAAATGGTGGAGCATACTAATAGGGGATTGGAGAGAAAAAATGCTGTTCTAATTTCTGACCCAACTCTCTTTCACCCCCCTCTTATAAATACTGAAAGGTCCCTACTGTAGGTCTAGATAAGATGTTTTCAATGAATATTCTACTTATAGAAACCTTTATTTAACTTTAGATAAAAATAAAAACAGGGTAGTCCATTCAGTGGCTATAATATGCCACTGCTATCAAAAGGAGCCCTGTTACTACACTTACACAAAATACAATAAATAGAAACAAATATATATATATATATATGATTAATATTAATATATAAAATAATATATAAATATTTACAATAAATTCAAAATATGGTAATTAAAAAAAAACGATATATAAAAAGGTAAATAGGTAATTGAAGTCCACGCCATCCAACAACGTCTTAATTAATTAATTAATGTTATTAGGAACCTGAAAATGATCCTCGTTGCTGTAGCTACCTATGGGTTGCACGTGGACCATTGACAATAGAAGATGAGCCACAGATGGAGGTCGCCACCACCCTGACCTTATATCAGCTGATATTTGCCTCCAGAGAAGTGTTACCCAGCTACGGCATTGTGTATAAGGTATTTTTGATAATTTGTTTTTGTTTTGTACATCTGTTGCCATGATAGCCAAAATATATTTGCAATAATTTCATTAAATATATTGTCTCCAGCTGAGTTGAATTTTAAAAGTCAAGGTTAACTTGCCAGGTTTTTGAAGTTTTATTTTATAGTTAAACTATTTGAAAATGTTTACACTGTGGAATTTAATTTCTTTTAAACCAAGGTCAACTTTGCTGGCACAAATGAATTAATCTGGTGAATATTTATAACAAGGCGCTCTCTGATTTTGCATTTTTTGCACCCACCAAAAATTTCATGGGTTTTATGATACAAATTGATAAATATAATAACCAAAAAAAATGATCACTTTGTGGCATTTTAATCCATCCATTCACCTACCCATCTATAAATCCATTCAAACTATTCTGTTGTTTTCTGATAAATAAACATTCCATTGATTGGGAAAATAATATAAATTAAAGTAGTACATGTAGGTTCACTTATTCACAATATTTTTCAGTTATATAATTATGTTATTGACAATAAACAGAGCTTTCAATAATATTTGGAGTAGACTGTCAATCCAAAAAAGTAGGGGTCCGTATCCACCAAGGGGCCGTAACTTTATTTGGCAATGAATTATTTTTTTGTCAAAATAGCCGGCAGTTTAAGGTGAAGTATCCGGCGATAAACCGCTGGTAGCCACCTTTTATTGAAAGCTCTGCAATAAATAACTACAGTATTAATAAAAACATATTTTTTTAGGATCTTGGTGGATGTGGTCGGCGATTTGAACACCAGCTAACAGCAGATGCACATCATCTTGCTGATGCTACATCAGTAGGCAGTAAAATCATCTGTTGTTACACCCTAGGTAATTAAAGAATAAAAATATATAAATATAAATAAATAATAAATTGGGAAATAACAGATGATGATCAGTTTTTATGATTATTTTCTAGAAAAGGAAAACTTTTCCCAAGATGTTTCAAGAGCTGATGAAGGTAGTAAAAGCTTCTACTAAGTATTCTATTGAATGTATTCTTGAGAATCTTGTTCTAATGTTATTTTTAAATGTTGCATGAAAATAGTAACTTTCTTATTTTGAAATACACATAGTTTACAAGGTTGTTTAAACCTTTTTAGTTTGGATGTTATGTTTTCCCATTTTAGATAATTTGTCATTCCCTAGAGTATCATTTCTTTGTTTGATGGTTGCGCATGAGAAGACAGTGATATGGACACAACTCAAACAAAGAGTCTTATTCTCAAAGAATGACATGGTCTAAAATGGGAAAACATTATGCCCAAGCCAAAAAAGTTCTATTAATGAATGGAAGGTGTTGTAGCTTGAAATCACTTTATTGAGTTCACCTTGCAGGGGTTTAAATAATATTTGAAGTAGACAGATGGGATTCAAATAATTTTACTTCTTATTTATTGAGACTGATTTGTAAAATAGCCGGCGGTATAAAGTACCTGGCGATCAACCACCAGTAGCTGGCTTCTACTGAAACCTCTGCTTTGGCTATTACGTTATAGCAAAGGCCAATCTGTGAGCTACTTTATTTGTGATCTATTTTTTATCGTAGGTATGACCAGAGACTTGACCCTAATGGTGTGTATCTGGGAGGCTCCATCACATGATCCTCTGTCAAGTCCATTGTGTCATCTGGGGATATTTGATGTCAACAGATGGTATCACTCTCAGATGCAGCCATCAATAAGGTAAATATATATTATGGCTAGAACTGCTTAACTTGGTTGAAATATGTTTTATTGCCATCATCATTATCTTCATCATCTTCTCAATCAATTCATTATCATCACATTGCTTAATTTGGATTAGTTTCATTGTAGAATCAGTATAGATTAAGAAATTTATTTAGTTAAATGAAGATATAAGTTGTAAGAGTAATAGTCATTAGTACAAGGGCCTAATTGGTAAAAAGTGTAAACTTTATTAGTCATCACTTATCATCATCATCACCACCATCATGAGATGTCACCATCATCAGATCATCATTCTCACCATCTACATCTTCATTACCATCACTATTAGAGACTTCATCATCATTGTCATCACCACCACCAATGCCACCATCACCATGATCATCATAGTTGTCATCCACCATCACCACTGTTTCTCGGTTTCTTATGGGGCAATCTGTCACAATATTATCATAGTTAAACAGTTATCATAATAAATTACTTACATTAGTTTGAATCTTGTTTCCTAACTTTTCTAGAGATGCAATGTTTGGTAGCAAAGATTCTACTTGTCCTTTCTTTGCATTCTTCTCATTGGCTGAAATATTGGACATCGCAAACCCTGATGGTATTGTTGTAAGTATCAACCTCTGCCAACACAACCTCAGCATTTACTGTAAGATCTGAATGTAATGAAACTCTTAACTGAAGGCTCTCTACAGCAATGGGAAACATTGGAATGTCGAGCATTCAGTTACATTATCCATTAACCTGTCGCAACTTTTGTCTCAAACAGTCAAAGCAACAAATTTAAAGCAGTGCTAAAAGATTTGTTATACATGCCAGATGCCAGTTTTGATTTATTTATATATTTACATTTATAAATTAGATGTATGTCTATACTGTCGGTAGAGTGCTCAATACATTAATTAAAATGTAGAGCTTAATAAATTGTGGATTGAAGATAATTTTAAGACAAGACATCACTTTAGCTGTTACTCAGAGTTTCACGTTTACGTGATCATCTTTAATTAAAGCCTGTCTGATGATTGCGTAAGCGTGAAACTCTGAGTAACAGCTAAAGTGATGTCTTGTCTTTAATTTATCTTCAATCCACAATATATTCAAATTTATAATTTTTATATTTTTTTAACAGGGTGTTTACATAGACAGCAACAAAATAACAAGATTCAAATCAAACATTGAACCACCTTTGGAGCAACATTTCTGGCCAGCATCTCTAAAGTTTGGTGAGAAATCTTTAATTATTACTGAAGCTCTTAGATTTAGGGAAGCAGGGGTTGGCATAGAGGTGAGAGGGCGCGCCTCTCACCAATGCGACCTGGGTTCAAGCCCCACTGGGCTCAGTGTTGTATGTGAGTAGAGTTATTTATTGTTTCTTTCCTGTGCTTTGAGGAGTTTTCTATGGGTTCTCCAGTTTTCCACCCTCCTTAAAAATCAACTTTCAAATTCAAATTGGATCCTTGGCTTCACAGTAGTTGGAGCTTAGCTCTGTTGTGGGTGTCCCACGCTGTGATATAACAGCCAAAGCTTACAGTAATAGATCTTATAATTCACAGTTATTACTAACAGTAAATCAAATGGTACTTTAATTGGATTACAGTCAATTACACTCCTAATTTTCATTGTCAGGTTACAGGGCTCAAAATAACGGCTGATCAATAGCCAATGTCCGACCAAATTTGGTACTTGACCGGTCAAATATGGTTTTGAGCGGACATGTTGACCAGTCATATTTAAAAATAAATAATTAAAATAAAATAACTGGCCGTTAATTCTTCACTTTTAGCCATTAGGTCTCTCTATATTTCAAGCCGCAACTTGAAAATAAATGTATTTTGTGTTAACATATTTTACTTGTACTTTTTTTACAGATACTTGTTGCCTCATGGAAACTGGACTTGTTCATTCAAAGTTTTATGGAATGCAGAGACAAGTAACTATAACATAACTATGTTAAAAGTCTCTTGTGTGTTTGATAATAACATTATTAATTTTTATTTCTTCTTTCTATCAGATTTTGTCCAGTCTTAAAGAAGGAGGTCTTTCTAGTTTAACTGAAGCTCATGAATACTTCAACATGTGTTGGGCTGCAGGATTGCTTCCTAGGAACTTCGACATCTCCAAATCACAGGAGAAAAACGTAACTATAATTTCATGCTTCGACTACCAATTGTACATTGTGTTGATATTGCACTGCACTGCACTGCACTGCACTGCACTGCACTGCACTGCACTGCACTGCACTGCACTGCACTGCACTGCACTGCACTGCACTGCACTGCACTGCACTGCACTGCACTGCACTGCACTGCACTGCACTGCACTGCACTGCACTGCACTGTACTGCACTGTACTGCACTGTACCAAGGCTGCAAATAAGTGGTGGTCATCGGACAAATGTCTGGTAAAAATGACCACATTCAAGACTGGTAAATTCCTTCAGAACCCTACAGAATGTTACACTCTGGATATTTGGCCAGCCACACTTGGGTTTGACAGGTCAAATATCCCTCTGGCCTGACAAATGAACTGCCTATCAAAATATATATTTGCAGTCTTGCTGTACTGTTGGTTTGGTTGGTTTGGTTATTTTGGAGGCAGATATTGAGGCCTGCACAGCTGTACATCTAAAAGAAAAAACACCCTGTAGAGCCATAATCTGACCCCAATGGCAGGTTTTTATTACTTTCTTTTGAGACGCTCATTTGTCTCTAGTAAATAAACCTTCTTATTGATTCAAAAATATTGAAAGGAAAGGGGGGAAAAAACAGTTGCATAAAAGAATCTCCTATTAGATATTTTCTCAGGTATTAAAGGATTCTGTTAATGGCATGAATATGTCTATGCAGTTTCACATTTATACAAAATCAAAGAATTACTAGTCTTACCAATGATTTATTTTCTTTTTGTCCATAGTTCCATCTTGAAGCCATCCTGTCTGTGTCATTAGAACACAGTCTGATTACATTCATTACCACCTGCATACTGAAACTGGGTGCTGGAAGTAAGTAAATAATATGTATACCG
Organism: Anthopleura sola; assembly: GCA_023349425.1. Taxonomy (NCBI): domain Eukaryota; kingdom Metazoa; phylum Cnidaria; class Anthozoa; order Actiniaria; family Actiniidae; genus Anthopleura; species Anthopleura sola. The sequence continues at coordinate 1,391,519 of JALHLI010000021.1, read as the reverse complement.
TATACCCTCAACGCATGAGATGAATCTTGAATAAATATGCAGTAACAAAACCTTCACCAAACGTTTTTAAAATAGCTATATCTAATATGAAAGGCTGATGAGTATGGGCATGAGTATGAACCGTTATAAAGGCCACCATAAACATTGGATGTGAAATATTGTTTATTGCTTAAAAATAAACTTGCTTATCAAATGCCAAGGTGTATAGTTTCATCTGCTACTAAACAATGTTTGAGATTGAAGTGAGTTTGTCTGAGAAAATCCATGATAAAGATGAATCTTCTTATTTGCAGATGTTACCCATGCAGGGTGTAGTCTAAGGCTGATTCTTGACTGGTCATGGAGGAAAGTGGTGGAGATAAAAGAACAACTGGACCAACTTTGTAAGAACAAATTATTTTGACTTAGAATGATAATTATTGTTACATAACTAGGATAAAATATTGATATGATTGAGATGATAACTAGTGGTAAGCTTGTGTGGGCTGCGTCGGTGTTTCTAATGAAACAGTATGGATAAAAAGTTAAATTTTACACCGTAAAAAATAGTAAGTGATCTTTCTTATTGATATGATACATGAATTGATCCTTCTTTTAATTTCTTCATCCATTCACCCACTCCTTATTCCTCTTTTCATTGATTAGTTTATTATTCCATCCATCCATCTGTCCATTCATCCATCCATCTGTCCATTCATTCATCCATTCACCCATCCATCCATTCCATTCATCCATCAACCTTCCATCCATTCATCCATGTTTTAAATGTTTGCTCCTAAGACTCAAATTGCCGCTTGCCTAATTAATTAACTATTCTGGCGGTTTTTTTCTCCAGCTGTGCCGTTATTTGATGGAGGTGGTGGGACTCCTGATGACCAGATGTTGCTGATGTTAGATGACATTGCAGTACATCTTGGCCACTTGAAGTCTATCTTTCAAGCACTGGTATCACAGTCTGCACCAAGCTCACAACAAGGTCTGTTGTTCGTAATACTTATTTAGTGAATATTATTAATGTAGTTAATAGGTACACTGTAAGATATGTCTTTGCATTTTGCTAGGTTTTAAAGTTTCCATACATGTATGAGTATGAAACAGTGTCATTGATATTTCGGCTGTTCTTGTGACAGCACAAAAGCTGACTTACACAGAACAACTTTTGCTTACAACTGTCACATGCAATCTGCTAACGCAACGCTTACAACACAGCTTGTACCATGTACAACTTTCTTCTTGTCATACACAACAGTTGTAGGGTTGATTTACATGAAGCAATTCATGTTGTAAGTGTGGCATAAGCAGATTGCATGGACAGTTGTAAGCAAAAGTTGTTCCGTGTAAATCGGCCTTTAGAATGATGATAGAAACAGTAAAAACCTTGCAAAACATCTTGTCTTCATCACATACATGTATGAAAGTCTTTAAATACGATAGTTCTTTGCCTTCATGCTTTTACCTTGGCACTGTGTCATTTGCAGGTATCAAGGATCTAGAAGCAAAATTCCAAGTAGTTAGCATCTTGGCAATGGTAAGAAAATATAATTAATAGCATTACTGGTTATTATGAAGATAAAATAATTTTATCAGGGAAATAGTTGCATGGGAATATTTATTAATAATACTTGTAATATTGAATAAATATTAATAATAAATTGTTTTCTGTGAGCACTGCATATAATATTCTATTCTCGCTGCCCACACCATACAGTATGCCAAACATTGAGGATGCAGATGCCAAAAAAATTGGCATGAGCTCGCATATTTTCTAAACGTTTTTTGGTACCTGTGTTGTTGTCCTTGGATTTCCCATCCTTGCTAGAATGTCAGTTGGTGCTTTTTCACTTCCTAGCTAGAGAGAACAGCAATGTCAAGGATGACAACATTTGCACCACAAACAGCAAATTTTACAGAGCTTTCCAAAAAAAAAAAAAAAAAAGAAAAAACACTGCACAGCCCAAGGGAGGGAAGGGTGGAGAAAAAAGCAAACCAAGCCTGAGACCAGCGGCAGGTTGGGCATGAGTGGCATGTTGCTACGGCACTTCCTTTCAGCACTACATGATCATAATATGTAGTTCATACCTGGGTTACAGGTTTGATTCTTGACTGAACCACATAAATGTGTGAATTGAGATTGTTGGATGTGTTGTTCTCTCCCTTGCCACAAAGGTTTTTCTCCAGGTTTTTCTCTCCAACACTTATGTTTCTTGTGATTTCAGTACCTGAATTTAATACTTTGGTTGATACGCCATGGAATGCTCCCTGAATACAGTGGTAAGACACTAGATTACCCTCTGTGCACTACTCAAATACCTTGACAATAATCATAGCAAATTCATTGTCAGTTTTAACAGGGTGGTACAGGAGTAATGCGTGACGCATGATTCAGCCTTTTTTTGGACCCTGATTCATGATTTGGGGTAGTATTGACTAAGTATTGCTTTTCCTGTTTCTCTTTTTGTAATGATAATATTCACTTATTTTATCAGATGATGAAGATTCATCCTTCCATCAAAGGTATTTATTGACACATTTTTTTATATAGTTGATGGAACATGATTTTTGAAATTTCTGATAATGAACATGCATTATAAAATTACGGATCAAGGGGTGACATAGTGACCTGTCACCTCTGCGGTCGCTGGATTGATTCCTGGTCTTCAATTCAAGGATTTTTCTCTCACTCTGACTTTGATTAGCCCAGGAGTTGTTTCAGGGTTCAGTATTTGAGTTAGCCCTGTCCTGACTTAGATGAGCCCAGAGGTCCAAACTATGGAAGAAGATACCTGTTTTTCAAGACTGTTTTTCAATGGAAGAATGTTTTGAGATGGCTTTATAATTGCATGTAAATGGTTATTTTGTCACAGTGATGCTTTGTACTCAAGTGCTTCATTCAGAAAGTTCTATGATTCAAGGAGAGCTGAACTACAAGAGTGTGGAAGGTAATGCTTCCTCATGTACAAACATAACTAAAAAAAGTATATTTACATTATTTTGAATACTAATTTGGACCAGCACCATCATAGGACATTTAAATTTAGAACACGCTACAGGAATACACACCATTTTTGGCATAAAACACAAATGAAAATCCTGCAAGAGGAACAAGTTGACCTCTTGTGACTTCGACAACCGCTTCCTTTTCCCCCTCTTCCTTCACTCTTGACTCTGTCAGAGTGTCAAAGAGGTCAGCTTGGAGCAAGCCTACCTGTCTAGATATATCACAGATCTAAGCTTCAATGACCAAATCTCTTTTGCATCCTTGCTATTATGTAGCTGTTTCAAGAAAGATTGGTGAAGGTGTAATGTACCACAGACTATGATATGTCACTCAAAAGTTTCCCAAAATTCCTGGCATATTTTCTCCTGTGCTGACATTAATAACATATGATTCAGAATACATATTTGACTTGCTTTATATGCAACAAAACCTTCACCAACCTGTAAATTTATGAAATATATTTGTATTCAACTGAAGCATGATTATAATATATATTAGATAAAATTGCAATTTATCATAAGATACCACAGGGTGAACTTATACTCAGGGTATATAATTGAGATTTTATGGAAATTCAAATACTAAATTGCATTGTGTGTCTGTCTCAGTGATTTAGCATCTGAAGGCCTGATGATTGACAGGATGATATCACAGTTTGATGGTCTGTGGGTGTCTACTTCAGGAAGAGAACACTACCCACCATCTAGTCTCCATGTAAGTCATCCATAACTTAAACCTAAAGAGGAGAACATCAATAGATCAGGGTTAATGCAACTCTTTCAACCCTTAAACTCCTTGGAACTCCTGTAAATGTGAAATCCACTTCGTCCAATGGCACTAAATTGGGTAATTGTGTACCTTATGAGCAACTAACACACCTCAGTTTGCAATCAGCCAACCGTTTGCTAGTGATTGGTTGACTCTGTCATTTCACATACCCCTCTCTATCACTGTATTGACAGTCGGCTGATCAATCATTAGTCACACATCTGCCCACAGAAAGATTCAAAAAAGATTTTAAAAATGATTTGCAATGTTGGCCGATGCATCAGCTGATCATTGATTGACAATAGGCTGACTGTTGGTCAATCATTGGTCGACAGTCTGTCAATCTTTGCTAATAGTCAGCTGATCTGTTGAGAAGTGAAATTTTTGCACCATTAAAACTCCTTAAAATATCTTGGAAATGCGTAGAAAGCTGTCCGTTCAATGAAGGGTGTCTGTTTAATAAGGGCTCCAGGTGCTAACAGAGGTTTTATAGTATTTATAATCATGAATGGTTTTTGTTTTTCAGGCACTTTCCAGCTTGTATCTTCTAGATAAAGTCTTACCAGAGACAAAGCACTCAATAGTATCCTTTTCTCTATTTTTTTCCTAAAGACCATAGATTAGAAGATAAAAGATAAATTCAGCTGCAGAACGGCATTAGTGTACTGCCCCAGCGTTGTAACCTTTTTTGTCAATACTGAAAATGCACCCCAACTATTTTGCTCATATGAATACTGATTTTTATTTTTGTATTAGAAAGTTACAACCACCTTATGATCGTATCAAACTTAATATTGTCAGAATGTATAAATTATACAGTATTTAGGTATTATTAATCTTTTTGTCTAGTAAAAAAAAAAAAGAAATGTGTAAAAGGATAAAGTTTTATTGTTGACCTTAACAGTGTTTAGGTTTTCTACCTGCTTCTGGACATTTGTGGTACGAATGAAGAGTTAAACAGCCTTAATGTGAGTAGACACATTGAATTGTATTTCCTACTGACACACATACCAACCACCCACCTACCACCCACCTACCATCCACCTACCTACCACTTACCAACCACCTACCAACCATTTACCAACCACCTTCCCACCACTTACAGACACCTTACCCACCGCTTACCAACCACCTACCAACCACCTACCAACCACTTACCAACCACTTACCCACCACTTACCAACCACCTACCAACTACCTACCAACCACTTACCAACCACTTACCCACCACTTACCAACCACCTACCAACCACCTACCAACCACTTACCAACAACTTACCAACCACCTACCAACCACTTACCAACCACTTACCCACCACTTACCCACCACCTACCAACCACCTACCAACCACTTACCAACCACCTACCAACCGCCTACCAACAACCTACCAACAACCTACCAACCGCCTGCCAACAACCTACCAACTTACCAATACATTATTGTACAATGTAGGTTGATCACAATAATAGCCATTTGCTGTATATTCAACAGGTAGCTGATAGATTTGCCAAGGCCTTTGACCTGCCTTACAGTGTGACCAAGATGATAAGAGCTTTTTGGTTTTTGGATCATAAAGAATTTGAGGTTTGTTTAATTTACTGCTTTTCTAAGATCCTCTTGTCTGCAAATTATTTCTCTTTCCATTCCCAACTCAACAGTCATTGTCAAATAGACCCTTTTAGCTTCGTATGCAAATTGCCCATTTCAGACCACATGACATTCTCTTGAGAAATGTTCTTTTGTTGAAATATTTACACATGAAAGAATCAACTCCCAAGAGTAGCATCACATGGTTTGAAATGGCCACAACAAAAAACGAAGCTGAAGAGGTCTATTACAAGAGAAATGTATTATTAAATCTTTCCTTTTTCAGAATGCTGTCAACATACTTGTTGACCCTGCTTTGGCTACTGTAGAAATAGGTCCATGGCAGTATAATTACATTATCAAGACTTTGTTATTCCAAGGTACGTGCAGGTCTTATGCCGTATACTCAACATTATTAACTTGAAACTAAGATTGAAGTGCCATTTCTAGATCTGCTGTGGTATATATTTATGGATTATTTATTTATTATTATTATCATTATTAGTATTTCCATGCTGAGCTTGTGTTGATGTGGCCAAACTGGTGGTATTTTTGTTGTGGTCACTTCTGATTTTTAGTATTGTAGTTGCTGCTGCTGCTGATGATGATGATGGTGATATTGATGATGATGATGACGACGACGACGATGACGACGACGACGATGATGATGATGATGATGATGATGATGATGATGATGATGATGATGATGATACTGATGGTGATAGTGATGATGATGCTACTGATGATGATGGTGATATTGATATTGAAGATGATGGTGATTTTGGAAGTGATGATATTCATGATGATGATATCAAAGATAACTGTGATAACAAAGATAAATATTTTCCATCCATTTCCAGGTCAATTTCAGAAAGTCTTGTATTTCATCAACACTGTTCACCCCACCATGCAGACACCAGAAGATGTCAGTCTTCACCTAACTGTCCTGGTTGCTAATGGGTAAGTATTTCTGTTTGTCTGGTGTTGAGTGTGTTCGTATTTATCTTTTTATGTTCAATAAAGCTGTATCATTGCCAACCCACTCTGCAACCCATCCAGCCATGAATTCATTCATCCGTCTGTCTGTCCATCCACTGAACCCATCAATTCTTCCATGCATCTGTCTGTCCATCCGTCCGTCCGTCCGTCCGTCCATCAATGCATAAATTCATGCTTGCTTCCATGCATCCATTGATCCATCCATCCATCCATCCATCCATACATACTTACATCCATTTATCCATCCACCCAAACAACCCATCCATTCATCCTTATCCAATTCATTTCATCATGGCCATAGGGCAAGGTGTTATAATTCATATAATTTATGTGATTCAACATTAATATATTAATATAATATTGAAACTAAAACTTCATGATTCCTTTTCAGTTTGGTAACAGAAGCCTTCAACTTTCAGGTAAATTAGCATGGTCAGTGGGTGTACATTATGAGAGTACACAGCACACCCACTATCTATTATTTCAAATCTATTACTTACTCCTAAAATAATAGCTACTAGTATTCTTTACAGTTTGTATTTTATAAAAGAGATAGGAAATTTCATTGCTGTTCTGTGTGCATTTATAAAGCACTTGGGGATTGGCAGAACAATTGAGAAGTGTTGAGATTCAAGCACTCTGCTACACATCATGCTTCTCTTAGATAGCACTTCTTTCCTGTTCTGTACACAATTACAATTTTTTAATGTCACACTGTCATAATTTCTCTTTTGCTTTATTCATCCCATTTTTAACATCTATCTTTCAGCGTAATCACAGAGACCCTTCCAGCAACACTGGACTTCTGTTTCATTTCTTTACTGGCTGCCAACAAAGTAAGAATGATGTTTAATTTGACATTTACACAGATTTAAAACTTTTATCTAAAAAGATGAAGATAACTGATTATATTATAATGGTAATATTAATTTGTTGTCTTGGTTTTAGGTGGGAATATAGGTAAAGTAATGCAGCTGCCTTTGAATGACGTGGAAGAGGTAATTCATTTTTATCACTGTTAAGTAATAAGTAATTATTAGATTTGTAATTTGATAATATTAATAAACGATTAACTTTCTCTTATAATATTTTAAGTGCTGCTGCCACTGTTTTTTGTTACTGCTGCTGTTGGTGTTGTTTGTTACTGCTGCTGTTGTTGTTGTTTGTTACTGCTGCTGTTGTTGTTGTTTGTTACTGCTGCTGTTGTTGTTGTTTGTTACTGCTGCTGTTGTTGTTTGTGACTGCTGCTGTTGTTGTTGCTGCTGCTGTGGCTACTGCTACTTTTGTTTGTGACTGCTGCTGCTGTTGTTTGTGGCTACTGCTACTGTTGTTTGTGACTACTGCAGCTGATGTTGCTGCTGCTGTTTTGGCTACTGCTACTGTTGTTTGTGACTGCTGCAGCTGTTATTTGACTTAGGTATCAAACTCATTATTGAGGTGTTTGTGTTCTAGGAATGTTTTGTGCAGTTTCTAGAACAAGAGAGCTTTGATGCAGCCAAGGAACTGCTAGTAATGTACTACCTTCAAAGGGGAAGATATGTGGAAGGTGTGAGGTTAAATGAGGAACTCAAGCAGTACACTGTGGTAAGGATAGACACATCTCTTAAATTTATTTCCTTGAATCTGATAGTCAAACTATGTAGTTCACCTATACAATGAATGGTTGTTACAGTGGAGCCTCTTTTGGAATTTCAGAATGAACAAAATCCTGCCATCCTAGAAAGAACCAAAGTGCGTAATGCTATTGTTGATGGCTATATACGATGTTTACCCAGTATGCAACAGAAGCTGATCTTTGCAACAGACAAGGAAGTGACTCATAAACGAACGACCTTAAAAGAAGGTATGGCATAAATAATGCAGTGAATAAAGATACAAGAAAAGCTATTAAAAGTAAACATTTTATACGCTACTTGTGCACATGCTAGATCTATAGAGCGCAAACACTAGATCCATGAAATAAAATCAAATTGTTACTGCGTAATAGTTCTTACAAATTAAACTCACATAAGTTATGTGGTTCATTCAAGAATCAAAAACCATGACTCCAGACTTGAACTACACAGTGATGTACATGTCATCTCATATTAGATGAAAATTCCCGAAGTCTTTAAATTTGATTGGACCATCAGTGTTATATTTATTTATGATAGTGGCTTTATTAACTGCTTGATTCTCTCTTATCAACAGTTCCTCGACCAAAGCCTCTTTCTACGGTCGTTCATCATGTTAAGGAAGGAAGACCTGTATCCCATGCTACCATCTTGAATTCTGTCATGGAAAAAGTTGCAGAGGCCAGGTTGGTATAACACCCAGCATGTTTTTCAATTCTTTTCCACTTGGCAATAGAAACCAACAGTTTATTTTATTGAACCCTAAAACAATCTCTGGGCTGATCAAAGTCAGGGCACGGCTAACTCAAAGATCAGACCCTGAAACAACCTCTGGGCTGATCAAAGTCAGGGCACGGCTAACTCAAAGATCAGACCCTGAAACAACCTCTGGGCTGATCAAAGTCAGGGCACGGCTAACTCACAGATCGAACCCTAAAACAACCTCTGGGCTGATCAAAGTCAGGGCACGGCTAACTCACAGATCAGACCCTGAAACAACCTCTGGGCTGATCAAAGTCAGGGCACGGCTAACTCACAGATCAGACCCTGAAACAACCTCTGGGCTGATCTTAGTCAGGGCATGGCTAACTCACAGATCAGACCCTGAAATAACCTCTGGGCTGATCTAAGTCTGGGCATGGCTAACTCACAGATTGAACCCTGAAACAACCTCTGGGCTGATCAAAGTCAGGGCACGGCTAACTCACAGATCGAACCCTAAAACAACCTCTGGGCTGATCAAAGTCAGGGCACGGCTAACTCACAGATCAGACCCTGAAACAACCTCTGGGCTGATCAAAGTCAGGGCACGGCTAACTCACAGATCAGACCCTGAAATAACCTCTGGGCTGATCTAAGTCTGGGCATGGCTAACTCACAGATTGAACCCTGAAACAACCTCTGGGCTGATCAAAGTCAGGGCATGGCTAACTCACAGATCGAACCCTGAAACAACCTCTGGGCTGATCTAAGTCAGGGCATGGATAACTCACAGATTGAACCCAGAAACAACCTCTGGGCTGATCTAAGTCAGGACAAGTCATGGATCGAATTGGAATTCAGCAGGTTAAGATAAGGGAAGAAAATTGGGAAGAGAAAACCCTTGTGAATCAAGGAACAAACTCAACAAATTCTACGTAGTTCACATGTGATATTGAGTCCAGGAAGCGAACCTGATTATTCTGATAGGTGAAACAAGTGCACTACTGCCACGCCACCCTTTATATATTAGACTGTTGCTCACTATGTCACTGCCACATATGGTTATCAACTTTCACCTTTCACTCTCTGTTCTACTTGATTCCACTTTTAATTATTTAATTCATTGACTTTTGTGCCATTATTTCAGGCCCCAAGATACACCACAGAGAAGAAGATCGGGTGCATTCGTAGGAACTCCAATAACACCAAGAACCAAAAGCATTTCAAGGTAATTGGTCTAACAATCTTTTAAAAAACTAAATAATGATATATAATTGTAAATAATAGGCTGGTCCTCACTGGCGCACAAGCACAAGTATAATAATAATAATAATAATAATAATAATAATAATAATAATAATAATAATAATAATAATAATAATAATAATAATAATAATAATAATAATAATGATACTTCATTAAACAACTTTGCAAATGCTCCAGGAACAATTGGATTGCGTCGTTTTTACACGAAATTGTGGATATATACATACACCTACTTGCAAAAACGTTGTCATACAACATTTGAACATTTGCAGTTTCAAGATTAGGAATAAATTAAAAGTACAAAAGAAAGAGTTCTTCTTCAATGATCTTTTTTGTACTTTGAATTTATTCCTAATCCACTAAACTACAAATGCTCAAATGTTGTATGACAACGTTCTTGCAAGTAGGTGTATGTGACGAAAATAACTATTGTAATATATAATATAATAAATACATAAAAATATAATACGAATATCTGCATGTGTCATTTAGTGAAAGATAAAAGTGAGTTCAACGGGAAACAGAAGCACATGGATCAAAACATTTCGTTCTTATATATTGCTGTACTTATACGCTTATGTTGCTAGCGAGGACCAGGCTTTAGAATCAATTCCTTCCTTCATCATCATTTATTATTCGTTGTCAGTTTGGTTTGGTGTTTTTTTATTTGATTTTGTTTTGGTATAATTTGTCATAGCTATGTTTTCTTTTCTTTTAGTGAATCACACAGAATGGTATTTGCTTCTCTGAAGAAAACTGAAGTAGTGGTGAGTGGTTCAGTGAGGTCATGGTGGTGGTCATGATGATGTCTTAGCATTGTTTGTATTGCTGTTATAAAAATCTTTATTTATAGAGGATATCACGAGTAAAGCAGAGCTTTTTCCCAACTCGGTCCTCTTACACTAACTAATACAAATAAACTAATAATAATGACAATGTAAAGTATTTTTAAGAAACCCAACTGGTAAGGAAAAAAACAGTAGGCTATTCACAAGCATGGTCGAGAGGTTGAATGTCCTTTCCGTAGTCTTCCCACAATCCCTTATGATCCCAGCGCGATCTCGAGGTCAGGGTAAAATTTGCATAAAAATGTATTAAAAATATACAAATTTTACCCTGACCTCTAGCTCGCGTCGGGGTCATAAGGGATTGTGGGAAGACTGCGAAAAGGTGCATAGCCAATGTGCATGAGCTCGAATTTCTAGCACAAAGCATGATGGGAAAATGGGTTCTTACGCTTTTTTGGCTCCTCTAAAAATTCATCTGACAATTTTCCTTCGACATCTTCTATGGAAATGTAAATATTTCAAAAGACGAAAATAACAGAGTAATTTTTTTCTGATAGTTCCTTTGATTTCCCTGTTCCATTTTTGGAGGGCTCGGTTTCCCAGAGTGCTTTGTGACCTTTGATGCACATTGTCTATTTGACCTAATCGGAATCGAGAAAAATACATACAGTCTCAGCTAGTGGCCACAGCGGAACTCGAACCCGGCACCACGGGATTCGGGATTGCGAGGCCAACGCTCTGACCACTGGACCATGCTGCCTCCTTGTTGTTGGCCATGCTGCCTCCTTGTTGTTGTTGGTGTGGGTTGTGTTGATCATCAAATTAAATATCATTGCAATTTTCTCTACAGCGTGAAGAACCTCCCAAGAGTTCTCAGTCTTTACTGTCCACTCCAACGTTTCTGGACAAGAAAAGGTTAGTAGTCAGTCTGGGATTTTCTTCTTTCCCAAAGAACATTGGTGGTACACCTGGTTGCAAAAAGGTTGTCATATAAAAATTAACAAATAATCTTTTGTAAATTAGTAGATTTACCAAATAATTAGGAATAAATTATCACTGGAGTCAGACTCGGGCGACAGAATCATTTGATACTAAGAAATGCAATGTTACTAAGAAATACTAAGAAGTTCGTTGTTTCAGTTAGTTAAGTTTGGACCGTGGTTTTAAAGGTCTTGAAACATCATGATATCATAATTAGGTGACAGTACCTATGCTTTCTGTTTTAGAAGAAAACAACTTTATTCAGGTGCCGATGCACTAACTTTGCTGACCACTCCTCGGATTGACAAGGTAACTCAAACCACTGGTCATTCATGTATAGAAATAGTGACATATTCCTGGGTTCTATCAAATCATTACGTACATACGGGTTACCATAAGATGCTACAATCAAGCGAAAACAATTCTCAATGATTTAACCTGAGTTAGCCATACACTGTTTCCAAACATGCCGGACATACACAGACTGTCTGGATCAAGGAGGCGAAAACGAGGCTAGTCAGTCGACTGTTATCTGTGGAAAGCTGGCTTTTTCCTTAGGAGCATTAAAAAAAAATATTAATGGATGTAAACACCGGTAACAAAGACAGCGTTTGTGTCCGTCATGTTTGGTGTGTGGCCTGACTTTGATCATCCTACAGCTGGCTTAGTGTTTCAAGATATCAATAAAATTTCAAAGGTTTTTAAGTCTTGTATTAACAGCTGTATTAATTCTGATGAATGAGCAAGGAAAAGGGAGGCATTATTAACATTTTTTTTAATTTGATAAAATTTCTCCTTAGCGTTCTCAAAGGCAAGGATCACTGAGTCACCATGAGTCCATTAGTGTGTCGTCTACTCCTCAATCAATATTAAAGGTTAGTAACAAGATCTAGATGAAGACTAGCAGCTTACAGTCGAAACATCGCGGTCCTCTACAAATGACCCTACAAAAGATACCAGAAAGTGCTGATTTGCTAAACCTCACATTTAAGACCCTAAAAGATACCAAATCGCTGATTTTTACCCCTAAGAGATACGACGAGCATACCCGATACTTTACCCCCGGGGGGGGCTTATCTATAAGGAGCTGGACGTCTGTTTTCTCAGGCTCTCCTATAAGGAGCTGAACTGGGATGGGAATTTAAGACACGTGTACTAAATAATGCTTCTATTTTTGTTTAATGTAGGTTAAGCGAGTTGTTCGTCGCACATCACCTCGAACATCCCCATCATCTTCCCCACCTAGGCGTGACTCTGCTGAAAGACCACAGCTGAAGCAAGGATCTACATTAGGTAAGTATTGATTACTAACATATATTAACAGCTAATGGACCATTTTTAAAGTCGTAAAATACTGTTACATTCTATCACTTGCTCAGGGTAGCCTCATTCCAGCATTGCGTCACCAATGGTAACGTAAAGAATGCTTTACCAATACAAACACTTTGAAATTCCACATACATTCCAGGCATACCAAAGACTAAGCGCGAAAAGGATTGTTGTTGTAATCCTGTAATTCGAGCAGCCCTTGCCCAAGTCTTCAAAGTCATATATCTCGCGGATTTCTAGGAAATGGATGGCAAAGATTTGCTTTATTTTTTGTCATACATCACGTATGCTTCAACTTTTTTCTCTAAATGTTTGGAAACGTGTGTTGTTGTTGTTTTTTTTTTATTGGGAAGAGACTTGAAGCTACGGCGACTTGACTAAGCATCGAAGCACGCTGTGGTTGGTCGGTTCGTGCATGCACCGGACACCTGGTTCATACATTCATTGAAACACTTGAATATTCTACTCAAAATTGAGGTTAACCCTGAGCAACAGAGAATTCAAAAATGGACTACTGGCCATGCTGTATGTACATTGAAGTATAAACAAAATTCTCTCATTTTGATGTTAGATTTTGAAAGGCAAGTCAAAGACTCAGTGGATTACCCTCATGAAACTCCAAGTAGGCGCATCAGGTAGTAGCTTTTTTAATCATTTCAATATATAGTACTCTTTTGATTTGTAAATGCTATTATTACTGCTATTTTCATAAACATGCGAACTCGGTATCTGCATGCTGCACGCTGAAATTTGGTTTTTCGCTTCCATCAATCAAAAATAATCAGTCGGTACCTTTTATATTTTTGACTGGCGGCAGTGAAAAACCAAATTCCAACGGGCAACTCGCGACTACAGAGTTCGCGTGTTTACGAAAATTGCAGTAATTAGTTATATAATGATATAATGATATATGTTAATGTTTGTGAATCTTTTTGATGTTTAGGTTTGCAAGTGAAGATGTTTCACCATCACCAACCAGGTATCTATCTATCTATCTCTTTCTGTTCCATCCATTCATCTATTCTGCCATATATCCATGCTTCCATTGCCTTCATCTATCCATTCATCCATCCATTCCTTTCTGTTATGTCAACTTACCATTCCATTTTGCTATCTAGCCATCCCTTTCTATTCCATCCATTCTGCAATCTATCGTCCATGCTTCTGATCATGCATGCATCCATCCATTCGTTCATCCATCTATCCATCCATCCCACCATCCATCAACTACCTCCATCCATCCCTTCCACTTCCATACATCTCTTTGTTCATTTCATTCAACTGTTATTTATCATAAAGTTTTTGATATCAATTTTTCATCAAACTTTGACAAATTAGTCTCACTTTTATAAGTCAATTTGTTTTAACATTGCAATATAATCTTGCAGTCCATACCTTCCCTTCTTCTTTCCAGTTTATTTTCTTCCCTAATTTCATTTTACTCATTCATCCACGTTCTAGCTCCAAAGCAAGTGAGGTCACTTTTAAGGAGATGCCTGCAGCACCTCAAGATGTTGCTATGGAAACAACAACACCAGTCAAGAGTGTTGGTTTTAAGGAGGCAGTTGAGTCTCCATCAGAACAGGACTCTTCTCGTAGTGCTGATACATCGTTAAGGCTTGGTATGTGTTAGTACACGGTGGGCCTATAAAAGCCCGAAAATACTGGAGTTTGTGTGCCTTCTACAGTTTTAACCCAATCAATATGAATCTAGACAACAAATCTGTTCTCTTTTTTTCATTCTTTTAAAAATCTATTTGCATGACGTCACGAACATGCCAACAAATTTTGAAATTCACAAAATAATTTACTAATTTGATCATCAAAAACAGTTTTTTTTTTTAAATTACGTTCAAAAAATGAGTTTACAAAATTATAATGAACTTTATAATATCTTTGATTGGGCAGATCGACCTTTTGAGCTATTAGCTGTTTACGTCAATATAATAAGACTTTAGAAGGTTCAGAAAGTCAAGTATTTCTTCATTCTTCCTCTAAGCTATTTCTATTTTCTAGACGTTAGGAGTCTTTTCATATTTATGTGAACCAGACATCTCCATATACTTAACAAATCGAAGTGACTCGCTGCGCTCGTGGTTCCACTTCAGTTTGGATCATATCTGACGTCATTTCTATGTTCGATAGGAGTACAGACCATGGAAAAGTCACTTCGATTTGTTTTTTACCATAACAGACAAAGAAAAGATCCAAAAACGAAGAAAAAGTTTGAAAGAAAAAACCGTTTCAAGCGCGCGCTAGCTACGTGCGCGAGCGATTCGTCATCTTATCGGTCTGTCCTCTTATCGAACATGGCTCTCAGCCAATCAGCGCGCGAGAAATTTACAAGTTATGGTAAAAAGCACTTTTTCTCATGTTTTGGCTTTCAACCATTGATAGTTAAAACTCTCTTAGTTTGTCCAGGGTTTGTCAATTTTCGATTTACGGAAGAAAAAAATAAACATTTTTTATCAATACCCTGAAATACCATGTTGAAGTCACAAGCATAAAAATATCTCAAACAAATTTAATTACATTTAGAACTTTCAACTGAAGAAGAGACCGTAGGAGAATCAGAAGTTCAAATAACAGCAGCTGTTGTTGACTTGAGGGGGAACAGTGACATCGAAGATGAAGAAATGGCACACGAGGAGGAAGATTACAGCAGTTATGAACTGGACGAAAGTGATAACATCATAGGTAACTAAGCCACAAGTAGCAAAATTAGTAGGCTTAGATGGTTGTATCAATAGACTATATCGCTAATGTGCCGCATCAATGCATTCTGGGACTATTATCTCAATCAAATGAATAGAGGATATTGCATGGGCGCTTGGAGATACGAATTTTATCTTCGAGTGTTGAAAGGATCTCTCACGAGTGAACGCAGCGCACGAGTTAGAGATTTTCAACACGAGAAGATAAAATTCGTATCTCCAAGCGCCCATGTAATATTCTGTTTATTATATAATTATCAAAGAAAAAGAAAAGAAAGCTTTTTTGAGCTTTTTTTCTGCTATAAGAAGTATGTAACCATAGTGATGATATCTTCACACGTGAGAAATATAGGTATTTCATTGATAATCATATAATAACACCAAATAAAAGACTTCATGGTTTGTTGTTCTTTTGTTTGGTGTTATTTGAAAGAGTTAACAGTCTCAGAATGTATTTCTGCGGCACAATATTGATAAAGTTTATGACAGATCTATCCCTACTAACTAGAGGTCCCATTCATAGGCGTTTTGTGAGTTCAATGAACGTGATGCATTATGGTCTAGCTTGGGTACAAATACCACCATATAAGGCATGTTATGTGACAGACGTTTGTACCCAAGATAGGCCATGTTCTATGTGAAAAGAGCCAGAGAGTATTGTCTTTCTATGTCATAGCTGAGTTTGATAAACATGATGCATTGTGGTATAGCTTGGGTACAAACAGCCATATAAGGCATGTTATGTGACAGATGTTTGTACCCAAGATAGGCCATGTTTTATGTGAAGAGAGCCAGAGAGAATTGTCTTTCTATGTCATAGCTGAGTTTGATAAACATGATGCATTGTGGTATAGCTTGGGTACAAACAGCCATATAAGGCATGTTATGTGACAGATGTTTGTACCCAAGATAGGCCATGTTTTATGTGAAGAGAGCCAGAGAGAATTGTCTTTCTATGTCATAGCTGAGTTTGATAAACATGATGCATTGTGGTATAGCTTGGGTACAAACACCCATATAAGGCAGGATATATAAAACATGTTTGTACCCAAGATAGACCATGTTCTATGTAAAGAGAGACAGAGAGCATTGTCTTTGTATGTCATAGCTCAAGACAGTGAAGAAGAGGTCTTGATAAGGAAGAATCGAGAAAAGTCAGAGAAATTAGGTTTGGGACGAGAAAAGGAAGTATTACAAATGGCTGGATTTTCTGAAACTGATAGTGATGGCCCGGTTATGAGGTAAGTTACAATTTCTTTCTTCTGCTTTCCTCTCCGTTTTATGTCCATTTTTATGGGATTTTTTGCATCCCGATGTTCCTCCCCTCTGTCGTTATGTCCTTTATTTTATCTGATTATCTTCTTTCTGCCTCACTTCTCTCCATTTCCATTCTAATAGCACTTTTTTATGTCGTTCTTTCTTTTTCTTCCCTCCCTCTGTTTCCTTGCCGCCTTCCTCCGCACCATCTCCTTTTTTGTCTTTTATTTCCTCCTCTCTGCCCATGATTTTGAAGATCATCCGATTTTTTTCCTTTTAATTACAGGTCTTCACCTCGAACATCTGCAAGTACTTCCACAGAGGTGAGTGTTATTTTGATAAGTTCTCCTTTGTTTTTTTGTTTTGCTTCTTCACTACCTTTATGCCTTTCTTTCCTTGCCTTTCCTTTCATTTCCTTTTTTTCCTTTCCTTTCCTTCATGATTTGTATCCCGAATTTCTCACCTTCTTTTGTTTAAACCTTCTTTTGTTTTTAATTAAACAAAAGAAGGTGAGAAATTCGGGATAAAATCGCATGCGCACTGATAACGATTCTTAAACTGTGAATTGGCTTATTCGAGTTGTCTGGGTAGTGGGCTTCAGTCAATCAAATTTCCAACGACCCTATTTGGTAATTTTTTGATCGATGGCTGCCAAAAACCCAGATGTCTTGGACTGAGTCGGTACCGTAATTATCAAAATGGGTGTAAGTCCCACACGTAATAAACTTTGTTTCAGGAATAATAACTTGCATAGCCTAAAGTTCACTGCTGAGGAAGGCTGTAGTTACAACCGAAACGTCCGAAGTAAATTTTCAATCAGTGACGCCAACTTTTAGGATATATTATAAAATTGTCAAACTAGAAAACTTTTTATCGGTTTTCATACTACATGCATGCCAATATCTTCCCTCTGTTGTTTTGCAGCAACAGTGGCTGCAAAGGTCAGTGCTACGAGGATTCATTCATTCAGGAAACAAAGAAACTGCGCCTGAAGACTCTTCCCGTGCACGAGAATCTCCACCAAAACAATCCGAGTCTCCGAAACAGCCATCTCCTAAACCATCACCAAAAATCTCTCCTCAGCCAACACCAAAAACAACCAAGGTTCACGAGAGCACTGGCGCCAGCCTCACAATGACCCCACCAAAATCACCCCACGCCTCTCCCCTCAGTTTTCCTTCTCATTCAAAAGATGCAAAGAAGGTTGAAGATCGTGTAGTTGTTGAAGAAAGGGATTCCTTCTCCTTTTCACCTCCGTCTGTTTTCAGAACACCCCAGACTGCAGATGTTTTTACAAAGTCAGGTGAAAAACAATCAGATGTTGTCTCAACTCCATCAACAAATTTCCTCTTTTCTCCTCCACTAACACGGTCTATGATTAAGAGACGTTCTTTAGATGTGTCTGCTCTAGGAAAGTCATCTTCTGATAAGAGTACTCCAAATGTGTCTACCGCTCCAAGATCACTAAGGTAAATACTTCACCATAAACGTCTTCAGTAGTTGCTTTCCTTGTGGTCTGAGGGGAGGTGGGGAGGGGACTAGATTCGGAAGGGTCTGTTATCTTCTCTCTTCCCTGTCTCTTTTTCCCAGACCCATCTCCAATGACCAGTTTTTACAGCAAACAAGCTTTTTTTGATTCTTTACCTTGCCAAATAACTTTCTTGAGAAATTTTGATGAGAAATCTTCAAACCGGTATCTGTTTTTTCTAGAAGCTATGAATCTTGACAGTAGTGGTGGATACAAGTACACCTGTTATGGCAATTTCGTACTTCAATAGGCCTCAAACATGATGATGTTTAATACACTACACTTCCAGAATCCCTTTCGGTAGCTTTTGTTGTTGTGCTGATTTTCACTATTATCTTGGTATTTTCAAGAGAGTTTGAACATTTGAATTTAAAAAAAGAGCTTCAAAAGGATTATGGAAGCTTAGGTATGAAGCGTCGTTAGGGTCTGTAGACCCTTTTAGCTTGGGCCGATTTCAGACCAGTTGTTAGTTCCCTAGACTATCGTTTCTGTGTTTAATAGTTGCGCATGAGAAGACAGACGAATATGGATACAACTCAAACAAATAATTTTATTCTCAAGAAAGTAACACGTGGTCTGAAATGGGAAAACATTACTCCCAAGCTGAAAAGATCTATCATCTAAGAAGGACTTTTCGTTTTTCTATTTTTTTTCTAGACCCAGAAGTCAATCAGGAAGATACACTCCACACCAATCACCTTCAGACAGTCCAATCTCATTTGTAACGCCATCACCTTCTCAGCCAACATCGCCAAAAGGGAGAAGGAAAATCAAGAAACTTGTTCCGAAGTCCCATACAATGACACTTCGGTCAAGGACGTGCCCTGTGCGTGGCACACGATCTGCTAAACTTCCTCATTCTGAACTATGATCTTTAGTTATTCGATTGCCTAAAACAATAGACTACTGTAACGACTTAAAATGTTATTAAATTTATAAAGTAAGGACAGTGATTACAATGAAATTTAAGTTGATCTTAGGCCTTTATATTTATTTTTCTACTTTTTTTGTTAATTTGTTAATTTTTCTTTTGTCTTGTTACTTTTTTGGCCCGAGTTAGGGATTTTCAGAGTTGCTGTAGTGCAGTGCAAGATCCAGGGGTGGTTCCGGGGGAATCCATTGAACCCCCCTTTGTGAGATCTTGTGAAGCCCTTCATGTTCTCTATGCTCAATTTTTTTTCTGCGTGGCGGATATTTTGGACCCTACTATTTAAAATCCTCGATCCGCCACTGTAGTGTGTAAATATACTTTCCACAACCAGTGCTCTTAGTATGCCAAACATTAACCAGGGTTTGTATGGGTTTTGGAAAGTTTTGGGTAATGGATAATGGATTTTACCAGGACCTGTAAGTTTGGGAAAATTGATCTATGGTCCGCTAGGCTATGGAAAAGTTATGGATTTTTTTGTAGCTCGCCTGCAGTATTGTTTTGCATTGGTAAATGTATGTTGAATGTTTCAGATCCATGAAATTGGCTTTATTTTTGCATTATTTGTGGCTTTGGAACTTTGAGTCAAACGGCTTTGGAAAGTTTTGGAAAAATGATTTATGGTCCTCTAGGCTATGGAAAAGTTATGGATTTTTTTGTAGCTTGTCTGCAGTATTGTTTTGCATTGGTAAATGTATGTTGGACGTTTCAGATCAATTGGCTTCATTCATTTTTCCGCTGTGTGGTTTCGGGAAATTTGAGTCAAAGGGCTGCTTTGGAAAGCTTAAAAAAAGATTTAAAAATTCTCACTCGGGATCCTGTAAGAACCCTGACCAGTGCTCTTCTTAGCATGCCAAACATTAACAAGGATATTTGCAGATATGTCGAATTCTGTGATGCAAAGAAAAGCCCACTTCTTTTTATTGTTGTACTCCAAAAAAAAAACCCCAGCTTCATCAATACTAACTTTGAAAAATCCTCTCATGGCACGATTAATACCCATCGCATCGGAATTTAGCTTGTTAGGTTTTGCGGATGGACGAAAACCGGGGATAACGTTTTCTAAGAAATACTACAAAACTGTATTTGTATTTAAATTTTTATTAATTCACTCATATATTAAATTGACAAATTCGGTTGATATTGGTTGATATTGCTTGAAAGTAACAACGAATGTTGGCCGGATCTGGTTACTATCTCCACCTGGTGTACTGGTGCATCTAGTGCTGATGTTCATCGTAGACTGAAGTGGTATTGTTGTGAGGTGGTGTACATGGTGGGTCATGGTTACTATCTCCACCTGGTGTTTTGGTGCATCTAGTGTTGATGTTCATCCTAGACTGAAGTGGTATTGATGTGAAGTGGTGTACATGTTGGGTGCTGGTTACTATCTCCACCTGGTGTTCTGATATGTCTATATCTGTTGATTAGCTGGCGCAGGTTTTCTGCAGCAAAGAGTTTTAAATCCTTGTCTAAAGTTTCTCAGAAACACAAAATAGATACAGGGATTGACTGCCGCCTGAAGGTAGTACAGATATAGAAACGCAAAATTCATGTTATCGAATGTTTCACCGTCCATTGAAAATAATGAAAGATGTTTGGTATGGACCAAGAAAACAAATACAATTGTAGGACACCAACAGATGATAAACTCGACAACGATAGTTATTGACATAATGAATATTCTTCTGTTTCTCTGCTGTCCCTTTCTATCAACCCCATAACATTGTTCAAGTTTTCACGTAGTTTATATTGCATGATGGTGTACAAGATCATGATTGTGATCAAAGGAATAACAAAGCCAACCATTGTTTGTATTAAAAAGAATATCAGCAACACTCTCTGGATTAATGGTGACCAAGGATATGTGCAACTTGTGGAGCCAGATTTAGTTTCCAGACGATAAATGTAAAAGTAATGAGAAAAGAGAGCCGTGGATACGATCCAAGAAAAAGAGATAAGAATACATGTTGTTGTTCGAGTTAAGATTTTTCTTTGAGTTGGATAAACAACAACGAAAAATCTTTGGAAAGCAATGATGGCCAGATTAATAGATGATACAAATGGTGATATTTCAGAGAGGAAAGGAACTAGTTTACAGAGTGCCTCACCAAGGGGACCATCCACTAACCACTCCGAACTCAGCCGTGTCGGTCTCGGAAATTGCCCATGGAATTGCTATCAAGGGAATGAGCAAGTCTGATACAGCCATATTGACAATCAAGTAGTTCATATGTGTCCTCAAGTTTTGATTGCAATACACGACAGCGATGACGAGTACGTTACCGAACAGAGACCATGCAAGGAGTATAGACCACAGAGTTAATTCAGTTGTTTCTGACAGTTCTGGTGTCCTTCGGAATGTTTCATTAGCATGTGTTGAATTTACATTCATTGTAAAAACTTTTTAACTTGAGGATCGATGATGTGAAATAACTGTAAAAATATGAGATGATGAATAAAATTAGCTACCAATACGTCTCACGCCGAGCGTTTTGTAAAATTATGAGAGAAAAGAAACTAACAATTTATACAACAAAGGAGCACTAATTTACAATTTTCAGAGACAATTTACCCCCTTTTCTTCAAGTTAAATCCGTATTTTCAAAGATGATTTACCTTACTTTCTTGCAGTAAATTTCTTCTCGTACACAAATTATTCATAAGGTAATTTTTCTAGCTACGGTATCCTTAGTCTAGCCAAGGGATATGCTCACCCAAAACCTGAGCAATGATCAATATAAGGTTTCAGAAGGTACTTTTTGTAGCTGCTCTGCCACACCTGATGATCTTGATGACTAATAGATAAAAATATTCTTGGTGTAGTAGATCTGTGCTGGTACCACGAGTTGTACAATTGCAATGATCAACGTTAAGGCTTCTGAAGTTAATTTATAGCTGCTCTGCCTGCATACACACTTGATGATCTTGATCGGACCAATAGTACCATAAGTAGATTATAATAGTATTAAAAGTTCATTTCATAGAATTCATACATAAACGTGGGAAATCCTGATTAAATTAAGCACAGTTTCTGTCTAGTAGTCCCAGGGGGAGGGGACTCCAATATGAAAGGGGTGGGGATGCTCGTCGTTCCTTTTGAGGGTTAATTTTCGTTATTTGGTACCATTAGGGTGTTCAAATGAAAAACTAATTAAACTAGCTTCATTTGGTACCACTTAGAGGTGAAAATTACGAATTTTAAGGACTATGAGATCGAAATTTTGGTACATTTTAGGGGTCTTTTGCAAAATTTCCGACGAACTTCCCCCTCCGGGCAAGTAGTGAATTATTGATTACAATTGTACATGTCCTGTTAGAATGGAGATGATGCATGATATTCGCTGAGCATAATCTGCCAAATATTTGTCATGATGGAGCTTTAATTTGCATGGTAACACGAGAGAGAAGAACTCAAAGAGATCAAGTTAATTTTTTCTTAAAGTAAATTTCTGCTCCAGCTAGGGCGTAGCTTCCTTTACGCAAATACGCAAGTGCGTACTCGAAAATTTCACAATTTTTTTTTTTGGATTTGCTTAGGTATGGAAGAAAAAAACTTTACTTTTGGGGTGGGTTTGAGGCATGGGAACCGTGCTTACTTGCCAAAATGTCCTAGCTACGCCCTTCGAATACAAAATTTATTGTATGACAATTATCAACGTTATTTCAGAAGGCATATTTTTGCTGCTTTCCTACACCGGCCTGATGATCTTAATGACCAATAGAACGGTTTTCTTATGAGTGGGAAACATACGGTACTGACTTGTACGTACATGGTACAACATGCTGTAACATTGAAATGGCTTCCCATTGTCATCCAGTAATTCATCCAATCACGACTACGAATTTACCGTATCGTTTCCCACTCATACGAAAACCGCTCTAGTACTTCAATATGATTAGTAAAGCATATCTATTTCTGCTCTTACAACACTCAACTCACATGTCGATATTTACGGAGGGAGGAAAACCGGAGAACCTGGAGGAAAACCCTCGTGGCAAGGGAGAGAACATCACATCAAACAAACTCAACTCACATATGATCCAACCTAGCTCCAACCCGGACCACAGCGGTGAGAGGCGAGCGGTAAACCACTACCACCCATACTGAACAATCTGAAGTTAGACATGCGAATTAAGTTAACCACAGTTTCTGCCTGGTAGTCAATTATATACATGTCCAATGTGAATTCCCGGTTGGGCTATTTTTAGCATCCAAAGTCGTTTGGTTTTTAACTTCTTGATGACGTGGACGTGTGCGCGTGTGCTCAAAAACAACTTACTTTTCGTCGATTTTTTTCTCATTTTTTTCGACAAAATCTATTATTAGATAAAGCAAAAAGATCAGGATTGGCTATGTTCTGTTCTCTGATAAAACACGACTGAGACTGTTGAACACTCAAAAAGACGCGAAATTTATGTTTTTCCCCAAAAATCTTTACATGTTTTCGCTACTTCCAGGTTTGGATGAAGCACACAATTTTTGACGCACTGGAGTAGGGTGAGGCGAAAATAGACTTTATGCGAATGCTAAAAAATGTCCTGTTCCAATAGTTCATGAAGTTAAAAATAGGAGATGATGCATGATTTTAGCTGAGCATAATCTGCCAAATATTAGTTATAATCAGGAGCTTCTGGTAAAATGAGAGAAGAAACTTACAATGTACTCGAAGATAAGTTAATCTTTTTCTGAAAGTCAATTTCTGCTCGTATACAAAATTTATACAATTATCAACGTTAAGGTCTTAGAAAGTCCTTTTTAACTGCTCTCCTACACCTGACGAACCTAAATAACCAATATCACCATTACATTATTAGTACAGTAGGCTTCTGCTCTTACATAATTTCTGCAATGATTGACATTAAGGTTCTATATAATAACAATTATTGTTAAATTGTTAAAAAACTCGATCTATGTGGAAGAAACCAAACAGAATACACTGTAAAGATGAAACCAATGTACAACAAAATCCCCAAACTCTTAAAAAAAAATAAAAGCCCTTTTCGTAATTCTGCCACCTAACCGACTCAAGATATCTCCAGATAGTGTGATCTTCCTCGATGAGCCGCTTTACCGGCTCTTGAAGAGAGCACAGAGAAAAAATATGTTTAAATAGAATAAAATAAAAAGATGTCTGGCATTTTGGCTTCCTCCGATCAAACTATGATGGGCAGAGTTTATTCTGATCGAGCGATAAGGAAATTCCTGTGACTAGAAAGCCATTTTCACATGGGAATTTCTTTATCACTCGCAATCAGAATGAACTTGGGCACATTTTTTATTCCCTTTTAAATATGATAAATTATAGTGTCTCTTGATTTATTGTCCGAATTATTCAGGATTGTACTCCTTGAGTTTCCCAATAGCCTCTGCAAGCATCTTATTACACATTGCTGCATAAGGGTTGCATTGGATTGCCATTGATTTTGCAAACTTATTCCCAAGCTTTGCTCCTGCCTGAAAATCTTTAAGAGCTTGTTCGTCATCACCTTGTAATTTGTAGATCAACCCTCGTTGAGTGTGGGCTTGGGCTGCTGCTGAACCATGGTCATCAAGTTCAATTGCCTTGTTTAGATCATTCACTGCATTTGTAATGTCACCTAGTAATCGGTTACAAAGGAATAAAAATATGCGAATTTAAAAAAAAAAAATCAAAAAATCAATCTCTTAGATTAGATGATCAAAGTCAGGTCACTGCTAACTCACAGACCCAATTAGAATTTAGAATGCTAAGTTTTGAGGGAAGAAAACTGGAGAAAAAAACCTTGAATCAAGAGAAAGACCTAACCGAACTCTCCTAACATGTAATGGCGAGTCCTGGAATCTAACCCTTGACCCTAGAGGTGGGACGTGAGTGCACTACCACCATGCCACCCTTGATTTTCTAAATACATAGGTAGATAAGGACTTTTGCAAGTACTTTGCAGCGCGATGCGCAAAAGTATGACCACTTTTAATGTATTCGCATACTTCTATGCACAGGATTTTTGCTCCAAACGAGCTTTTACACGCCTTGTTTGGTAAAACCAGACAGCTTTTCATCAATTGTGTCAGTTTAAAGTACAAAATCCCGTGCTTAGAAGTATGCGAATACATTAAGTGTGGTCATACTTTTGAGCGTCGCGCTGTAATAAGCGTGGCAACTAAAGTATAGTGAGGATTTTGTGATGCATAAGCAGTCAGCATTGCTTGATTTTGACGACTTGGTTCTAGGTATATCATCCGGTGACAGGAAATATGGCAGATGCCACTGTGTTAAGAAAAAGCTAAGCTTTCAAACATGCAGTTACTGTGATTATCAATATTCTGTGGACTCAGACATTTCAATGACTTGTTGTGAAATTGTTTTTTTCGCTGCCGTAAATCAAAACTAATCAGCTAACACCTTTTACATTATATTTTGACTGGCAGCAGTGAAAAACCATATACTGTACCAATGCCAGGGCAACTTACATCTACCAATGTTGCAGAATATTGAGAATCATAGTAACACATAGTACAGATCACTAGAAATCAAGTCATTCTGTTTTGTACAAAACTAAAAGGTCAAAATCAGAATCATGTTACATTAACTGGTTGAAAAATACCTAAGCCATGATGACTGGGTTATTTTTTCTCTTGGGACTGGAGAGAAGTGCTAAAAAACTACTATGTGAATGCTAATAAGAAGAGCTTGTTTTGATAAAAAAATTGAAAAGGTTTATTTTTGTGTCTACTGCTTCTAGAAGCTGTATATAGTAGACACTATGCTATCGAGCTTACCGGGAAGTACTGTACATATCCGAACTCGATAATCGTAATATATAACAAATGCCATAAAATATTATTGACATGAAGTTTGTCACTGTAAAATATCAGCATTTCTGCCTCGATTAATCCTGCTATTTGTGAGTTTGTAAGTTTTTTACTTAATTTGTCATTAAGTCTATATCTAAACTTATATATCGAAATTTTTAGTGATACATTTAATTTCACATGTTCACATGTTATGTGTTTATTGGTGTGGCGCATAAGCCTGTAATTCAGATTTTTCTGCAAAAGGCTCGAATAAACCTGATATTATCATTATATTATTATTACCTTTTAATCTCCAAAGCTGAGCTCTATTATTATAACCAGATGCACGGAATGGCGCTACTTCAACAGCCATATTAAAACACTCCATTGCTCCATCCAGATCACCAGCTTCTGCTTTGTCTACGCCAGATCTTTCGTACTCTTTAGCTTTTTCGCTGTTAATATCATTGATATCATCTTCTTGAGAGGATTGCTGGTTCTCGTCGTCGTCATCTTGGGATCCTAAGGGTAAAAATGGATTAAATATGCTTTCAAGGACCGCTTTATCTTTTTGACTCACTTCGTCCGCCATGTTGGTGTGACGTACTCAATAAAATTGTGGGGGAGGTAGACGGGATCACATTGCATGAACACAGGAAGCCCAAAGGTTAAGAGATTAAATTGAACCAAAATTAAAATTAATATTAAAATTAAAAAAAAGGATTAAAATATCACACCGGAAATGATCGAAACAAAATAGTAGAAACGGCAGGAAACGGCCCTTCCATACTATTTCCGGCTTAGAGCGCTCAGAGCGCAACACAATATTTTCTCACTCTATTGGGCTTCCTGTGGAAGGTTTTGTAATTCAATTTTGGGATGCGAGAGAGGGAGGCTTGATTGGGATATTTTCTCCCATTTCCTACATTATGACCTCCATACTAATAGTGACATGGGCTTTCTATTTATGAGGTTCATTTTGACTTAACTTCTTGGTTCAGAGGAGGGGAGGTTGGGGTCACGTGACCTCTTAGTATATACATCCCGTGATCGACATGGGTAGATGACTGTGTGTTCATAAATAGAAAAGTGGAAGTTGAAAGGTTCATTCTTGGCTCTAGTGGCTCTTATTCTTTGATTCACAATGGACAGAGTAACAGTGACTATGCCTGCTATTTCCATGAAGGTATGAATAATCTTTAAGCGTATTCTAATTGATTAATCTTTTAAAATCAACACCGCATGCAAGGGATGGAATCAGCTCTTATTTAGATCTCGTGATTGAGCAATTCTCTTCCGTTCTTTCGTTATCTTAAGCTATATGTTTTATATAACAAAACTTATCTATCAAGTAGCAACTTATATTGCTAGTGGCTCTGATATTTGCTTTTATGAAGGTATGCATTAGTACATTCGGAAGGGCTTTGTGGAGTACTGCACACGTATCACATAACGACATGCCTGGGCTTAATAACTTTAAAGGAAGTAAGTTTTAAACCTGTGGAAACTGAATTGTTTAGCTGGGTTGTCAGGAAAGGTTACTTGAATTACTTAACTTACTTTGATTGTATTTTCACTGTTCTATATGTAAAGCAATTTAATATGAAACCATATAAAGGGTCGTATATTTCATACCTTAATGAGGTTTTCACAACACAGCATTTCCAAAGAGAAAACAGGGTGCTAAAACATATAGAATACATGCAGGGTTACTCATCGGTGGCGTGCTTTAATAAGGTAGATAACTCTGACTTGATATTGTCTGCAGCAAAATTTTAATTTTAAAAAGATCATATTTGACTTTTTGTCGCTTTCAGGACCAGGGTCAAAATGAGGGTAAAATCTAGTGGGAATTTGGGGAGGGGAGAGTTGGGAGTTATTCTTGAGGTGCAATGACATGACTCAAAACCCCTTGAGATATAAATGACGATGAAACAGCTGCCAAGCATTCACATTGGTTGATCTACCAATTATTAAGAGTTTCAGCTTTTTTGTGAAGAATATGCTTTGTTATCATCAATCAATCAAATACATCATTAAAGTACTAAAGGAACAGTTGAAACTTGCTATGTGCCAGTCTGAATATAATATATACCATCCATCGAGATATGTATGGCTGTACAGCTTGAAATGATCCCAAAACTGTACCCGAAACGGTACCCCAGGTAATATGAGGCATGGAATTTAAGTGAGGGCAAATTTTGGATCATTATTTTTTGCAAACTTTTTTGCCCTGGATTAGCTAAGGTGTTTATAGAATATCTTAAAGTAGGGTTTAATATTTTTTTCTTCTTTCTTCTTTCGAGGTCTTTCGAGGGCCACAGGTTTGTTA
Organism: Anthopleura sola; assembly: GCA_023349425.1. Lineage (NCBI taxonomy): Eukaryota > Metazoa > Cnidaria > Anthozoa > Actiniaria > Actiniidae > Anthopleura > Anthopleura sola. The sequence goes on along the minus strand of JALHLI010000021.1, from coordinate 1,362,950 downwards.
GCCACTGGCTATTTAGTGCTACCCTCGTAAAAACAAGGAGTGTTTTTTTTTCTATTCATTTTTTTTAGAGGATCCAGATTGAGGTTTTAATGGCATCTTACTAATTGTTTGTTACTAATAATATTTTTATCACTTGTATTGTTTATTGACTGCAGATGAATAGAGCTGCAATTTATTACTATGGTCTACATTCTATTTCACATATAATACTAGTAGAAATCTTCAGTGATTGGGTCGTTTCAAGTCCCTTTGCTCATTTTTTCGCAGCATAAGCACCTGTAGTTATATCAGGTAATAATAATTTCGCTTTGTTTTCAAAAGCAAATAATTAATGTTAGGAATTTTCGTACAAATCTTGACCAACTGCATGGTTACCCTTATATGTCACAGGTCGGCCATTCCATTTAACTGTTACTTTTAGCTATAATTATATGAAAGTATATCAAATTATATTAAATTTTAGTTATAATTCCACAATTTTTTTATCAAAAATTGAATAACAAATTATAAAATTTTTAAATGTGCCATAATTATATCTTTAGGTGTAGAAATAGGTGCTTGTTGTTTGCTGGTTGCTTTGTTCACAGGGAGCCCAATTTAGATAAAAGTGAAAGGTGAAAATATCACATTATCGCATCATCATCATCATCATCATCATCATCATCATCATCATCACCATCACCATCATCACCATCATCATCATCATCACCATCATCACCACCATCATCATCATCATCATCATCATCATCATCATCATCACCACCATCATCACCATCATCACCATCATCATCATCATCACCATCATCATCACCATCATCATCACCATCATCATCATCATCATCATCATCATGATCATCACCATCATCATCACCATCATCATCACCATCATCATCATCATCATCATCACCATCATCATCACCATCATCATCACCATCATCATCATCATCATCATCACCATCATCATCACCATCATCATCACCATCATCATCATCATCACCATCATCATCATCATCACCATCATCATCACCATCATCATCACCATCATCATCATCACCATCATCATCATCATCATCATCATCATCATCATCATCATCACCATCATCACCATCATCATCATCATCACCACCATCATCATCATCATCACCATCATCACCATCATCATCATCATCACCATCATCACCATCATCATCATCATCACCACCATCATCATCATCATCACCATCATCACCATCATCATCATCATCACCACCATCATCATCATCATCACCATCATCATCATCATCACCATCATCATCATCATCATCATCATCATCATCATCATCATCATCATCATCATCTTCTGAGATTGTTAAATACCTTTAAAACATCTTAATCTTAATACTTTTCTATTATTTTATTGATATTATTTTCATATTTATTCCTCACCATCGAAAATAAGGCCAATCAGAAGACAGGAAATTCGTTGTGTATTCTATGATATCCCATCAGACATTACAGCATAGATATATTTTCAGTGATGTAGGATAAGGTATTTTAATACAATGGTTTTGAGTGGCATACAAATACTAATTATACAATGGTTTCGAGTGGCATACCGTGGAATATCCCACAAGTCACTTGTAGTTTCTAGTATACACACGTGCCTTTAGGCGAGTGTGAATACAAAGAAAATACAAGTGACGAGTGGGATATTCCACGGTATGCCACGAGAAAACATGATGGTAAGGAAGAGTGAAATACCGACGAATATACAACGGCTCTCCTGCTTTCTGATTGGCTGTATTTTCTATGGTGTGGGATAAAATAATATATAATCGACCCTTAATGTGTAATAAACAAATTATTACAATTTGAACACTTTTCTAATTACATTGCTTAACAACCTGCAGCTACCTGAACTGCCAATTCTTTCGTTAACTTCATCTGCGTAAATTTCACAGCTACCATTTTCATATCATCAACGAAATCCTGGTATATTTTATCCTCACAAGGCGTAGAGCTGTAGCAGTCCATGAAATGATAGATATCATGGCATACTTTCCTGTTGCTCATGAGTTCCTTTGCCAAACGAGTGGCACAGTAGCGGTTTGTTTTAGCAGCACAAGGTGCAAAGTCGTCTGCCTCTGAAATAAAGAAATTGAAAGATATTGAATATACATGTATGTTTCTATTGCTTCTTGTTATCTTCTATTGTGCTTCGATACAGCTTATTTCCTCCTAGGTGCGGGCCTGTTTCTTGTATTATGATAATAATAGTTTTATTGACAACCAATATTGCAGTCATGAGACTTAGGAATTACACTAGTGAAATAAGAAAACATAAAAAACGCTACGTTTGGAAAATATTATAAGTTCCTAATAGAAGCTATAATAAAATATTTCTTAAAACGTTCAGTACTATAACGTGGTTCAAAAAAAAGTCTACTGTTCCTGAAAGAGTATCTTGTGTTAACGTTGAATGCAGGGAGAAGATTATATAACTTGTGGCTTGGATCTTTGATAATGTCCATAAAAAGTTTCTCACATAAATCTTGTCTGCGACACGCAAGAGATTTCAACTATTAATGCGTAGACACCGGATCGTTCCATTAATTTTCGCCACTGATGCTTCCCGTTTTCAGCCTATACTGACTTGTTTTTAGCCGTTGTTTCAAGATACTTCATTTGACATTAAATTCCTATAATTACTTCCGTTATCTTAAACAACTATTCTCTGTCCTTTGATACAACATTGTTAGTTACCATAGTGATAGTTACACAAAGTTACCATTTAAAGGGGCACTTGGACGAAAATCGATGAAAATTGGGAATGACTTGAAATTTGGTTAAACCTATCTATATGGCTCTAATAGTATCCGAGCAACATATTTTCTTCACAATTAAAAGTGGTGGATAAAAATTGTTCACTTTTTTCAGCATCTAAATTGTGAGTAAATGACGTCATTTACTCAACCCTATTGTTCTTTTAGTTTTTGAACCAAAATTTCTCAACTGCAAATGGCTCCCATGCTAAGTTTTTCACAAATCTGGTTTTCCTGATCATAATTGAGGAATATTATCCTCAAATATTTGAATTATTCGGGCTTTCGAAAATGGTTGCATTTTCATCCAAGTGCCCCTTTGAAAAAAATCAAATGTATAAAGAATAATATAAGCTTTTACTAACCAAGTTCTTTGAAACCAGCTATCTTCGCGAAATATTCTTCTTTATCTGGAAAGCACACAAAAAAAGCCAAGAAATTGAAACTTTCTTCCTACCTTACTTCTTTCCAGTCCTCGGTGAATATTTCTTTAAATAAAGTGATCTTACATTATAATAATGATAATAATAATAATAATGATGATGATGATGATGATGATGATGATGATGATGATGATGATGATAATAACTTTATTTTCTATAGCGGCAATTACAAGAGCTCAACACCGCTTTACAATTGTAGGGGGGAAATTATTTATAAAATTATATATATACAGTAAATCTAAACTAATTCTATATAATTAATAAAAATGTCAGTATTAAAAAGTAAAATACATATAAATATGAACAAAGTTCATAAAAATCTATAGATATGTGGGAATAATTCCAAATGAAATACAATAAAATGATAAATAAAAACAGCTATATTACTAAATATAGATTATATTGTTTGGCAAATTAACATCACATTGCCCTGATGTCCATTGTCTTCGTCAGTCTTTCTCCTTTTTCTAATTAATTGTGATTGAAAAGTAGAATCATCCAGCAGACACCTCGGAGCGATCCTTGATTTTTGATTTTTTCTTAAGAAAAAATAACCAAAACAAATAAAGCGATCTAGTTTTAAATTGTCTGGCAAATTAACATCACAGTGCTGATGTCAAGTGCTTTTGTCTTTTTCCTTTTTTCTAATAGACCTTTTCAGCTTCGTATGTAAATTGCCCATTTCAGACCACATGACATTCCCTTGAGAAATGTTCTTTTGTTAAAATATTTACACATGAAAGAATCAACTCCCAAGAGTGGCATCACATGGTCTGAAATGGGCACAACAAACAACGAAGCTGAAAAGGTCTATTGATTGTGATTGAAATGATAAAATTATTCAGCTGATACCTCGGAGCGATTTTTGAGCAGTGATGATAAAAGATGAAAGAACGCTTTTAAAGAAATTGAATAGAGGCCGGGCGATAAAAAAATCACGGTCATTATTGCGAGTGGAGAAGGCCCCCAAATCCATCCGTAATAAAAAAAATTACATACCGTGGAAAACTTGTTCAAATCGACTGAGATCAGGGTAGGTACAGACGCCCAATTTGTTGTCAACTATCATGTGTTGGAGGATGATGAATCGATACATGTCTAGGAATTCACCAGAACATTCAAGATTGGACATAAGACATTTACCGATACCTTCCTGTTGAGAATTGAATAGAAAAACGATGTCAGTAAGCCATATGTTTTGAAGAAATAGATGGATTTGTATTTCTTGAACTTAAAACCCCTTTCTCCCAACCTCTGGGCTGATCTAAGTCAGGGCACGGCTAACTCACAGATCGAACCCTGAAACAACCTCTGGACTGATCTAAGTCAGGGCATGGCTAACTCACAGATTGAACCCTGAAACAACCTCTGGGCTGATCTAAGTCAGGGCATGGCTAACTCACAGATCGAACCCTGAAACAACTGGGGTGATCTAAGTCAGGGCATGGCTAACTCACAGATTGAACCCTGAAACAACCTCTGGGCTGATCTAAGTCAGGGCATGGCTAACTCACAGATTGAACCCTGAAACAACCTCTGGGCTGATCTAAGTCAGGGCATGGCTAACTCACAGATCGAACCCTGAAACAACTGGGGTGATCTAAGTCAGGGCATGGCTAACTCACAGATTGAACCCTGAAACAACCTCTGGGCTGATCTAAGTCAGGGCATGGCTAACTCACAGATTGAACCCTGAAACAACCTCTGGGCTGATCTAAGTCAGGGCATGGCTAACTCACAGATCGAACCCTGAAACAACCTCTGGGCTGATCTAAGTCAGGGCATGGCTAACTCACAGATCGAACCCTGAAACAACCTCTGGGCTGATCTATTTAGTTAGAGGTTATATGCATTTTAAAGTTAGTACCTTACCTTGTAAGCGTTGCAGTAGATGTCTATTATTGGCTTGGCTTTGTTGGCGTCGTGGAAGGCGTCCAAGAAAATCTTTTGGCACTTTTCATATTCATGTAACTCGCATTTGCTTACACTTTGCCCCGCGTTAACCTTGCAGACATGACAAGCAAGGAGAAGGCTAATAACAAAACGTGTCGTGTTCTGGAGCATCCTCGTGTTGTGAAGGCTAGATAGAGCTTCTGAACTCTTGTAGCCAATAAGTTTAGATTTATAACTGACCTCTGCATTAAATTTATGACGTAATTGAGAACTACGCCCGAAGGGGGGGGGGGGGGGGGGTACTTCGGGTCGTTCCATACGGGGATGCTCCTCCCGGACTCTCGACCCCTTACCCTTTGATATACCACAATTCAGCAAAAAGGTAACCCTTTTACGTACTTTTTTGCCTGAAAGGGACTTTTGAAGAAAAACTACCCCTTTTTATACCAAAATTCACAATTCCTACCCCTTTTCTATACCTGCGGCCTGAAAAACGTACCTTTTTCGGGCGGAGCACCGTATAGTCAATTATAGGGAATACCCCCTACCCCTCCCCGGGGGAACTACGACTGCGCAATAAACCACGTGCAGTAAACGCACAGAAGCAGGAGAAATTTTCGAGGATAAATTGATCTCTTCATTTTTCTTCTTCTTTGTGCATTTCATTTATTTTTATTTTCGTCTTTTAACACTAAATCAAACAGTTATCCTTTCTCTCCAATATATATTTTTGTTTTTCTCTCTCTCTCGTGAGACTGAAATTTCCATAAGGCTTAGACTCCTCTTTCCTATATTAATTAGTTTATCAGTGCACAGACTATCCTCTTGACTAAAACAATTATCAAAACAAAAAGGTATAACGAACAGACAAAAACGAAGAAATAAAATCTTTCGTTAACATTCAGTTGCCATCGCATCTGAAATACAGTTCCATATTTCCTATTTATTACACATTTAGGGTCGATATCCGTGAAATAAAGCCGTGAATAAAACCATATCAGTAAAGTGCAGTAAAGTGATGCGATATCACTTCACGGCAAAAAGTCCAATAAAATCTCGCGATATCTAATAACATTTAATCGACCCTAGTCTCCTTTGCAGCCGTTTTTAGTGTCGGTCTCGATTTCGAATCCCTCCTTGAGACCGACACTAAAAACGGCTGCAAAGGAGACTAAATCGACCCTTAATGTGTAATAAACACTCGTTTTCCGTAACATAACATGGTTGTTCGCGATATGACGGGAAACTCGTGAATAAAAACGATATCAGGCTCTTAACATGTGATAATCTCTATTTATTTATAAGTTTCTGTTATGTCAATATCAACATGTCGTTGTTGAAACTGACAACCCTTTTAGGTACTTCTGTTTTGATCTAATTGTCTCTTGAACAAAATTCTGGTATATTTTATTCTCACAAGGCAAAGAGTTGTAGCAGTCCATGTAATGATAGATAAATGCGCCAATACCTAGTATAAGGTCTTACCAACCAAGGTCTTCTCAACCAGCTAATCAAAAAATTGAAAAGAACCGTTTTGTTTCTCCATAATTGACCTTCGGGCATTTTTTTTTTTTTTTTTTTTTTTTTTTTGAGAGGAAAGAAAACAATTTGAATTTGAATATATGTGAAACGCAGTGTAGAATAGAGAGAAATCCACACGAGAGGGAATTCTCAATAAAGTGCAGTACATACAGTGCATTTACCATGCACGAGCTAATAGCACTTTTGAAAAGCAAGGTCTTCTAATATTCTATGATATGCACATCTTCTTACGGTGAGGACACTCGAACCGTGAACACTTTGAGGTTTTTTTCATACTTTTTTTCTTCTTTATCCCTTGTGTGAATCGATTAGAAATATGATTTATTTTGAACAATAAGATTATTTGAGTTCAGTGCTGCATTTTCAGAAGGTTTGAAGAAGTAGAAAGTTCATAAAATAAAAAATATAAAAATATCAAGTGTTCATGGTTCGAGTGTCCTCACTGTAAGTTCACATTTTCACTCTACTTTGCTTAAAACTTTCTTTCTCCCGATTTCCTTACCATTCGTTTCTTTCTTTTCATGTAAATAGAATCTGTTCAATCTTTATTTGATTCGACGAGTGATTCCTCGAGCACTCCGGCTTCCTCTACAATTCCATTCTGTCTAACTCTACCTCTGGTAGTAAACCTATCACATTTGTGTAGTTAACATTCACTCGTTGATCAGATTGTTTTTCCTGAGTGTTATTTGCATGTATCTTCTTTTCATAAGACCAGAATTATAATCAGACATTAAGACTGCAGCCATTTTATTCGCCATATCATTGCTTTTTACTTACAATTATTTTAGAAATCATAGTTTGTTACATACCATCATATAACTCCTTGATGATTTTCTATGTTTATGATTTATTAATTATATTAATTAATTTTTAATTAATTTTTGAAATTTAATTAATTTTTAATTAATTATCATGTTCTAATAACATCGTTGTCTCAGAGATAGCCTGTTACTCTCACATCGTTTTCGCATTTGGCTTCATTTTCAAGTATTTGCCAATGATTTTCTCTCTTTCCATTTTCATGTCTTGGACAAAATCTTTATATATTTTATCCTCGCAAGGATGAGAGTTGTAGCATTCCTTGAAGTGAAAGGTATCACGGTATACTTTCTTGTTATCCATGAGTTCCTTTGCCAAACGAATGGCACAGTAGCGGTTTGTTTTAGCAGCACAAGGTGCATAGTCGTCTGCCTCTGAAATCAAAGGTATTGAAAATCTATTTAAGGCCCCTTGCTGAATAGCATTATAAAGTGTGGATAAAACTAAATAGTTGACTGAACTAAATACTTTTAAACACTTCATAGCTAGTAATTCTTTCACGGAAATATGGCGTGCACTTTATATTATAAGTTTAATTTTCAAATATTTAACAAAATCAAAATATATCAGCTAACGCGTTGCTATGAAGTTTTGGCGCAATTAAAATCTTTTGGAAATAAGATTCTTTGTCTTTTGTATTTCAGTATCACACTGATGAAAATGTATAATCTCAGATCATTTTTTGAAAGTATCAGTATACTTTCCTCAATTTTCTATATAAAGACCTATTTCTCCGAGTTTCCATTCAAACACTCGACTTAAATAAATTCCGAACGGTTTAATTGACGGTAGAGAATCGACAAACTCGCACAACAAGGTCGGGCGCGCCCGGGCGCGTAGCAATGAAATAAGTGATAAATGATAACTTTACAGATAAAAGTAGGCTAGGTATATTGTACATTCAATTGAAGAACGTTTAATTTTATGACAATTTTTGACCGGTTACCCCCCCCCCCCCCCCCCCAACGGTAATGAATTATGGACAATGTGAGATTAGAGAATTTTTTAAAAATCGTAAACGTAAAATATAATGTCTCATGATATTTACCAATGTCTTTCCAACCAACTATCTTCGTAAGATATTCTTCCTTGCCTGAAGAGCAAAAGAAAATAAAAAAAAATATATAGAAAGGGTGCCATTGTGATTACCCCATATTATTGATATGGGCATTAAAACAACAGACAAGCTGAGAATTTTAGGTGTTTTTCATTTCTGTGAATAAAAAAGGAGTGGAATTTTCCATTACAATTTTTTAACATACCAAAATATTGCCTTGTAAAATGAAGATTTGCTATTTTTATGCGCCAGCAGTACATCGGTCAGCATTTAATGTTGTGAGCATGCGTATGTGACACAACTGTCATGGCGGAGGATAATGGCGGATTTGGAACTTGTTCGGCGTTTACCTCGAAAATCTCACAAACCGGGTGGATTTTACAAGGAAATATCAAAGAAAGATAGCGGCGAATGTCTAGAAATAAAGAAAGATAGCAAAAAGCCAAAAGTCGACCCTAAAAAAGTGTATGAAGTTGAGGTACGTTTGAGTTTATAACTTTAATTTGTGTTTAATTTTTTTCGAAAATTAATATTTGTAGATAAACGTGCTTAAAGTACTAAAAAACTTTATAGTTGAGTTCGAAGCCAATAATCAAGCTTCTTTAAACTACTATCATGTGTTTAGATAACATACAATGTACATATATATAATATATATCAATGTATTATTGTCACGAATATGCATTTATTTTTGTTTTATTAAATTATGTTTCTACAGATCGTCGAGAGAAACAAGTTAGAAAACAAAATAAAAATTCACTATGTTGGGTACTCTGAGAAATATGATGAACGGCAAGACTGCAAAGTTGATAAACAACCTATTATTCGGTTGGAGAAACAATTTCGCCCAAGTGAAATTTCTCTGAGTGATAGATACACAGCTTTTGTACACAGGCTTAAACTTATAGACTATTGTTTTCACTCTTTATAGCTTCATTATCCTCCATTTCCATAAGTTTAGTGTGGTCCACTTCACTGTAATAAATTTTGAATTTCCAAACACTATTTTTACCAGTCTTCCAGCTCTCAATAAGTTTAATTAGCTGTCTACCACCTGCATTAACCTTTTTCAGTGCTTGTTCCACTCTATACATTTTTGACTTGAACAGTGTAAGTATCCTAGAGTTGACAATACTTTTGAAAACATATCCATATTTGTTGAGAGTCAATCTTGTCACCCTTGCAAGCAAAGATTCCCCTTGAGAACTACTGTCTTCATCCATATCAACAACTTGCATTTTATCTTGGTGTACATGTTTGCTGTCTTTGATAATGGAATACAATACATAACTGCAAAAATATGTTTAATATCATTTGAGGACCTCAAAAATAAATAAATATATGCTTATGTACAGTGTATTTTTTCATTTAAAATTGATGTATAATTATTTGTAAATATCCCATTATACAACCTGCCTAGATTAGTTTATAGCTATTTGCAGGTTGTTGGTAAAAATGTATATTTGTATAAACTTGAAAATAAAACTTGATATTGATTTGATTTGATTTGGTTTATTGATAGTTTTATTCAAAGAAAGATACAAACTTTAATTTTTGACCTACAAGTTAATATAGCATTCATAATATTTTTTTTTATTTTAATAAAGCTGTCATTTTGTTCATTTTTAATTTGTAAAAAGTTATATATTTTAACACAAAAATGGTTTATTGATAGTATTATTCAAAGAAAGATACAAACTTTAATTTTTGACCTACAAGTTAATATAGCATTCATAATATTTTTATTTTATTTTAATAAAGCTGTCATTTTGTTCATTTTTAATTTGTAAAAAGTTATATTTTAACACATAAAATGGTTTATTGATAGTATTATTCAAAGAAAGATACATACTTGTTCACAGAAAGATCGAAGAATAATGGCGGGCTTTCTGCTTTTTCGTATGATTGATCCTCCTCAGGTAAACAATCCACTTCTTTCGGGAAGAGAACCATGAACACCGCTGTCATTACTACACTGAGCCATACGGCTCTGTACGAGACCATTTTTCATGAAGTTACAGTTTAAAACTCGAAAGTGACGGGCCGAAATCTCCGTGTATACTAAAAGTAAACACACCAAAATCTTCAGAATTTCCTCGTCTAATTAAATCTGCGCGGGCTTTTCACTGTTAGCGCATGTGTTAATCGATTCACCGTATTAAAGAAGGTACATGGTGGGCTCACAGCCGGTAAAAAGCAGTACTGATACTAGATGACAGTGAGTCGAACAAAACTTAAAAGTGACGTGGGTTTTTTATTGATCTAGTTCATAATAAACACACCAAATTAAAGCTAAAACATTGAAGATTAATAAACCGTGCAGGCATTTTAACTTTTTCAGTTTTAAATATTAGAAATCCAGGTTTAAAAACTACTTCACAGTCATTTTCTTGTAATTTGAGCGCGACCGGAAATGACTCGGAGATCATAGTCGGTAATTGGATACTGACTATTTCTTAACACATATTTTGCCATGTCTCGCAATATCATGTTTGTCAAATTTGAAACAACTTTATTAGTAGTGCTGAGACACTATAATTCTATTAAGTGTAATTTTATTTCTCACAATATAGTCAAACATAGTGCAATGTTTTGATTGCATTTTTTAGTGCTATTTAGTACTAATTTGTGCTAATCAATTAAGTACAGGATTATGTTTCAAAAAAAACCCGAAAGATTTGAAAGGGTGCGTAAAATTCCCTAGCTGCTTAGATCCCCCCTACCCCTAACCAACTGCTCTTTACATACCGTGGAAAACTTGTTCAAATCGACTGAGGTCAGGGTGGGTACAGACGCCCAATTTGTTGTCAACGATCATGTGTTGAAGGACAATAAATCTAAGCTCGTCTATCAGTTCACCAGAACATTCAAGATTGGACATCAGGCATTTATTTATACTCTGCATCGAATAGAAAAACAATATCAGTTAAGCTTTTGAGGTGAATACATGGTTTGGAATGATAGATGCCAAACCCTTCGTTGATTCCGAACCCTGTTCAAAACTGCCTCTGGACAGATCAAAATCAGGGATAACTCACACATCGAATTGGAATTTAGTTTGTTGGGTTTTGCGGAGGAAGGAAAACCAGAGAGCCCGGAGAAAAACCTTCGAAACAAAGGAAAGAGCACGTGTTAAACTGTGGAGTTCCACAAGGGTCAGTGCTTGGACCAATCAGAGGGCTACGTGGCTATTCTAAGAATAGCCCCCTTAAGGACGTTCGCGGGCAAATGAAGTTGTGATTTCATTTTAGGTTACTTCATCATATTAGAGTGAAATGAAAAATGAGATAAAAAATGGGGGGTCACCTTCTTTATTTCAGAGCTACAACTCGAGAAAAATCGCTTACGAGAGAGTCAACTGTAAATTAGTTTCAGATTAACATTTTACCTTGTATGAGCTGCAGTAGATGTCTAGTAATGGCTTGGTTTTGTCGGCGTTACGATACGCGTCCACGTAAACCTCAAAACACCTTTCATATTCATGTATCTCGCATTCGCTTACACTTTGTCCCGCGTTAACCTCGCAGACATAACAAGCAAGGAGAAGGCTAATAACAAAACGTGTCGTGTTCTGGAGCATCCTCGTGTTGTGAAGGCTAGATAGAGCTTCTGAACTCTTGTAGCCAATAAGTTTAGATTTATAACTGACCTCTGCATTAAATGCATGACGTAATTGAGAACTACGACTGCGCAATAAACCACGTGCAATAAACGCACAGAAGCAGGAGAAATTTTCGAGGATAAATTGATCTCTTCATTTTTCTTCTTCTTTGTGCATTTCATTTATTTTTATTTTCGTCCTTTAACACTAAATCAAACAGTTATCCTTTCTCTCCAATATATATTTTTGTTTTTCTCTCTCTCTCGTGAGACGGAAATTTCCATAAGGCTTAGACTCCTCTTTCCTATATTAATTAGTTTATCAGTGCACAGACTATAGACCCTTTTAATAAATCCTACAATGCTTTATTTTCCGCGTTTGACGTCAAATTTATTCTTTTGAAATTCGTTCCTTTGAATGAAATTGAAAGGAATAAATTTGACGTCAAACGCGGAAAATAAAGCATTGTAGGATTTATTAAAAGGGTCTATCCTCTTGACTAAAACAATTATCAAAACAAAAAGGTATAACGAACAGACAAAAACGAAGAAATAAAATCTTTCGTTAACATTCAGTTGCCATCGCATCTGAAATACAGTTCCATATTTCCTATTTATTACACATTTAGGGTCGATATCCGTGAAATAAAGCCGTGAATAAAACCATATCAGTAAAGTGATGCGATATCACTTCACGGCAAAAAGTCCAATAAAATCTCGCGATATATAATAACATTTAATCGACCCTTAATGTGTAATAAACACTCGTTTTCCGTAACATAACATGCTTGTTCGCGATATGACGGGAAACTCGTGAATAAAAACGATATCAGGCTCTTAACATGTGATAATCTCTGTTTATTTATAAGTTTCTGTTATGTCAATATCAACATGTCGTTGTTGAAACTGACAACCCTTTTAGGTGCTTCTGTTTTGATCTAATTGTCCCTTGAACAAAATTCTGGTATATTTTATTCTCACAAGGCAAAGAGTTGTAGCAGTCCATGAAATGATAGATAAATGCGCCAATACGTAGTATAAGGTCTTACCAACCAAGGTCTTCTCAACCAGCTAATCAAAAAAAAAAAAAATGAAAACAACCCTTTTGTTTCTCCATATATGACCTTCGGGCATTTTATTTTTTTTATTTTTTATTTATTTTTTTTTTTTTATCAGCCTATCAATAGCTTACCTACCTGTCTATCAGGGTATCATTAACTTACCTACCTGGCTATCAGGCTATCAACTTACCTACCTGGCTATCAGGCTATCAACTTACCTACCTGGCTATCAGGCTATCATTAACGTACCTACCTGGCTATCAGGCTATCAACTTACCTACCTGGCTATCAGGCTATCAACTTACCTACCTGGCTATCAGGCTATCATTAACGTACCTACCTGGCTATCAGGCTATCAACTTACCTACCTGGCTATCAGGCTATCATTAACTTACCTACCTGGCTATCAGGCTATCATTAACTTAGCAATCAGGCTATCAAGTTGTGTACGTTGTGGAAACAGCCACATAACAGTAAAATGCCCAAAGTATCTTTGGCACGAAAAGATAGTTAATTTCCCTAGTTCGACAGCCTTTAGAGTTTCTCGACTTTCCATTTTTAATCAATAAGAATACACTCAAAAGTGTGATCTGGGATGTGCGTGCCTGCAAAACAGTACATCACCGCAGTCCCAGACGTACCAAGGAAGAAAGCTTTAATCTAAGTAGTGACGAAGACAATGTTTAATATTGTTATTTCTGATGAATATAGATTTAATTTACACTCAAACGTTTTCCCTCATATTTGAATAATTAGCAGTAACTTCCTTTGTCATTGTTGACCAGTTGACTCTCTCGCTTACGAGAGAGTCAATTGTAAATTAGTTTCAGATTAGCATTTTACCTTGTACGAGCTGCAGTAGATGTCTACTAATGGCTGGGTTTTGTCTACCTAAACCCCAAAACACCTTTCATATTCATGTATCTCGCATTCGCTTACACTTTGTAGTGGTTAGAGAAATTTTGTTCTGACATCATAAAGATAATCTGATCCTCCCCTAGAACTCTCAAAATTGTACAAAAATTGTATGAATTTTTTTTCGTTTTTTTTTTGGTGGGTTGTTTTTTTTTTTGTTTTTTTTTTCAATTTATTTATTTAATTAATTTATTCATTTATGTTTTGCTTTTTCTTCTCAAATCGTGTGTCTTTGTCATCAAGAACGGCAAAAAGACTACCCGTTTTTGTTTATTTTCAAGATTGCCACTGTTATCGTGCGTATCCGTGTTTCCATAGCAACGTTTTCCTTCATACTAAATAGAGATATATAACTCATTATCCTTCTATTTTCTCTTGTAGATCGTCGTCTGTATTCACTTTGCTTTGACTACCTGGTGAGTTGTTTATGTTTTCGTTGTGATTGTAATTGTTCCGACTCCCCTTAGTTACCGTTGCTATGTCCCACAAGCTCAACAAATTAGCTAGAATACCACGGAATTTAAAACTCTGATCGTTGAAAATATATTATAAATTGTTTGAATTATTTACCGTCTTGTGAAAATAAAATAAAATTTCTTCGTAATCCTTGTAGTACTATTTACAGCGCGACGCGCTAAAGTATGACCACTTTTAATGTATTCGCATACTTCTATGCACGGGCTTTTTGCTCCAAACGAGCTTTTACACGCCTTATTTGGTAAAACCAGACAGCTTTGCATCAATTGTGTCGGTTTAAAGTAAAAAATCCCGTGCATAGAAGTATGCGAATACATTAAATGTGGTCATACTTTTGAGCGTCGCGCTGTAAAACAGATACTGGTGTAGTTGTTTGTGACTAGATTTTGATTCCACTAGGAAAACTGCTGCAGCGGTGATTGGTTCGCTATTGTCAGAGTTAGAACCGTGAATGTTTGATTTTACGTTTGTAGTGATGTTATTTCACTTACTTTCAAGTTATTGATAACTTCAGAAGGGAGGTTGAAAGGCAACCAGTTAGCTGCCATAAACCACAGGGATCCCAATTTTTGCCGAGCTTTCGCACTTAATTCTAGTGCATCTTCAGGGCGAAAAGTGAGGAAGCTCGGTAACTAAATGAATAGTCGTGGAAGAATGTCTGTAAAGATGTATATAGTCATTTGTACTCGGTATACGATAACTCACTAATTTAGATATCTTTTCATTATTCAGGGCAACCTTGACTGTATTTCTGCCGACTTCGTACGCGTTTAGCAATTTTCTTTTGGTTGTTGTTGGATTATGGGCAATAGCTGACTCACAGCGGACTGATCCATCAGTGATGGTGAGTATCCGAAGATAAGGAGATAGGTGATAGGCGTATAGGTCAAGACAAGAATGCATTTATCTAAACATGAATGATCGACCACCACCATCGTCATCCTCATCCTCATCCTCATCCTCATCCTCATCCTCATCCTCATCCTCATCCTCATCCTCATCCTCATCCTCATCCTCATCCTCATCCTCATCCTCATCCTCATCCTCATCCTCATCCTCATCCTCATCCTCATCCTCATCCTCATCCTCATCCTCATCCTCATCCTCATCCTCATCCTCATCCTCATCCTCATCCTCATCCTCATCCTTCTCTTCCTCCTCCTCTTCCTCCTCAGCATCATCATCATCATCCTCATCATCATCCTCATCATCCTCAACATCATCATCTTCATCTTCATCATTGTCATCATCATCATCATTGTCATCATCATCATCATTGTCATCATCATCATCATTGTCATCATCATCATTAACAATATCATCATCATTGTCATCATCATTAACAATATCATCATCATTGTCATCATCATCATCATTGTTATCATCATCATTATTAACAATATAATCATCATTATCACTCATCGTCATCATCAACAACATCGCAACATCATCATGCCATCAACATCATCATCAAGATCGGTCATTCTTATCAATATTATTATTATTATTATTGCTGTTGTTGTTATTCCATTATCTCAATAAGTGTTCCTTTTCCCTTTCAGTTTCTGTTGGCCATGATCTTCACTATCATCAGTGACATTGTTGCTATCTCTATCTATTATGAGTCTCCATCCGATAATAACAAATACGGTCTGTATTTTGTACCCCATGTGTATATGCCAATAGAATATATGGCGACGTTTCTTTTCACTCCATCAATTTTCATTTCTATTTATTTATTTATTCATTCTATTTTCATTTTATTTTTCAGCCTCAACATATAGATTCTCTGCTGGGTATCCTTTATCGCTTCATGTCGCTTCATGTCGCTTCATGTCGCTTCATGTCGCTTCATGTCGCTTCATGTCGCTTCATGTCGCTTCATGTCGCTTCATGTCGCTTCATGTCGCTTCATGTCGCTTCATGTCGCTTCATGTCGCTTAACTTTGACTCAACAAAAATTCATCATCACATGTTTTTTGTTTTCAATTGTTTTTCATTATTTTTTTGTTCCTACTTTTTTTATTTCCTTGCCTCATCGAATTTCTCATAATATAAATATAAGTATGTCATACATTTACATTATATTTTTTTTTTTGTGAAAATAAGTTCCTTAATCAAAGCTTAGCATGGCCATTCTCAATCTTATCCTTAAGGTAAGTTATGTCAGTAGCAAAACCATCCTTCCCTCCTTCCCTCCTTCCTTGCATTCATCCTTCGTTGCTTTCTTCCATCCTCCCATCCATCCATCCTTCCATCCATCCGTCCATCCGTCCGTCCGCCCGTCCATCCATCCATCGATTTTTATTTTATTTTTATTTTTATCTTTCTATATTTTCCAGCCACTGTTCTGTATTTGCATTTTCTTGGATTTCCGAAACCGAGGGGGTGAAGTGGACACAAGATGGGCAGGTTAGCAAGAATCCATTCAGTACTTCATATCCCTCCGAGCTATTTTTAAAAAGCAGAGGGGAACTGCATTAAACGTAACGTCAGTATCAACTTCAATGAGATCAGCTGTTATCGATGGTAGCCGATAGCCACTCTTTATTCCCTTTCTCCCTGTTCCAAGAGTGTTCTTAAGGGGGATCCTAATTCCATTCAAAATCTCGAGCAAAATCTCAGTCCGAGTTATTTAGTTAGAGTTAGAGATTTTGCAAAATCCCAATTCAAACTAAATGCCAGTCCCAGTGCATGAAATCCTATTTTCCCAGCCCAAAAAAGGCCAATTCCAGCTCCTATTTTACCCCTTCAGGGCCCTCTTTCAATACAGCATTTATCTCTAGTACCTACCCAAGCACCTAGTATGTCATAGCCGTCATGTTGGTTAATCTATCACTATTTTCGATTTCGTGCGCTTTAAGAACAAACGGTGCATCAAAGATTGTACGGAATTTGAACATCTTTAGAATTTGAACAAAAGATGCTTGTATTTCATTGTTGTGATTAAGTTTATAGTTGAGATGAATTTAGATTTCCAGGAGAGATTTTTCATATTTTGTATACATTTTCCATGATATTCATTATTGAGTAGAAAAATGAACTAAAAAGATAACTGTTTCCCGAGTCGCCGGGCGAACAAGGATGACACCTTAGTTTTGCAAATTTTCTCGATTCTGATTGGCTAACATTTTTCTTCAGATCAGCTAGTTGCTCGGCCAAATTAGCCAACGCAAACACAAAACGGTGACCAAGATAAATAGGGAGACTCCTTGCAGTCTTTTAGTAAGCGTAAAGATTATTCTCATACATCTACTTCAATGCACTTTCTTGCAGAAAACCCCTACATCACTATTGAAGGACAAAATAGCGGTGAGAAGGCTGGGGCATCGCAGCCATAAAGAATGAGAAGATCCCGATGATAAAGAAGAGAAACGTAAACCATAACTTACTTATATCTGTTGAAGAAGAGTGGGAGACTGGTGCTGATGAACACAAAAACGAGGCTGGCTTTACTTCAAAATAGCATTATGTATGTTCAACATGACCAACGTTTTCTATGGTTTTTACCTTTATCATAAATCATCCCTCTAGTTACTAAAAATCTATAGTAAGCAAGGTTCATCTGCGGGTTTTTGATTAGAACTGCATAGAGTCTCAGTAGCTCAGTGGTTAGAGCATCCGACTAGTAACTAGTATCCCTCTAGTCTCAGTTGAATCGGTTTTATCAGTCTTGGACGTGCGGGGAGTGGGGAAGAGTTTCAAGACGGAAAAATCACAAATCGACTGAATCCATTCTCGTTCTCAGACCCTACTCATTAACAAATCGTAGGCTCTGCGAAACCCTACTTACCGGAAGCCAGAATCTTGCGACCAGGTCGTCAGAGCGCATGCTCTGTCTCAAAATCGCTGACTATAAAATGCTGGCTCAACCTTTCTAACGGCTTGTTTACGACTTCTGTTTGCAAAAGTTTATATGTTCGACAAATGGAAATAGGATTTGATTCAAGAATCAAAGATATATAACCGTTCTAGTTGATTTCGCTTGCTTGGTTTCCATTGGTATGTTTGTTTATCATATAAACCAATCAGAGCTCGTTCCTATGTTATTATCAACCGCCAATGAAATTTGATATATTTTAGGGTTGCCCAGAGCCTACGATCTTTCGTTCGTTACAAAGTTGTGAAGGCTCTGGGTACGAGAATGGACTGAATCTGGATGGAATAAAGAGACTGTTTATATATAGTCTGCTCTTATCAAAAAGAACCCAACAAAGACTAGGAATTATTTTCTCCCTCACTTTTGCAATTATCCTCGTTATCATGTTCATCACCAGTCTCCCACGCGGTCTTTTACAGATATCAATAAACTAGAAAGATTGTGGCATACACCTTTATCTTAGATAATATAATTTTTACAAAGGCTATAAGCATGTACTGAAATTATAGAAGATAGCGCTTAGACGAACTTAGACATACAATAGAAACAAAGTTTAAAAGCAAAGTTTTTTGTAAGGAAGAAAATATTTTTAACATTTAAATGATTAAAAGAATGTTCATCTAAGTTGATGACGATAGATTCTAATTTTACAGTCAAAACGGCCCAAGCGTACCCCCCTAGAAGCCATTAATGAATTTATTATTCGAATATTGGGTTCATATTATTCACTCTGACTCCAAACTTGAAAATAGATTATCTACTTGAGTTTTGATTGGATTCTTCAACAATTGCCATGCCAAGGTAGAAAAAACTCCCCAGAGAGACCATCCCTTAGAATTTTAGTTGTGAAATGAATGTGAAGTTTGGAGTCTTCGATTTATTAATGAAAACTCAGAGTGAATAATCAACTCAACATTCGAATAATGAAATAATGGAGCCTAGGGGAGAACGCTTGAGCCGTTTTGACTGTAAGTAGACTGACAGTGAATAGACCAAATCGGCTAACACCGGCGTTGCTATTCGATGTGCAACCATGCGTAACAACAAGTATTGACGACTCTTAAAACTCCAGTGTTTGCGGGCTTAGCCTCGAATCCAAGACTTGCTTCTTTTGTTATTCTAATTTCTGTTTTTGTTGTCCGATCCTAGAAGTGAGGCTAAGCCCGCAAACACTGGAGTTTTAAGAGTCGTCAATAAATATAGGCAGAACACATGCACAGTTGCATAATCGGTGAAGCGAACGGTCGCACGAGAAGGTGAACCATATCAGGAAGGTAACGTTAGTTGGCTTATTTTAGATGATTGGACCGGCAAGGAATGTCCTGATATGACTTAACTTGGCGTTTTTCCCACTCTTCTTGATTATCCAGGTAGTACTTATTACGAAATTATTCGATTTTTTCCCCCAAATCTGAACAATGTGTTGATAATCAATTTCCTGTTTTGATGCCATTCAGGAAAATAATAAAAGACAAGCCATGCTAAGTAATTAAGCGATCTTCAGTTAAAATTTATCTTATGACCCTGTTGCAACGTGTCCACACAACACCCGTGTCCTCATCACACCCCATACAACTAACCTCGCGTAATGTTAACATAACACATACTCATGCAGGATCTTAATTGGATGTTTCGACCTCAGTGCAGTTTGGGTCGCCGGAATACAAATCTTATTTAAAAATTAATTGACTGAAATCTGCGGTCTGCACCCACTTCAGCTATGCCAAAGGTTTGAACGTGGATGTTTCGACCTCAGTGCAGTTTGGGTCGCCGGAATACAAATCTTATTTAAAAATTAATTCACTGAAATCTGCGGTCTGCACTCACTTCAGCTATGCCAAAGGTTCGAACGTTCTTGCGACATGTATGTGAGTAGAGTTGTTTGTTGCTTCTTTCCTGTGCTTTGAGGGGTTTCTTCTTTGGTTTTCCTCGATCCCTCCGCAAAAATCAACTTAAAAATTCCAATAGCCAATGTGCATGAGCTCGAAATTATAGCACAAAGCATGATGGGAAAGTGAGTTCTTACGCTGTTTTGGCCCCTCTAAAAAATTATCTGACAATTTTTCCTTCGACATTTTGTATGGAAATAAAAGGATTTCAGCAGACGAAAATAACAGAGTAATTTTTTTCTGATAGTTCCTTTGATTTCCCTGTTACATTTTTAAAGAACTCACTTTCCCAGAGTGCTTTGTGAGCTTTGATGCACATTGCCTATTGGAATTCAATGGGTGTAGAGTCATTGTGGAACCATTGTTAAATTCCTTTTTCAAAATTAGGATTTCCTTTCTGGAAATGCAAATATCCATTGATATCGAATTAAATCCGTAAAAAAAAAAAAAAAAAAAAAAAATTCTGTATCTAAAAAGTACTAACTAATTAAACCTGAATAGGAAACAAAGCATTTTACTAACACTATTTAGTACCTCGATTTAGTTCTTTTAGTACGTACCTTCAAATATTCTCGATACCCTGATGATACAATCTTTGAACTGATCTAAGTCAGGACACGGCTAACAAGCTCAAGAACAAGCCCTGAAACAACATCGATATCATGGCACGGCTAACTCACAGATAGAATTTGAATTTAGCGTTTTAAGATACACTGAGGGAGGAAGACCAGAGGACCCGGAGAAAAACCCTCGAATCAAGGAAGAAACTAAAATCTCATGATCACGTGGTCATGATGCTGAGTCCAGGAATCAAATCTAAGAGTACTCCAGAGGTGATATCAGACTGTACAATTACACAATCTTAATTTGTTACTTACTATGCTTGCGTCTTGCTTGTCTCTCCATTCATGATGTGTGGATCTCCTTGACTCTTCAATAATGTCCGTTATACCCAAATATATGGCTAAGAGACACACCCTTCCCTACCACTTGTACTTCTTTCAGTGTTAAAATGACAGAAGCACAAGTAGCAGAAACAGGTATGTCATAAGGGTATGGAACGAGAAGTCTACCGTGGGATTCAACGCCACAATCTTGCATCCTTGACCTGTTTGGAAGTTGCTGCCAGATCGATAAGTCCCATCACATCCTAGTGTTAGTTTTAAAAATTCAAAAATAAGTTATAAAGAAAGCAATTACCTAAAGATTTTTTACATGGGATGCCATGCATTCCAGAAAATTGATCAACCACATAAAAACTTCACTCAATTTTATCGATACCCTGAAACAATCTCTTGGCTGATGTGCAAGTCAGGGCATGGCTAACTCACTGAAGATCGAACTCTGAAACAACCTCAGGGCTGATCTAAGTAAGTTAGGGCATGACAGATCGAATTGGAATTTAGCGTACTAGGTTTTGCGGAGGGAGGAAGACCAGAGAACTAGAAATCAAAGGAAAGACTTAAAAAACTTAGGACAAATTCAGTTTCTAGCAAGACAAAACTTAAAGTAAAGGAACTAACTGCATGATATAACTACTGTGGTTGGATTTCATGGAAGGCTTTGTTAAATGTCATCTTGTGGTAAAAAATCCTGCCAGTGTCTCTTTCGCCGAGGAGAGAAAAGAAGCATGCACGTTGTCAAAGAGAAGATTAAGTAAAAAGTATCTTTTCTTCGTCCCATCCCTTACTTGTGAATCTAAAAATAGCGTAGAACATCGTTTATAAAGGACATCAGCCAGTGTAGTGTCATCACAGATCGATGCTGCAAATGGCTCTATCCATCACCAGCTAGCAAAATAACCCTTAACCTAAGTGATCTAAAGACTTCGCTAACTAGCTTATATCGTAAATCCGCTCTCCCTTAAAGAGATATTGACTGTAAGGTCAAAGTCTGCCACGTTTCAAGAGTTACTTTGACCATTTAAGCCTTTGTTCGGCTTTATTAAGCGGCATCGTTAGATGTCTCAAGTACACCTGTACGTCATGCAGGCAGTCTTATTTTTAGTGTTTAAAACCTTCAACTCTTTTCGCAAGCTTAGGAAATGTTTTGTGATGGATGAGCAGGCTTTTGTAGTCATATTGTACATCGTGTACATTGTACATCAAAGAAAGAATGATTAAAATAGTTGATCCTACGCTTTGGGCTTTTGGTGTTAGAAATCTTAGCATGCGATCTTTTGATATTGCGCAATGCTGAAATCAAATTAAAAGGCTAAAATAAAAGTTCAATAAAAAAAAAAGAAATGTGATAAAAAAAGGTTTGTAGTCCCCATGAACGACCTTGCAGCTTACAATTGAGGTTTTGAGTCATTTGAATCATCAAACACGAACACCAGCAAGCACAGCTATATGCTAACTATCCCACTCTCAGTCTGTTCTAAACGCTAGCGGTGTCATGCGAAAGTATTGATCCACCGTCTGCAGTCAACTGTACAACCAAATAGCAATATCATTTAATAGTTGTTGATATAGTATTGACTAGAACATAGCTCTTTTATGCCAATGAGACTGATTATCTTCTAATATGGAGCTTATATTCATCACTTGCCACACCCAATTAGACTTATTACAGTACGTTTGTCTGTCGAATACCGAATACTGCATAATAAATAGTAGTCAAGCACCTCGTGGCAAGATATTATTTGGTAACAAAAGCAATTTAGAAACCAAGACCAGGTTAAGCTTACAAATGTAGCCTATATATTGTAGCTCAATATATGTCTTTTTGTACAAATACAAAAGACGTTTTAACAATTGCTGGAAATTTCAACAAATTGAAGAACTATTCGCAATGCAGTTGATGTAACCTCTGTATGGATGTACAAGTGCATCATGAACAATTGTTCTTGGTCTTTCTCCTTCTTTCTTTCTTTTTTTCTTTCTTTCTCTCCTATCTCCCTTATTTACCATTACATTTGTAATAACCACAGTAGCGCTACATCAATATATAAAGTAACCCTACAACATCTCTAATTGGTTCATGCTGAAAACCACTTAAAACTCACTTGCAGCAACATGCAGCCCCTTCAAAAATTCCTTTTCCTTTTCATGCGCAATGATCCACAGCTCGAAGCCTAGCTGTGATAATATAGAAACACAATCGCAGTAAAAGCGGAACGCTTCACAAGTTCCATCTCTGTGGGGTGCAACTTCCTCTAAATGTCACATCTCCATGACAAAGTTGACCAAGCCCCGGCAGCACGCGGTGTCATTATCAAAGTGATTATTACTGGTAATATTGGCAGATGGGAGAGGTCTTAAAACTGGCTTTTGTCTGGATTCAAGGGTCTCGACTGGAAGTGGGTTATGGCGATGGCTACAGATAATAGTAGCGTGGTGACTATTAAAGTATCTCAAAGATATCACTTGAAAAAGGCTCTTAGAAGTGAAAGCACTTCATTCAAACCTTACTAACGTAGCTATACCATAGTCTGCTGAGAACACTTTGCAACACCATTGATTCATGGTTACAATTATTACTGACATTTCCCGACCATATATTTCCTACACATATTTCCATCTATTTAACATAATGAATGTCATGTGAGGTAGTTAGCTATATGTCATCATGATGTAAGAATGTGATATTGTGTACCTTAAGTACATAGTATTGATTACCTTAGCACTTAGAGCAGCAGCCTTGAGGTCGTTTCAAGGTTCGAGAAGCATGCTTTGTAAAGAATCATACGAGACACAAGCTGAAGCCCCATGCAGAAGATATATCATAGCACTTCATTGACGGATCAAAAACGATTTGGGGGTTTCAACACTTGTACTTCATATTCTCTTTGATATTACAGTGGCCAAAGTAGGAATTGTTTCTGCTAAATTCGATTCATGCAGCATTATAAGGTGCACAAACACTTCTCTGGTGCACATAGTTCAGGATATATAAAAAATGATTAGCTAGAGGAAAAGATTGTTTGCTCAATCCTGAAAATTTAACTCAAAATTCTAACTCCGAGTAAAAGTCCCCAAGGTACAAAACAAAAAAATAGAGGGAACGCCCAGCTCCTAAAGATTTAAGCTAATGTATTTTCAAATGATGCTGTACAAACACTCTAAAATCATATCAAAGAGTCTCCCAGCCAACGATTTGTAGCCTCAGGATACCCACCAGTTATTATCTTTAATGATTAGACTATTTTGATCATCGTCCTGTGGTAAACAAAAGATCTGAAAGGCTTTCTGTCTGCCGTTCGAGATAAATAGAACAAGTAAAAAAATATCACAAAGTTTTTTTGTCAATAAATAAAGAAGAAAGTGTGGAGAAAACAATTCAAATAGTTCCGTAGGAATATGAATAAATAAGCTTCTTTGTTTGGCTTGGATTTAAATAGATTTATATGACTCATGCATACTTAGTCTGTTTAGGAAACTACGAGAATATGCGAGAACCTTTTCCTAGGAAAATAAAAGCGAGGGGAAAGCAATTCATTGCATCAATTTAGGGTAATTTTTTGTTCGTTTTGTTGGGATGCATCGTGAGAAAGTTTATTACAGTTTTTTTATCTGTTTGAGAAACTACGACATTATGTGGACATTGTGAGAACTGTTTTGGAAGGCGCTCTAATTATTATCTTATTTTCTATTCAGTTGCCATCAGTGTTGGCTTTAGCTCATTCTTCGAGTTGTAGTTGATTCAGCATATAAGCATGCGCAATTCAAAAAATGTTACATAACCTCGGGCAAAAAGATACTCAGCTCAGCTAACAACCACCCGCATTGCCGTTTTTTTTTTTTTTTTTTTTTTTTTTCCTGCTTGGTAACATAGAAACCAAAGGAAAAAGAAAATAAAAGACCGAATTGAAAAGAACAAGTAAATTCATGAAAAAAAGTCCAAAATGTAGAAGACAGTGGCGACGAAGACTTCAACTTTATACACGGATTTTTTGAATGAATATCTTACTTAAAAACAACAGGCAAAATAGAAAATAAAATTCCAAAAACAAAAAAGAGTTTACGGCTAACTAATGAGACACTTTATTACAACATAAAAAATATAATTTATAACCAACTCGTTAGCCCACCCACACAAAAAAATCAAGACAATTATGATATGCATTAGACAATGTTCATATTACGGCATAAATGAATATCTGATCATAAGTGTTTTGATCGAGATCTCGACACACGAGAAATTCTAAGCATACGTTTATAACCTATAAGCCTCTTTAAAACCCTACAATAATACTTGATATCTGTTTTATAGGATTTTGTGTCATTTTTTTTTTTTTTTTTTTTTTTTTGCCAAGTCGGTTATTAAATTAAATTCCAAGTGCCTTGATCCAACAAGGGATTCAAGGGTCCTGCCCTTATAATCTCCCAGATCAAGTTTTTATAAGCTGTAAAAGATGCACAGCAGTAGCTGAATGAATGTGGTTTAGTTATTTTGTTAAGAGCATAACCATTTCCTCACACGATGTTTTTCTGCAAGCAGCTTTGTCGTTTGTCCTGAATCGATAGAGCAGAAGCTTATTTGCGCAAACGCAACGGACAAAACCACCAACCCAAAGAAAGGAAAACTTTTCACCGATGCGCGAGGCAGAAATTCTTACATTTCAAAGTATTACGAAAAAATGCTAAATTACCCCCAAAAGCGCAAGAGCTTATTCGTACAGCATGATTCTACAATAAACAATTTTCCTGTCGAAAGCAATTGTTTTACTCATACTTTCAAATACTTCCTGGTTTTTGCAATATATTTACAAAATCCTGCTCAGAATCGACGTATTAAGCTAAGATAATGTATTAATACGATAAGGTATTTCAGAAGTATCAGCGTCTAAGTTTTCAAGCTGCCAATTGCAAATTGAATAAACCACACTATACTTGCTCTGATATTGATCATCAGATTTTAGTTCATTGCGAATTGATTTTCATATGGCACAATTGAACAGCATTCTACTTTCTTGAGGCGGTGGTTGATAGACACTGATCTTACAGACTGGGCAAAGGTGATGTTATATAAGGAAGCATTATGATCTGATAGGATAAGATAAGGTCTTTTAGCTACTTGAGTGCACCCTTGTATCAAGAAGGCGTATTGCTTATAGCAATGTACCACATCCCTTCTCAAACACTTCTATCAAAAATAGCTTTTGGACCTTTGGCAAAGATGTTAATCATTAAATTTTACGTAATTTTTAATCTGTACCTTTCTTTTTGACATTCGCTGAACCATTTTCAACAACCTGTAGAATTTTCTCGTCCCATCTAAGAGAGTTTAACTGTGGTTAATTGCATCGTAGGAAGCCTTCGGGAAGATCTAAAGCGTATGAATGTCTTCCGAGCCCAACGGTTTAAGCACAGTTTGTGGTTGTGGACGTCGGCTTGTAAAAATATCACTTTGAAGTACTGGGAAAATGAAACTCTCTGTGTGTGATCGTGAGGTCGCCGTGGGTCATCAACCGTTCGTCGGCAAAAAGGGAAAACAACCAGACTCCATTGAGCAATCCAGCCTCTAGAATAAAAACAGATTCATCTCTAATATGTAGAAAAACCGCCTCGTGCTTTGAGTCTGGCACTCGAGTTGAATACGTCAGAAGTGCTTGAGTTTTTTTCCCCAGAATTTTACTCCTCTTTCTGCCATTGGATAAAATGCACTGATCACGTGACCAATGCCTATGGCTTTCTCGAGGCCCTTTTTCTGTTTCTTGTTTATTGGCCGGCTTAAAAGCTTGAATCTAATGGCACATCTAGCCTTATGATTTGGATCCACTTTGCAATGAAATATCGATGTTAAAAAATGAGACGTTTTGAGTAAGATGCCGCCAGCCATAAATATATGAATGAATATAAAATTGCGTTGAGTGAAAGGTCTGTCCTAAGGCAATTCCTAGCGAGCCATGCATGTCAAACATGAAACTCAACCCCCAAAAGGTCCTCTAACAGTTATCCAACTAGTGTTATAGGTTTGGCCTCTGTGTTGAACGATATTAATAGTTACTTTCTGTACAAAATCAAGAAGCGAGGGAGTCTATTTATCGGCGCTGCGTTGAAAGAAGTTCGTGTGATACAAATCAGTTTTGTTCGCTTGCACAAGAAGGCAAAAAGTGGCTCATTTTAAAACTAGGCGAGCCCCTATACAATAGACATTCACCGGCCAAGTCTCTAGCTAGGGATATTTATAGCGAATAATTTAAATTTCATGAACAAAGGTTATCTGGGACCGAGATCCTCCAATGCAAAGTAAATCCCAAAACCCACCATTTCGATAAGCAAACTGTGGGAAGACGAACGAGAGTTTTGTTTGTCTTAGCGAAGAGTACCGACGCTTGCGATGGAAAATAGAAATCAGAATAAATATTGTTCTTCCTAGAACACCTAAAATGTGTAAAAACGCTTTGATTTTAGTCCAGTTTTAAGACCAGTGTATATGAAGGCCGACCCAAGGAACAGAAATTGAAACTGGTTAACGGCCATGCAATGAAATGATGCTGTCATGCCGGAATTTTCTTAGCCCGTTTGAAGAGCTTGCTTTCCGCCCATCAATTTAGACATACTTTATAATAAAGGGAATATATACTCATTTATAATGTAAGAAAATACCGCGCAAATGGAAAACCAATCTTAGTGCTTCCACAAAGTCCTGCCTTCTCAAATTTTATACAAATCTGAACCTCATAATTTTGGACTCTGGCGTGGACGAATATCATGGCGTCTGTTTTCTAGAGGCTTGTGAGTTGGTTAGGAAGATTACTAAACAGCGACTACTGGCAATTATCAATCAATACCATTCCTTTATAGCAATATTTTTTTCTTAGGCAAATGAGTTTTTATGGAAAATAATTTTGGCGAACATTTTGTACACTGTATAATATATAAGGAAATATGTACATTGAGTTTACGAAAATCGAATAATATTTAATTGAAACAGTTAGAAGTCTTTCCCGTTGATATTGGGCTGAGTCGAGGGTTTTTAGGAGAAACTGAAGTCTTTCTTCTATCGAAGGAAGGAGAGAAGTCATAGATTTGGTCGTGTTCGCTTCTCTTTTCGGGAATGAACAATTAACTAACATTAACATTGATCAAAATGAATTCCACTTACCGCATGGACCTCACATTTGACTTGAAATATGTCCCAGAGCGCTTACACCCAAGAATTGAACGAAAACCTCCTCTTGTGTTCTCTTAAGCATCAGGATAGAGAGATTAAATGAGTAGAAAAGGCTTTTGAGGTGGAACCAGTGCATAGAAGCGTGGTTTCAACGGCCGTTTGTATACTGATCAAACAAGATCCTGATGAGGAAAATGATATCGTGACTTCACACTTTTCACAGCCTATGTATTAAGACATCACCGATCGCCTTTAAAATCACAATCGAAAGAAACAAGGACTATAAATTAAAACTCATGCTTCGATTTTCGAAGATTTCGGATGAAGCCGTTTTAAGGTGCAGTTTTTCTTGACTTATATTTGGACTCTGTCTTTCCACAGTGAACGATTCAGTAGGTACACGAGACAAGCAGCCACCAGCCAATCAGCTTTCGAGAACGAATAAAATTATCAAAGGCCACTGGTATCTATTCACCATGAGAAGTCACGAAAGGGCTTTGAAACATTGTGTGACCAAAAAACAGCAATTGCTAGTAAGGAAAATAAATTGTTGACATCCCACGATAGATTTTGATGGATTTAGTCGATTTTTTCTGGAGTTGTTGGCTATTTAAGATGTCGTGATGTGGCTAAACTTGAGACGTGCTATTTAGTTTTTCGAAGTACACTGGGTGCTCGACGTGCTATAGGGCGCTTCTATGAGTTCCGACCGAGCTGTCAATCAAATAGTCGCTGTTAAAAGTCACGATATCAATATAAAATAAAATAAACATTCTCTAACAAGCAAAAAACGAAGACGAAGACGAAAATATAATCTTATTCCTTGGCAAAAACTCCCAAAAATGTATTTTAAGGAAATATTTATTTTAAAGCCCTCCATTGGAAACGGTTATCAAATACCCCCAAGAGCTCTGGTTTAACTCATTTGAATTTTTTCTCCATAAAACTGATCTATTTTCGTCTTAAATTACCGTACAATTCTACATTTCCTTTTCACCCCTAGTAGCCTTTTACTAATTTCATTTAAATTTGAAATTTAAATACTGAAATTCTTTATTTCCCCCCAACTGGACTGGATACTTAAGTAAGGCGCGAAAAAATTAAGGCGAATACGATCCCACACGTGGGCTATGATTATCACACTAAATAATTATAGATTTGTTACCTTTGGCCTTGGTTTATGCCGACGAGTGAATCCGCAAAGCAGCGTAAAAATGCCAAAAAACAGCTCCAAGTCGCTTTTGAATAAATTACCAAGACGACACGACCACAACAAGATAATTTTGCCGACGGGTTTATTTATAGTAGATGATTTGCTTTTCAAATACCAACTCACGCGAACCAGATCACGTTCACTTGGAAAATCACGCAATTTTTTGCTTTACGCGCCCGCAACCTTATGTGGTCACGATGATCGTTTATGGTCATGCGTAGAAGGTAGGGAATATTCAAAATGGCGGACGGTGTTGGTATTTTGGTGAAATTTCAGTCGAAAACATGTTGAAATTGTTTAGAAAATTGTCAACTTTGGGGACTTTTTCAACCATTCACAACCGAAAAAGAGATTTCTTGCAATAAATCTGTAAATATAATGCTGAAAACTAGGTCATTTTGCTTAGAATCTTGGTCAACATGGTTCTCAACATCGCCGAGTCAACGAGTCAACAATTTATTGTTCTCATTCCGAAGTTCTCTTGCTTATTTGAGAATCTTTGTAGTCGTGTGATTAAAAATCAGCCCTTAAGGCTATGAAACAGTCATTAAGTTGTTAAATTACCAAGTCCTTTTCGGGAAACAAGCCAAATGAAAACGCAACCCTGGTGGACTCTATCCGCCCAGACAATAGACCAAATGTCTAGGCAATTGCGGATTGTGAAAAACAATTGCATGTCTAATATCTAACTTGAGAGTTATTCGTAATTGAGTTTTATGACTGGCGTACGGTCTGCCCTAGAAAGGTGTCTAGTCATGTTCCAGTAGTGTGCATAGATCGGGTTTATTTCCCGGGGGGGGGGGGGGGGGGGGATTTATATAATGTTAATACTATGTTATGGGCCCGATTCTTTTACCCGCGCTACATATTGTTACGAAGGCCAAAATAATAATAAAAAAAACATGTGTAATGAGGATCCAATGTTAATGTAATGGACATAATTTTTTTACTGTTTAATGAGTACAAAGGCCAAAAATCTAATGTTTTCTGTCATGCAAATCCTCGTCCTATACTCACCAGATGTTTTTAAAATACTGGGGGCCGGACTGAGGAGTGGCGAAGGGAAGGCCTAAAATTCAAGCAATCAGATTCAGGAATATTAATAGATACATTAAGATGATCATTGATTCACTTCTCAAGACAATTCGCTAATTATCTGAATTTAGAACTGTGAGTCTTCCATAACACTGGACATCTCAATGTTATTCTCAAAACTTTTTCTCATCCTTCCGTGTTCATACATGCACATGTGTTCATCTATGTTGAAAATACTATATATAGAACACACGGCACACGACACATGCACGGTTACGGCGCAGCGCATATACAGCACCCAATGTGGAATGTCAGTTTTCATACACGGTAGGGAAATGACACGGTCACAACATGGCGCGGTGCGTGCCGTAAGGTTTTCATAGTCATACGAAAAATGTTCTGTAAGGCCTAACAGTAACTACCCATTACTGGCATTTCAGGGTCCAAGATAAACAAGTTGTGCGCCATGAAATTCTTTTTCAGTCAAAAAGCTACAGTTCATGCTCCATGTAACAAGATCCCCACTCCTGTCCAGTTTTGATGGAGGAACGACTTATACAACAAAACAGAAACAGCTAGAGAGGAAGTGAGATATCGTTTAAAAAGTTTGGTTTCCGGTTCCGGTCTCTAGTCCTGTAATACTGGATCGGAAAGCTGTTTTCCTTAACGGTAAGGTTTCAAAGTTTTCTCCTCTTTTCCTGTGTAAGTAATTCTTATTCTAGAAATTTCCAACAAGATTAACTTAAGATCCTAACAAGAAGATCGTGCCGGGCTGAGAGAACGCGCGGGTTTAATTTGACTTCCGGTTTTGGAACTTTCGAAAATCCACTCTTGCCACCGATTTTTTCGTTTCCATCGCGATCGCACATTAAAAACTTGGCTTTTACTCTTCCACAAGCCGCAAAAGCGAAACTGTTGACTGTTTTAATAACTTCATGCAACTTGCCTTGCATCGGTCTTTACCTGATCAGGGACTCAGGTCGTAGGCCGTGGGTGTGAGGTGGGTGTGTGCGCACCCCCCCCCCCCCCCCCACAGGTTGAATTTTGTTTATAGATTATGCTTTATCAGTATAACCCTCTCCGTTTTGTATCTCGATCTCTGCACCTCCCAGATACAGAATTAAGTAATTTCCCCCGATTTTAGTCGACTTAGAATAAATGCGAGTCAAATGGACTACAGAAAAGCGCAGATCAAGATTATTTCACGGGTGATTGATCGAGGCATATCTTCCGATGTCGCTATCAACCGCTGCTCATATTAATGATCGGCGCAGCGCAGGGACAGAGTCAATCAACTTACTTTCAAGACTTTAAAATGGCTTCCCTTCTTAGATTTTCTGAGCTTGAAGAAAACATCTCACTAAAAGCTGGCTTTCCAATCCATGTTCTACGTTTTTTATTCTCTTTGTTTCTTGGTAAGTCTTACTATATTTCTAATGTTTACAGTCTCTAGATCTCGATAAGTTCAAAGTTTACACAGGAGTAATTTTATGGGTGCAGTTCAACCTTAGTCTGTAAACTTCAAACACCTACAAAACATAGAATAATCCTAATTAAATATCAAAAACCTAGATAATCAAAATCTCCTGGAAGCATAAAGTATATGAGCAATCATGAATAAGCACTGCTGTTGTTAAAAATAATTTCGTGACTTTACGACTTGAACTCAACCTATCATATCTTAAATTTCCACCAGACTTCCAAAATTATGGCTAGTTTTTCTGTCTGTGTTCGTATTTAATACTTCTTTTGATTCTAAAGTTATCTTTATTTAGTCTAGTTCGTTTTATTAAGGATAAATCTTTTGTTTTTATTGAAAATAATATGTTCTGTTTTTCGTGCTAAACATGAGCTACTTTTACTACGAACACTTGACGACCGTGTGCACTGCCCACGACTTGTATTAAAATTTGAATATTTGTGTAATGTTTTTGTTTATAACTCTCTTATATTTATTTTTAACACTTTATTATGCTTAATGTACCTGCCTTATTTACGGATTACTCCATGTTACAGCCATATCATTCCCGTTGTGCTTTGTTATACATGGCTTTACAATCAACAGGTTTCACCTAACGATTGTCTTTTTTCAAAAAAGGGGTGAAGCTTAAATCAATGTTTTCTCTTATCAACAAAAGAATTGAATGATCTTCCTATCGCTAAGAGGATTCGTTTTCGAAATATTATTTAAATGAAAGTAAATAAAGATAATCATTTTCGCTTTTATTTTGAACACAAACAGTTGAAATGTGCCAATGTTGACTTTACTATAATGGCTCGTCATACCTCTATGAATTCTCTCGTCAAAAATCATCTCAAAATGTAAATGAAACAAAAAATAACACTGTAAATTTAAATTTAGTTTGAAATGAATAAATTATTGATCAGCTATAGAAGTATTAATATTAATTTTTTTTATTCATACTTCTCACAAATTCTAACTTATGAATATCTATTTTCTCTTAGCTTATCCACTAGCGTTTCTCTACCGTGCTGTCTTTCAGTCAAAATCGGCCACAGTTCAGGTAATTAATGAATGCAAAAATATAGTTTTTCAAATTTAAAAATTGAAACTAGGTATCCAATCCCCCTGATATGGATGGGGTTACTAAGGGGATGGGGTGAATAAGGTTATATATATATACAAGTTAATGAAGAATGAAAAGTATGTTTTAGACCACTACTTCATGATATTGGTCATGCAAAGTGTTTGATAGACCAAATAGCCTAACACGATGCTGTACCCAATTCAATTTTTTGGACCAGTGAGCCAACGGCAATGTCATGCATATTAAAATCACATATTATATCATGGCACATCTAAACCAGATGATTTGCAGGGTTCGAAATTCCCACAAGATAATTGGCTAAATGCGAGTTGAAAATTACAAATATTGAGTGAAAAGAAATTGAACTCACATTTTCTAGCCAGTTCTCTTTTTAGAAAATAATCATGAAATCATGAAGAAGAAGTCTTTGCATAAACTTGCATCCATTTATCTTGTAGCTGCTCAATGCACAAGATAAATTTGTCTTGTCAATAAAAAAATTAAATTCTAACCCACCGCAGAATCTGAGAAAAAAATTGTTAGCCAATCAGAATCAAGAAAGTTTGCAAATTATGTCACCCTTATAAGCCCAGTGACTCGATCAGGAAACGGTTATTTCTTTACTTTCCCACTCAATAATGAATACTGGTAAATATGCACAAAATATCAAAAACGTCTCCTGAAAAAAATCTTGATTTATATCGATATAAAATTAACTCTTATAAGTCAATAAATTCTCACAGGCTTCATTTATTTCTCACTTGTGCCAGAAAGAGGTGCAGTTGCATTTTCAGTGACATTATATTCTTTGGTATGCATCTTTTGATTTCATGTTTCCATTAAAAAATGTTAGATATACATTTATATTATTAATTAACTTCTTTTTTTTTTCCCAGCATATTTTCTTCTCTTGTGTTGGACTATCTTTGTTATATTTTTGCTTTGGTAAGTCTACTGTGTATCATTGGTTGAAATAAAAAGGTTAACAGTCACCTCTTTACCTTAGGCATAATTTAATTTAGAAAAAACCTACTAATGGTCTATCACCAATCGAGCCCTGTGATTGGCTGAGCTACTAGGGGTCTATTAGTGATAGACCTCTAGTAGCGAAAAGCGCCAGTTTTGAAAACCAAAAAATATATATGTAAGGCAAAATCCAAAACTTTTTGCATCCTTTTATTGGACCGATTAGTAGGTTTTTACTAAAACAATTAGACCTCTCGCCCTCATATGTTTTCCCATGCATGCATTAGACCATCATTTTGTGTCCTGATTCTCTTTAGAATAAGATTCTCTGTTTGAATATTACATGTCCAGACATATACGTACATATGTATTTTATCCCACACCATAGAAAATATAGCCAATCAGAAAGCAGGAAAGCCGTTGTATATTGGTCAGTATTTCACTCTTCCTTCCCATCATGCACTGCTTGTTGAATCTATGCATTTGTATTTTCTATGGAGTGGGATAAAATGGTTATTTTCTTTGTATTCACACTCGCCTAAAGGCTCGTGTGTATATATACTAGAAACTACAAGTGACGAGTGGGATATTCCACAGTATGCCACTCGAAACCATTGTATAACTAGTATGTATTTATGTGTCTTATTCTGTATAGTTATATATCTTCTCACCATTTTTGATGGTTCTCATGGATCTTCTTGCAATTGATTCGTAGAAAACGCAGGCTCTTAATAAATAAATATTGGTCTGTACTTTCAACAGGATGGAACTGTCTTCATTCATTGGCAAATATTATCTTAGCCTACTGTCTCATTCATCAGGGAGGACCAACAATGACCACTGTAGTGTGTTCTTTTGTACTTAACCTGGTAAGAGCAGTAGTGGTACAGGGTGGCATAGGGGCTATGTGTGACTCATGATTTGGCCTATTTCTGGACCATGATTCGTGAAACTAAAAAAAATAAGTCTGTGATTCGTGAATTTCAGAACCCCTGGGATGCATGATCTGCTTATTTTGAAGACTATGATTCGTGAAAATTTGTATTACACCCTTAATTATATCCATTTTGAAATCACTAGCAAATCCTGCAATCTGATTGGTTCTCAGCAGTGCGATTTATTCACAAATCGCACCATTTTGAGTTTTAAATCGCACTGTTTTTGAAGAGCCAATAAAATTGCAGAAAACCTTAAATTTGACCAATCAGATCACAGAAAACAAAAGCCAATTCAAAGCATGAGATCAATTTTTGAAGGAGGTTTTCTAGGTGAAAATGGGTGATATTGAAAAATTGGATTTAAATTTGAAATTCCTACAGTAGTGATTTCAAAATGGATATAATTAAGTGGTAATTGAACTTCGTGTCGAGCAATTTTGGTCTGAAATCAAACTCGTAATTAACAAATTGCACTCCCGCTACACGGTCGTGCAATTTTGTAATCACTCGTTTGATTTCAAACCAAATTGCACTCCACTCAGTTCAATTACCATTATAAATCCTTGTATCAACATTATTCATTTATCGTATTTCATGATTTGTGAATTTATGAAAAACATTTTCGTGATTTGTGATCGATACTCCCCCCCCCCCCCCCCCCACCCTGTGCCATCCTGGTTGTACAGGGTCATAGCAAGTCTTGAAAAACTGGGTGATCACAAAAACATGAATATTCAATTCATGATCTCTTTACTTTTTGAGGTTTTTCAAGACTTGCTATGACCGTGAACCAGCGGGAAGTGCACTGGCCTCCCTGTCCCCTATAGGTGCCACGGCTGTGTCACTGGTATGCACACTTCCTAAATGATACATGGTACATTTAATGTTCAATAGGGTTATTTGCATATAGCATATTATTGTCGCTCTCTGGATGAATTCATGCTGGACTGGTCTGTACCACACTGTATCCTGTGTTTACGCTTGATAGGTATGTCGACTTGACCATCAAGTAGAAAGAAAGTAATGAAACTGAAATGAATTTCAATTTTGTTATATCATAGTGTAGTTTGCTATAAGATTGACATGGGTTACTCTGCTTTGTGTCATACGGTGAACACTTCCACAAGTTCTTATTTGTTTTTGACAACTTTTTGACAACTTTTAATTGTGTTCTTTACCATTACCCAATTAGTTATCAGCACTTCATTTTGATGTGTTGATAGGCAGAGTTTGTACATCGATGTTGTAATGATATCTAGACATCAAAGTGAAACACAGATATCTAATTGGTTAGTGATAAAAAGCACAATTATTAAAAGTTGTCAAAAAGATGTAAAAAAAAAAACATTTAGAAGTGTTCACGGTAGGGCGCATATCACTGTTTTGTTTCTGAGTTAGAGCTTTTTTTTTAATGACCATGATAAACTTATGGCATGGGCCTTAACTTACCGTGGCAGTGTCAGTGTCATGCTGTGTATGAAAACATTCAAAATTTTGTGCTGTGTCGGTGCTGCACCATAACCATGCCAATTTGTGCAATGACTTTTTACACTCATATAAAATCAATCCCTAAAATTACTCTCCCCCACTCCCACCCCCAAGGAAAAATATATACCTTGTAAATATCTGGATAATGAAAGTTAAAAACAAATATGGTATATTGTTGTATATCTTACAGGTATTGCATGGGATTATTATGATGGAAATAACTATAACAATAATGTAAGCATGATATATAGAATTTATATATTTTTAGTTTGCAAGATATATTTCATTTTTAATATGTCAATCAAGAACAAATCCAGGAATTTTTGAAAGGGGGGGGGGGGGGGGGAGCGAGGAATGGGAGGGGGAGCGAGGGGTCCAAACATATACTAAGCAAAACCTGTTAGACCTTTTCATGACCATTTACTTGTAGTCTCCCCTCTGGTTACATATTAGAAGTAAATTTCTATATACTCTTACCACTGGTGACTGGCCGGATTATATATATCAAGCTCTGCTTACCACTATTTGTACATGTACAGTAAAGCTAATTTCTAGGATAAAACTAGCCTGCGTACCGGCGCATTTTGTTTTTTTGGGGGGAGGGAGACTGGGGAGGAGCCCCCTCTCTTGCCCCCAGTCCCTCCCCCAAAAACCCCCAAAATGCGCCGCTACGCAGGCTAGGATAAAACAACCAATTGAACCTTAGCTATGACAAAGGGGCCCAAACACCCCCCCCCCCCCCCCCCCGACCCTCCACCTGGATCCACCATCAATGCAGCAAATTCTAATTCTAGTTTATAGTAATAATCATGATGATAATGCATAATATGGTTATAGTGATTGTAGATGATCACATTCAACATTAATTTGAAAGTCAAATTTCCCACCCGTTTATCACTCAAGAACCGTATGCATACATTTGCAAGATTCTTTCCATTTAATTCAAGATCTTATTATTTCTTATTGTATAATGTTAAATAGGAAATATCAGAAGATATGAAAACCACAAGAATTGCTACACCACCGACACTACTTGAGGTACATCACCATTACTATGAGATTATCACCCCGGGGGGGTACTCCCCTATATTTGCTATAGGGGTATGTGCCGCCCGATAGGGTATGGTTTTTTGGCTTTTAGGTCTGGGGTAGGGTATCATTTTTTTACAATTTGTCTGGGGAAGGGTAAGGTTTTTGTCTGGGATAGGGTATCTTTTTGACATTTTTTCTGGGATAGGGTTATGTTTTAGTTGTTTTAGCCTGGTAGGCTACGTTTTCTGCCGGCACAAAAAAAAAAAAAAAAAAAAAAAAAAAACGATTTAAATTCAATTAAACAATTGCCAAATAGTTATTGAAATCTATTGAGTTTAGTCTGGGATAGGGTTTACAATTCTTAGGTTTAGTCTGGGGTAGGGTATATGAAATCAAAATTCTAGGTCTGGGATAGGGTCAGGGTTTTGAGGACCTGGCGGTACACCCCCACCCAAGTTGGGGTGGTAATACCCCCCCCCCCCCCCCCCCCGGGATTATCACCATCATATACAAAGGAAGCACGGGTGGCGTAAAGCTGGGTTTCACTTTACGTCTTTTCCTTTCTCGTGCGGAATGTTCATCAGCTGAATCACAAGTTTTCAATAGAATTCTTTCTGGTTGACAGTACATGGTGGTCAGTGTTTGACCACCATTTGGAGCAGATAATG
The DNA here is from genome assembly GCA_023349425.1 of Anthopleura sola. Lineage (NCBI taxonomy): Eukaryota > Metazoa > Cnidaria > Anthozoa > Actiniaria > Actiniidae > Anthopleura > Anthopleura sola. Next base: position 1,324,620 of record JALHLI010000021.1, on the reverse strand, counting down.
AGATTCAAAGACTTTTATCAGCTGATTGAAACCCAGTTATATACGCGTAGCAGTGAGAGCGCTCGCCTCTCACCAACGCAACCAATCAACTTCTAAATTGCAATTTGAAATCAGTGGAAGAAAAGGCACTCAGCGGAATCCACTGTTTTGAAATTCCCCATGCCATTTATGCACAGACTATAATAGGTTTTATCCAAAAACTATCCTGCAACTTCAGGACCCACCTACTTGTCTTGGCTTGTGAAGTAAGCGGTGTTTGAGGGAAAGAAAGAGAAGAATAATTAAAGGGGAGATAAAGCAAACTTAAGGAACATTCCAGGGGCGTAGTCAGGATTTTGCCTTGGGGGGAGGGGGGGGGGACCCGTTTTCAGAACATTGCCACCTGTCAATCAATCGAATGCTTGTTGCACGAAATGAGTAGAAAAATAAGTATTTTTTATTTCCTTTTTTATTAACTTTATGGATACTCTTTTTCAGATGACTGGATTCTGTTACTTTATCGGGGGCGTTTTAGTTGGACCACAGGTTAGTGTAGATTTATACACCCTATGCATAAAGAGTAAAGACTGGGAACGAGCACCATGAATCATCAATGATTTCAAAAATATATTTTGATTACAAGAAAGAGCATGTCTAAATTAGTAATTTGGTAGAGTTCTGTTGTTATATATTAAATTACTGCAGAGTTATAAGCATTTGAAATGTGCCAAAAACATGAAAACGAGGCTGGTCAGGCCTTGGTTGTTGTTTCCATACAAATCTTTCTAATTTCAAACAGCTGTAGCTTTTTATCATTTAATGTTAGTAAGCTGAAATTTTTGGAGATTACTAAAATCGATATATTCTTTACAATGAAAGCAATGGTGTTTTCAATAACTGATGAACTAAGATATTTCCATGGCCACGCCCTTATGCATAGGGTGTATTCACGAAGATTTTAACCTGCCTAGCAGCGCATTCAGGACAAAAGCCTGGGAAATGGTGATAGGGAGGGAGATAGTACCTTCCCTTTAAAGATCCCACATCCACACCACTACAGCTACGCAGGGTTCCTTCCTCGTGTAGAGGACACAGTAATTCAATAGCCACAACAAAAGACTCAAAGTTATATAATATTAGAACGAAGCTAACAAAGAATACTATAGGTGATGATGATGATGATGATGATGATGATGATGATGATGATGATGATGATGATGATGATGATGATGATGATGATGATGATGATGATGATGATGATGATGGTGATGATGATGATGATGATGGTGATGATGATGATGATGATGATGATGGTGATGGTGATGATGATGTATGATGATGATGATGGTGGTGATGATGGTGGTGGTGGTGGTAATGATGATGATGGTGGTGGTGGTGGTGGTGGTAATGATGATGATAATGATGATGGTGGTGGTGGTGGTAATGATGATGATGATGATGATGATGGTGGTGGTGTTGATGATGATGATGATGGTTGTGGTGCTGGTAATGATGATGATGATGATGATGGTGATGGTGATGGTGGTGGTGGTGGTGATGATAATGATGATAACAGCAAAGTTAGCACCAGTTATAAGTCGAGACGTCGGACGATAAAAAAAATGAAAGTAAAGCTAAACTTTCTTTTTTTTTAAAGTTCCCAATAAGAAGATATCAAGCGTTAGTTGATGGAACGCTTCAAGATAAGGACATCGATAGCAGTTCAAGGTGAGGAAAGCAAAGGAGTGGAAAATAGTTGCCATATATTACTGTATGATTAAGAACGCCTTATCAAATCCTAAAACGTCTTGGCTTGTCTAAGTTGGAGCACGACTAACTCACACATCAAACTGGAACCAAGCTTGTTATAGGTTTTTCGAAGGAAGCAAAAAACCGGAGAACCCGGAGAAAAACCCTCAAATCAAGGAGGGGATTTTAACCAAGCTATATTCACATAATGCCGATTTTAGAAATCAAACTCGAGACGCCAGAGGTGAAAGACGCTTGCACTACCGCTACACATACCGCCCTTGACACGAGTCGAACCTCTACTCAACGGCGATCGTTGGGACAAAATGTTGTGGCTGTTGTAGAGAGGTGGCCGTTGTGGAGAGATTTCCGTAACAGTATATGTATATCCTGGCTGTTGGGTAGAGGTGGCCGTTGATAAAGGTTCAACCGTAAATTTTTCATCTTCTTACTAGTATCCTTACTTCCCTTTTTTTCTTCTTTTGTTGTCATTTCTTTTTCTAGCATTCAAGCTGGGTTACACCGTCTCCTGTCTGGAATTTTATACTTGGTATTATTCGTAGCCTTGAATCCTTCCTTCAATAAAAGTCACTTTCTTTCCGAATGGTTCGAGGTAATTTTTCATTCGATTTTTGTATATAGTCAACCAAAAATTACCGAAAAGTTATCATAAGACTAAATTTTTTTTTAATTTGTTGCAGAATATTTCGTTTTTACACCGATTTTGGTTTATGGTTTGGTTTTACGAAGTCATGTACATGAAGTATTTGGGTCTTTTCTTAGTGTCGGTGAGTATCGCAAAAAAATATTAAATTATGATTTCAATAGACCTCTTTAACTTGAGCGTAATGTTTTCCCATTTCCGACCACGTGTCTTTCCCTTGAGTATCATTTCTTTGTTTAACGGTTGCATATGAGAAAACACATGAATATGGATACAACTCAAACAAAAAATCTTATTCTCAAGAGAATGAAACGTGGTCTGAAATGGGAAAACATTACGCCCAAGCCGACATTTTTTAAATTTCAGCCCAGTTGTATATACTCTTGGGAATAAGATTCTTTGTTTGAGTTGTATCCACATTCGTGTGTCTTTTCATGCGCAACCGTTGAACAAGGAAATGATGCTCTAGAGAATGACACGTGGTCTGAAATGGAAAAACATTACGCCCAAGATAAGAAGTCTATCATAATGTCATTACGTCAACACACTCGAGGAATCATATAATTTATGGCAATAAAATAGGATTTTGGTGAGCATCAATCACTTGAAGTGTTTCCATGACATTGTCGGAAAATACCAAGTTTTCAAGGGCACGTGCCTATGGAATCCCATGGAAACGTCTTGATTGACATCCACCAAAATCTACTTTGCTCTAATGACGATTCCGCGCGTAATATTGAGAAGCACAGTAATTGTCACTCAAAGTACTTCGATTTCAACCATGTTGATCAATCACATCAATTTTTTAAGAGTGCGAGTTTTGTAGTTTTCAACCACTATTTTTCATGAAGTTCAATTGAAGTGTTTGCAAGTTGAAACAATGCCGGCGTTCCGGCGTTCCGGCGTTCCGGCGTTCCGGGAACGTCGTCGTTTTCTGACTTTGACTCGAATTCTTACACAGGAAGGTAGCTGTATTGTCGCTGGTTTAGGGTATAATGGTAAAACAGAGGAGGGAGAGCCGAAGTGGGATGCTGTGACTAACATACGTATTGTCAAGTACGAGACTTCTTATTCTATACAGGTAACCTGCAAAGTAAATGATATTAAAAGCGCAAGCTAATCTTGATGCCCGCAATTATTAATAGTGCTGCTTTTGACGACGTTGTTGTTAATGCTATGTTGGTAATGTTTCATGTTGTTGTTGTTTTTGTTGTTGTCGTCGTTATTGTTGTTGTTGCAATTGCTGCTGTTGTTGGTGGTGGTGATAATGATGTTGACAATGGTGGTGATGATGGTGTTGATGCATGGTGATGATGAGGATGATAATGATGATAATGATGTTGATGGTGGTGAAGGTGATGAAAATAATAGTAATGATGATGTTGACGATGATGTGGTGATGATCGTGATGGGAATGATCCACCATAGCCGTGATGTTGATAGTGGTGTTTTGTTTTTATTTCCTTTCAGCAAGTTATTCAATCTTTCCATTTACAAACTAGCTTATGGATAGTGCGGTAAGAGATATGTTCATCTTTATGAAAGTTTGTTATAGTGTAAGGCCCATCCGCGTAGGCTTGAAGCACGACCTCCCGCACAACAGACCAGTGCCCAACCAACTTGAGCCATACGGAAGGCGGTAAACGTCACGTGCAATGGATCTATTGATATATCACTGATATACTCATTTCAATAAAGTTAGTCACCAGAAAAGCTACAAAACTGAGACCGGCAAGGATTATGGGTAGATACATTTTACAGTTGTTTCAACGACTTGATAACTATTAATGGACTTGAGATTTTTTACCAGTTAGCTTCACTTCCTGTGAGCATCCTCAAGCTGCAGTTTGTATCAAACAACTTTACTTGTTGGACATGAAATGTTTCCCATAATCCTCATAGATCTCAGCGTTGTAGGTTTTTGATGACTAACTTAATTGAAATAAGTATATACATACAGCTATATACGTTGCCATTTTCATCATTTTATGATAGATTTTCCTTCAATATTTGCAGATATGTTTACAAACGTGCAAAGTTTCTAGGGAACAGAATCTTGTCGTTGGCTCTTGCCCAGTTCTTTCTCGCTGTTTGGCATGGATTACAACCTGGGTACTACATTTTGTTCTTCTGCCAGTTTATAATCATTGTCTTTGAGAGATCGGTAAGGATACTTTAGACAGTACATGTTATATATGAAGGGTCTGACTAACTACATATAGTATATCAGACTTCTGTTGAATTAAAATTCTTGACTCTTAAAACTCCAGTGTATGCGGGCTTAGCCTCGAATCCAGGATTTGTGCAATTCATTCTTTTGTTTCGCCGGAGCCTCGCCTAGAATTGCTTTGTGCGTGATCACTCAACCAGAATATCAAAAGTGGGCTATTACTGTGGACGGATCTCAGCCTCATTACAGCTTGAGAAGAGAGTTAAGGCACTAGGCCATGTGGGATAGGCTCAGAGGTAATAATATGCGTAATGGATAAGTTGCGAGCCTTAATGTGAGCGACTGAAGAAGACTGCCGTTAGGCCTTTGACAACTTCAAGTCGACTGAAAAATGAGCCAGTTCAACTAGAAACCGTGGACAGCTGTTTCGGCCTGTATTGGGCCTCGTCAGCACGGTGTGTCTAGTGAACTGGCAAGATCCCACGAAAATTAGTGAAGTTTGAGAAGTGTCATTTCACAAATACTGCAGAACCTAACTATCTGCTGAATACGCAGAGCCTATTGTTCGGATCAAGAATGAATAACGCAAGTTTTGAGCCCCTTCGCGTGTGTCCCTGGGGGTGGTGGGGAGTGGAGAGGATTTTAAATTTATCGGGAAATTTCACTTAAGTGTAATATGTTTTTAAACTCAAGGTCACAACGATGTGGGATCTACTACAATGGAAAAAGGTTTCAGAGATGCCCGTTTATGTTCAGATCGTTGTTAAACCCCTGCTGTACTTGTGGTCTCGTATGCTGATGGGTTATGGATCAGCTCCATTAGCTCTGTTGTATCTGGACAAAGTACATAAGGTATGGACGACAACATCGTGTTATCCTCACTGCGCAGCCATAACTGACGAACTGATGGATCAAAATGGATGAGCATCCCCGACCTTAAAATGGTGTTATTCTCACTGCGCAAACATAACTGACAAAGTGATGGGTCAAAATGGATGAACATCCCCGACCTTAAAAACATGTTATTCTCACTGCGCAACTACAACTGACCAACTCAGTCAAGTCGTAATGGACTGCGCATGCTCGAAAAGGCTTAAAAACAAATTCATGTATTCAGAGTCCCTTGTTCTCTTTCCTTTGTCCTTGAAAACAGAGCGATCTGTGTGCTAGAATAATAGATTATACAGGACTTAGAGAGCACAAGATAATATTTTACCATCGGTTCTCTTGATAACTATACTTTTAGGGAATAAGAGCTTAAGCCAGGTATTCAAAAGAAGCTTAGCTCAAACATATCTGCAATCTATTTTCAGGTTGGAATGTTAACGTATTATGCGCCGCTCTTTGTAATCTTTGGCTGGATAGTGATCATCTATCCATATGTGGTACTACCTCGCCTTTACTCACGAAAACCGAGAACCAAAGTGAGCTAGGCGCTGATTGTCTAAAAACCTTAGTCTTGTATCTTCAATATTTTGTCCTCAGTGTTAAAAACATTTTTTAGGAGATGGACGTATTTTTACCTTATTCATGGAACGATGTCCACGGGTGTGTTAGCCACTGGCTATTTTATTTTTTTATTTCATTTTTATTGTGTGTGTTATTAAGTGCTACCCTCGTAGAAAAGATGGACGATTTTTTAAAATTAAATGAACCGCTCCCCCCCCTCCCCAATCTCCCAAACCATCAATGAAACTACAAAATCGTGCTATATATGTATTAAACGGTCACCTAGTTAGAATCATAGGTATAGTTATATTCAATATATTACTATGATGAGCAAGATATACAGAATCTTTTAACAGCTCATCAAATGCAACATTTAATACAAGAAACAAATATCACCGTTGATATTTAATATTTGCAAGGAACCTCAAGATATCACTGTGTTCCTTGACTACAGATTCATTTATGCAGGGTTAGCCTCAGTTCAATGTCAAAATGTTCACAAATACCAACGATAAAGTAAAGAAATTGAACAACGTACTTCAACAATGCAAACATTTTGAAATTCCAGGGACTTTAATTCATTGGAAGACATGAATGTTCTGCACAAAATTGAGGCTAACTCTGCATAAATGAATCAGGGGCGGATCCAGGGGAGGGGTGCAGGGGGCATGCACCCCCTCCATCAAAAAAACTTTGTCCCCCTATTTTGAAGATACCTATATGGATTTTAAAATGATAAAATGTTTTATTTCTTTAATTCTGAGGGTTGCACTCCTCCCTGGGCTGACTTTGGACACTGCAACCCTCCCTGAACAAAATTCTGGATCTGCCCCTGTGAATCTGTTATTATTGTCAAAGAACATGCCAGTATTTTGAGAATTTGAAAAAGTTCTATTCATTTTTTTCATTATAATTTACCTGCTACATTTTATGAAATATCTATTAATCAGCCAACCTCTATTAAGTAGTCATTTGCATACGAGGGTGACAGCGTTAAACAGAGGCTGGACTGTATCACAGTATATGATATTCATGAGAGCAGCATCACGATATCATCAAACTCACCGAATATTTAAATAAGGAAATATCTATATATTATATTTTCAATTAACAGAAATATAGACTACCCTTGGTGCAAGGCTCTTGCACTAGTGCTCCTAGGTTTCAAGAAGTACTGGATAAGAGCTTCTAAGAGACAACATGGAAAAAATATTTTTAGTTGTGCCTTTATTTTAATGTTTTATTAGGATTACATAAAGTAGTATTTTTGGAATAAGATGTAATATTTTCATATAATATAAAAATGTCTGGATCCAGAAAATATCCATACCCCACCATAGAGGAGATTGGAAATTCCCTGGGGGTGGGGGTTGGTCAGAGGAAAAACAAAATTATATGGTTTAGATGGAAGAAAATTGGAAATTTCAGAGGGGTGGGATGCTTTCTCAAATTCCCTCTATGGTGGGATATGATATTTTTTTTGGAACCACACGTGCAGTCAAATATCTACTTTTACCATGTGTGCTTTCCAGAGGAAGAGTTGTCCTCAGTCATATTTATCAAAAGTATTAATAATGTATTATTAAGATAAAAGAAGAATGCTCCTTTCCGTAGTCTTCCCACAATCACTTATGATCCCAGCACGAGCTTGAGGTCAGGGTAAAATTTGCATAAAAATGTATAAAAAATATGCAAATTTTACCCTGACCTTGAGCTCGCACTGGGAGCATAAGGGATTGTGGGAAGACTACGGAAAGGAGCATAAAAATGTTGAGTGTGTTGTGAAGATGTGTACTATGGACCCCAGCGCCCTGCCATTACTGCTTATGCTCATAAAATGTCAGAGTCTCGATCCGGGAAACCCTGGCAACCTGGTGTAATGTGCATCAAATTTGAATATAGCAATAGAGCATGCGCTCCCTAAATCAACGGTTTTTTTATTTTACTCGTGATAAAAGTTGCCTTACTGCCATTTTATCAACTAAAGGCCATTGTTATCAAATTTTATTGCAAAGGCTGTTGTCAGATTGCTAGAGCAGTTTTTCAATCAATTATCATGAGAAATATTCTAACCAATCAGAGCTATTGAAATTCTAGGGTTTCCAGAGTCATTGGCATTTTGTTGAGCATGCGCAGGAAGAATGACAGGGTTCTAGGGTCGAGAATGCAAAGATTTGGTTGCTCAACCACAGGGAGCCCAATATAGATAAATTCCCTGTAACTAAATAAACTCTAAAAAATTTCTCCATTCTGTTTCTGTTTCGTTATTCTCTGTGAAACGTGTATCTCCTCCCGCCCCTCTCTCTTTTTCATTCTCTGTACAAATCAACTGCGTAACGGTTTGGGCCTCCTATGTTTGTAGTTTGAAATGCAACCACAGGCAGCCCAAGCAACGACTTTGAGAAGTCCGTATACTTTTATAGGAGCAATTAAAAAGAAGAGACAAATACGAAAACACAACAAATCTTTAGTTTAACACATTAGTAAGGCTCTTTAACGATTCGTAGCACAGAAAGTTTATTCTTTTCAAGCGTTTTTTCTTACAAGTTTGACTACTTCCGTTTCCGGTAATAACATGGGGGGTTACAAATTAGGACTTCCGTTTCCGGTTTGTCACGTTATCACAACGAGGCTAGGTATCGTGTTATTATACTCAATCAAAATGGCGGACTACAAGACGGTTGGTGTTGGTGATATCAGTTTTTTGGTTCAAAAAACTGGCCTTTCTGACCCTTCACTGCGTCTGGTCATAGGCTTACTTGCAGGTACTACTATTTTTTTAATCTATCTGTCAAGTTTAAATTTTATATTAGGAGAAAGAGCATATTTTATTGTCCTTTTAGAGACGTTTGGTCACCGGTTGGTGAATTAGAGTTTCACTATTTTGATCTCTATCCAGGGCTCTCAGTCTTTTGGACATCCCAGAAGGAAATAGATAACTTCCTTGTGTAAAAGTTAACCTTCACTTTCGGTTTTCCTTTGGTTAAGATCAGCAAACCATTTTCATATATAGTTTGCAAATATATGAATAATCCATTTTCCCTAAATTATAAGCTTATCAAGTTTTCAATAATTAAATTCACGAGAATATCTTTGATTTAGACTTAAGGAGTTCTCCAAGCATTCACCTACATCAAAGAATCATCAAGATTATTACAAATTAAAATACCATTAGCTTTTATTCAGCACATTAGGAGCAAAACATTTTAAAACTTAGGTTTAAGTGGATTTAAACTTAGAAACCTTGCAGGAAACTCCAAATAATGCAGTTCAATTCAATACAACTCTTCTCTCATGAGAAAGGAAATTAATTGTTTTGTCCTCCAAAAAAGGTTTAAGGGGATCTGTTACATGTACAAACTTTGCAGAATACTTCAATTTTGACCAAATGATGCAGTTCAATTCAATAAAACTTTCCTCATGAAAATTAAAATTCATTGTTTTATCCTCTGAATTCATGCTTTTGGGATATATATGCTTCAAATCTCTTTTTATGTGCAACACTTTATTTTAGTGTGAGATTATTTACTGTACATTATTTATTTACTGCCTTGAAAAAGAGGTGAATGGATTGGAAGGGGGAGGGGTGTAAGGGAAACAGTTATCGTACATGTATAAGGAAAAGTTCTAGAATTAGAAACAGGAAAAATGATGAATTTCAGCTCCTGGAATTTTCTTTTCAAGACAAATATATATATCTGTTCCTTGGATTTCACTTTAAAATTCCACCATGGATTCAAGTACAAATCCAATTCCACATTGCTGAGGGGCATGGATAATTCAGGAAAAAAAAAACGTTGCTTGTTGATATGAAGCAATTAATCTGACAAGTTTGCTTTTTTTTGATAGCATACCCACTGTCCTTGTCTTACCGACTGTTCCTCTATAGAAAGAATGCAACAATTCAGGTAATTCTAGATTATCGTACAACATAGATAATAGGCTTCTTTACCTTCGTATGCAATTTGCCTATTTCATACCACATGTACTGTACTAACTTCCATCAACGTCTTTCACTTGAGAGTTGGTTCACCAACTTAGAATAAAAAACCACTTAACTTCAGCTAACCTCTACCGGTACCCTACAAACGACTCATCCATGACCTTAACCTCAACCTCAAAGAGACTGATGATGCTACCAAAGAACAATAGACTATTATTTTGTGACAAGACTGATGCTACTTAAGAACGAAAGACTTATACTTGCAACAATACTGACACAACTCCACTCAATACCGACTGCTAGTTATTACTGTTTACGTTATGACTGCCCCACCAGAGCTATAAATACCATCCACTGTCTTTCATTCCCCACTGTACCCTGAATATGACTTCTGCTCAGGTTGTCAAAATCGGACTGTGGAGCACCCTAAAAAGTGGGGAGCTATATAAGACTGACTAGTATGTGAAAAAGTGGGGAGGGGCTAAGATTGGAAAATATAAGAGACTAATTAAAAGTAGTATGAAAAAAGGGAAAAAGTGGGGGGGGGGGGGGAGAGCTATAGCCCCTTCAGCCTTCCCCCCCCCCCCCCCCCCCCACACACACACACATATCTCCGTGGTCCCTTGGAGATTACATTCACCAGGACGATCACATTACTCACTCCATATACTTTCCTGTATGACTGCACATATTAATTATGCATTTCTCTGCCTTGTTCTTTATCAAAAGATTTGTTAAAAATTTATATTAACTTTGTTTTTGTTTTTGTTTTAGCATTTATATTTCATAATTTGTGGCCTGTCTCTTCTTATCTTCAACTATGGTAAATACATGTACACTTCTTTTTTATTAGAGAATTTTAATAAAGTCTTACTAGTCTGTAAAAGTGATCAGAATGTGAGTTGGGTTTTATAGTGGTATCTCGTGAGAGATCTTTTCAACACTCAAAGATAAAATTTGTATCTCTGCGTACCCATGTAATATCCTCTATTTATGTGACTGGGTATTAAGTCAATATACATGTCATTTGCAGGCTGGGGTGCTATACACTCTGCTATCAACATTTCTTTGGTTTATCTTGTCCTTTTGGTTGGAGGGACCCAGTTAGCCACAGTGGTTGCTGTGTTTGTACTAAACTTTGTAAGTACTATAAACACTGATGGAAAGTTTCTATACACATAACATCATGATTAATCTAATTTAAATATAATTAGAGAAGATTTTTTTTGTATGTAAAATTTAAAGACTGTTTTAGCTTGGACACCATGTTTTCTCATTTCAGACTGATGTGTCATTCTTTTGAGAATAAGATGTTTGGTTTCAGTGGTATCCATATTTATTTGTCTTCTCAATGCATGCAAAAGTTAAACAAAGGAATGACACTCAAGGGGATGACCCGTGGTCTGAAATGGGAAAACATTAGGAGTACTGTACCAAGCTAAAAGGGTTCACTGATGACACCTGTTGAACCAAATCAGAAAGGTCATGCAATCATAAGAATGAAATTTTACATAAAATGTTTTTACTCAACTGCATTGATTACACTACCTTACTTTTGTCTTTTTTTAATGTCCATTTTCTTAATTCATCTCTTGTCAAATTGACGTGTGGGGAACGATGATGTTAATCAATGCCATTATACTGCAACAAAGCTTTGCTCATTTACAATGTACCCTCTACCAAGATAACTGCTGTATTGTCGAAGTAGTCCATTAAGTAGCATTTTTTGCATCCCTCAGACATACCTGATAACAGGGTACATAGTTAATGCTACTGGTGGTTATGATGTCAACTGGACTACACCACATTGTGTGTTGTGCTTAAGACTCATCAGTAAGTACCTTAAACATATAAAAAATAGATATGTGATAAACACTGCATACGAAAAAGATAGGGTACCTGACTTCCTTCTGAGGTCATTTACTGTAAAAGCATTTTGGCAAAGAAGTTCACACCCCGTAACAGAAGAACTCACATTGCAAAAAAGATGCTTCTAAATCACCTTAGAAACCCCCATATATCAATAAAAATTATTATTATTATTATAGCTAGTTCCATAAACATGAAAATTATTTTATCGAGAACAATAAGGCCTCTGGGGCTGCATGTGTTCACACATAGCCTTGTTCTCATGCTGTAAAATCGAGAAATTAGATATGGGCTATTTGTCAATGAGTTGTTTGATCTAGGCAGTTCCAAAATTCCCCCAAAATTTTTTTTATGGGCTACCTGTGATGTGCCAACTGACCACAGGAATCCCAAACAAAGAAATAATGGGTTATTTAGAAGGTATGTATTTGAAAATTTATATTTGATTTCTGTTTCCTAAGGTTTGGCCTGGGATTACTATGATGGAGGTCAGGATCAGGTAGGTTTTGGAAAACCTTTCTTGCTAATCATTGTTGACGATATTGGTCAGTTGGAGTGGATTCATTGTATTTGAATTTTCATATGCTATCATTTGGTATTTAGTTATCTAGGGAGGGACACAAAGTCGACCCAGGGGGCTGCATACCCCCTGCACCCTTCCCCTACATCTGCCCCTGGATCGTTGATCATATTTGGAATGCTGTTAGTAGAGTACTGTACATGTACTGTACATGTAGGTTGTTGTTAGGTATTTAAAATCACAGAGATTTTCCAATACGGTAGGTATCGGCATCAAAGCTCACAAAGCACTCTGGGAAAGTGAGTTCTTTAAAAATGTAACAGGGAAATCAAAGAAAATATCAGAAAAAAATTCTCTTTTATTTTCTGCTGAAACCCTTTTATTCCCATAAAAAATGTTGAAGGAAAAATTCTCAGATGATTTTTTAGGGGAGTCAAAAAATCGTAAGAACTCACTTCCCCAGCATGTTTTGTGCTATAATTTTGAGCTCATGTACATTGGCTATTGAGTTTGTGACTGGAAGTCCTTCTACTTTTCCAGGAAACCTTGTCTGAGGACTACAAAAAGACAGCCCTTAACAGACTTCCTTCCATTATTGAGGTATTGACACTGTTAGTTAGATTAAAGGCCAGCTTACACAGTACAACTTTTGCTTACAACTGTCGCATGCAATCTGCTTGCACCATGCTTACAACACAAATTGGAGTCTTGGCATGTAGTATTCATAATAGTAAGTGATTGATTTCCAGGTATATGGGACCAGCTATTTCATGGGTGGAGTCTTGGTTGGCCCTCTGGTAAGCATTTCTCTAAAAATATAATCTCTAAAGTTAACAATAGATTTCCCATTAAGATACCAGAAGACCTTCACAACCACCTTCACAAAATATATATTTTCTTGAAGCTGAAGAAACCCAGATTTCGACCATGTTGATCATTTTTTTTATCAAACTCATCATTTTTGAAAGTGCAAGTTTTATAATTTTCGACCGCACTTTTTCAGGAAGTTCCAGAAACACCAGAATTGTTATGACTTGCATGCAGTTCACAACATTCATACATGATCAACATGGTTGAAATCTGTGTTTCTTCAGCTTCAAGAAAATAATATATTCTTTTATAAACATTAAATAAGTAGTTTGTGCATTACAAGGTATTTTGTGAAAGTGGTCACAAAGGTCCCCAGATACCTTAAATCAATAACAATGGTCCATAACTAGTACACTGTACATCTAAATCCACCTTTGGGTCAAGATCCTTATTGCTAGGACTTTGCCACCGAGAGTCTAGTCCCAATGAATACTAGGTACTAAAGTGATAAATACCCTTATAAAACTCATAAATGATTAATGAGGAAAACACAATAGAAATCATTGTCCGTGGAGGAGGTTGTATATCTGATACAAAATCGTCCTGATTTGCATAAACTTTAACTCCAATTTTCTAAGCCAAATTCAATTTTATCTTTAAAATTTTAGTAGAACATGAATGTATACACCTAGACATTTCATAATTTAGTAATATACAATATTCGTGTCCGTGTTGTATCAGATATACAATCACTTGCCTTCGGCTCGTGGTTGTATATCTAATACAACACGGCCACTCATATTGTATATATTACTTATAAAACTCATAAATGATTAATGAGGAAAACACAATAGAAATCATTGTCCGTGGAGGAGGTTGTATATCTGATACAAAATCGTCCTGATTTGCATAAACTTTAACTCCAATTTTCTCAGCCAAATTCAATTTTATCTTTAAAATTTTAGTAGAACATGAATGTATGCACCTAGATGTTTCATAAGTAATATACAATATTCGGCTTGTGGTTGTATATCTGATACAACACAGCCACTCATATTGTATATATTACATAAAATGGAGCACTGATGCAGAGGGGGGAGGGGTCAAATGAGCACACCGTCTGCCACAAGTTTATTAGTTAATGACTATTGAGAGCTACTGACATAAAATAAATTTAAGACGCTTTAGCTTTTTACCTTTTTCAATGCCTTCTATTGATAAATTATAATATCTTAGAAATTTATTTTAAACTTCGTGGCCTTTCATCTCTTTCTTGGTTAGTTTCCTATTAAGGACTACATCCAACTGGTAGAAGGAAAGCTGATTGATCGAGAGGATGACAATAATTCCTGGTAAATTCTAATATTTGATTGAATAGAGTGGTTTTCACAGCATGAATAAGCCCGTTCATAGTTTAAGAATCATTTTCAGTGCGCATATGATTTATCCCGAATTTCTAACCTTCTTTTGTTTAATTAAAAATTTTGTTTAAACAAAAGAAGGTGAGAAATTCGGGATAAAATTGCATGAGCACTGAAAACGATTCTTAAACTGTGAACTGGCTTATTACGGCATGTACATTGTACTACATACAGTAACATAGTATTTTAATCCTTAAAAGGATGGTGTAGTGGTAACATACTCACAATCAAGGGTAGGATAACAGTAATACACTTGCCTCTTACCTCCTGGGTGTCGGGTTTCATTCCCAGACTTGACGTCACATGTGGGTAGAGCTTGTTATGTCTCTGCCATCAATCAAAATTAACCAATTGGTACTTTTTATGTTTTTGACTGGCGGCAGTGAAAAACCAAATTCCAACGGGAAACTCGCAACTTAGTACCAAGTTTGCAGAATATTTAGAATCGTAGTAAACAGTAGCACCTAACTTGTGTGTATCTTTGTTCTTAGTATTGCTGCAGGTTTCAAACGTTTATCGGCTGGGGTACTGTTCCTTGGTCTCTATGCAACCCTTGGTGCATATTTTTCAGATGAATATCTGCAATCTAAAGATTTTAAGGTAATGTACAAACTATTTGAGACAATACTTAATGGGAAAAAATGCTCCATCCATCCTTGGCATCCTCTCCATCCATCTGTCCATCCATTCATCCATCCATGGCATCCCATCCATCCATCCATCCATCTGTCCATTAATTCATTCATCCATCCATCCATCCATTGTGAAAAATTGAAGAAGAAAAAATTTCCAGTGGTTTAGCGTGGTATGTCCTCTCATTTACCACAATATGACACCAAAAGTTGGTCAAAATGTTACCTACCCCCAAGGTGTACACCATGCTAAACCATTGGAAATTTGTTAAATGCCCAAGCTAAAAAGGTCTGTATTCTCAAACATCTGTCTTTTCTTCAGAATCTATCCTATCTGAGCAAGATTTGGTTTGTTGGATTTTGGGGACGTATCCTCTTGATGAGATATCTAGGTGTCTGGCTGACGGCTGTGAGTACTCAAAATGTTAATGCCTGGATTAGTTACAGTGACATGACCTCCATGATACTAGTGGGATGCTCTACCGAATGAACAATGAACTCTGTGAGCTGGTCAAACTTTGTTGATTGTAATTGCTTTTTGAATGAATATAGGAAGGAAGCTGTATAATTCCAGGGCTTGCTTACAATGGCAAGACACCTCAAGGAGAACTTACATGGGATGGATTGAGGAACATCAAACTATCTGTATATGAGACATCTTACACATTCCAGGTAACTTAAGGCCATTTGATAACAGGGGTGAATCCTGGATTCTTGCTAGGGGGGTTCAAAATTAGTTAGGGGGGATTCGACTATTACTGAAACCACCACACCAAAAAAAAGCAAGGGAGTTTGACCCGCCAAATCAAAGCAAAAAGAAATTACACAGATAGATTGGTGGGCTCCCTGTGGTGAATCCGAACTTGTATCACAGAAGTCAGTTAGAGTATATTCAGTTAAGTAACAATGCGCGTAAGAGGTAGGCAACTCTCTATTGTTCTGCGGCAATAGCAACTTCCCCACATAAGAATGTCTTAGTTTTCAGACTGAAAGTATATCAACCTATAGGTAACACATTTTAAAAATAAAATGTGCAAAAACTCTGTTTTGCAACAAAGTTTCTTTTGTACTAAAAGATCTCGTCCAATCATAAGCGCTCAAAACAATAGCCAAAAGACGTTTATAATTCGATATGTTCCCCACATAGAAATGTTGATATATAAAGGCTCAGGAAATCTTAGATGGAAAGGGAATCAGATCTCAAATAAAATATTAAAAAATCCGCTTAGTTTTGAAATTATGGGAGATTTTCATGTTTTAACCAATGAGATGGACGGATTAGACAATACACAATTAGCACCTTTCTGCATTCCATTGCCGTTTGCCTGCCTAGTTCTTACTAGGACCATTACTTAATCTTCTACCCTTTATATTATTTGCAGCACATTGTTGAAAGTTTTAATATCAACACTAACAAATGGGTGTTTAGGTGAGTTCTTCTTAATAGTAATCATGTTCTTAGCCAGGTTCAAATTTAAGTGCTATCGGAGCCTTTTTAACAGAAATAGCGAAGAACACAAAAAATACGTAGATGAAAAAACTTCCTCAAATTTTCCAAAAATCTTCAAAAAACACGATTTATCGTTAACCACATGCATTCACTACTTTCCATACATTGGTGCACTGGTCGAACACAAAGCATTCAACCGAGGCTGCAGGATACGCATTTGAATAATCCTTTGAAACTACTTTGCAGCCTCGATTTAATGCTATATGTGATGTATGTATGCTTGAAATGTATGGAAAATGTTGAATTTACTGTATGTACAAAAACTAAGCTTGGGCTTCCTGTGGTAATATATTTTTTCATGGTGTGTTTTCAGGTATATCTTCAAGCGTCTTCGTTTCCTAGGCAACAAGGATCTGTCTCATTTCCTGACCCTGATGTTCCTGGCTGTTTGGCATGGCTTGTTCCTTGGGTACTTCATTTCCTTCCTTTTGGAATTCCTTATCATCAAAATGGAAAAACAAGTAATACATTGGAATTGGAATTTAGAAGTTGATTTTCGTTTATTCTTCATTGCATAACTTGTTGATACATCTCGTTCTCGTAGATTTACACGATGTGCATAACATTGTCCAATAAGCGCTGGGCAGACATGAGCTTTTCCCTCAAGGCATTGGTTTTCGCTATCTCTTGGCCAATAAGATTCTGTGGTTTTGCATACACCATTATTCCGTTTAACTTCTTGACGTGGGATAAAATAAACGCGGTAAGTACAGCGGTTTTCGTATGAGCGGTAGATTTGTCACGTGACGTCAGAACAGCTCAATTTGGAGAAACGCACTTGTAGTATCCAGGGACACGCGTGAAAAACGTCTGCGCATGCTCTAAACCCGCACGCAAATTAGTCAAAAGCGTCTTCGTGCTATTGTAGAAATATGCCAATTTGACTTTCACACTTGCCTGAAGAATAGTCTTTACAAAATGCCAAAACTTAAAGTCAGTTCTTGAAACTTAAGGCTAATTTTTTCATATAGCCTTTATTAATACAGTATCTTGGTCTCACAAAGGTATACCCACGAAATTTTTTTATACTCGGAGAAAACAAGCATTTATTTTCTCACTAAAACTTTTGGAAATTCTTGGAAAGCATGCTGAAAGGCACGCATGCGCAAACGTTTTTCTCTAGTGTCGTATGCAGGTGCAACTCCCTTTAGTTTCACTGTCTACTTCAGTGGTTCCTCCTTCATGCATTCTTTCTTCTTTCCCATAAAAACTACTAACTGAACTTTCCTATTGCAATAAGATTATGTACACCACGTACTACACGGTTCCTGCAGTGCTTCTTGCATGGTATATCCTGTATCCCATTCTTATTCTACCAATATTCAAGGCAGTCAGTGGAAAGACAAGAGACAAAGAAAGGTACGAGTTTCATTTTCATTTTTCAGTTCAAACGTCGATCTTCTCATAAGCCGAACCTAATGAAATCAAAGAACACCACCTTACTATCCATTATTTTCAATGCGTTCGGTTCATGAGAAGTTCGACCTTTGAACCGGGCCTCACTGATGCTTTTCCTGGGGTTTGTTTCTCACGGTATGAAATAGACGGACGGTGTCGCGCCGGGCCTTCTTGCGGTCTTTGTTCGAGGTTCTTAGTTTAATAGACTGTTAACAACCCATCTTTTCGATCCCTCCAACACACATTTGTAAAAAGAAAAAGAAAAAAGCCGCGTTCGATCGCCCGTATAGACGCATCAAGAGTTCCGCGCTACTGCTATAAGCGCATGCTCAGGGGATTAAAAAGTGGGATAAAATTTGTAAAATATGCTATATTTTAGTCGTATCTTTCTTGTCAAGTACAATTTTTACTAAATATTCAAGATCACGTACCGTTAAGCGAATTTTGAGTCAAATATACCAAAAAATTGCACATTATACAAAATATTATCCCACTTTTTAATCCCGAGCATGCGCATTGAGCAGCAGCGCGGAACTCTTGACGCGTCTATTGTCGGCGCTACAGACCATTTTCGAGATGCGCGAGCGCTTTCAAATATATCGCAGGCGCAGACATGAAAAAGAGGCATTTTCGGGCAAGATCACGCGCGCTATTGGCTCTGCCCGAAAATGCCTCGAGATCATGTCTGCGCCGGCGATATTTTTGAAAGCGCTCGCGCATCTCGAAAATGGTCTATTCATGAAAACCGCTTCAAACTTTCTTGAAAGCGTGGAGTCAATATTTAGAATTTCACGCAATAAGTGATACAAGGCCATTCAGTAGGGTATTATTTTACCGCTCGTGTGTTTTAGATTTTCGTGAAGCGTGATTTACTGTGTGTTTTTTAATAGTCATGAACTGTGCGCCAAACCCTCCTGAATGCAATAGCCAAAGTGCATGAGCTCGAAATTCTAGCACAAAGCATGATGAGAAAGTGAGTTCTTACGCTTTTTTGGCAACTCTAAAAATTCATCTGACAATTTTTCCTTCGACATCTTCTATGGAAATAAAAGGATTTCAGCAGACGAAAATAACAGAGTAATTTTTTTCTGATAGTTCCTTTGATTTCCCTGTTACATTTTTAAAGAACTCACTTTCCCAGAGTGCTTTGTGAGCTTTGATGCACATTGCCTATTCAGTCCATATGAAGATCTAATAAAAGTACCCTTTTTTTCTTTTCAGGCTGAAAAAGGCAGAATAACGTATCCACGTTCTTGTGTATAATTTTTGGGTGTTTTTTTATTTACATCTGTGTTACCAAGAAACAAAGAAATACTACTTAAGGAAATGACACGTGATCTGAATAGACCCAGTCCACTTGGACTTATATTTCATTCACGTGACAAAGCGGCCATATTAATTTGGTGTACCAAACAATAGAACAGTTTTTGTATAAAAATATAGTTCAATTCCCGGAGAAAAGAAATAGAGGATATTACATGGGCGAGCGGAGATACAAATTTTATCTTCGAGTGTTGAAAAGATCTCTCACGAGTGAGCACAGCGAACGAGTTAGAGATTTTCAACACGAGAGGATAAAATTCGTATCTCCAAGCGCCCATGTAATATTCTGTTTATTATATACGATTATCAATGAAAAAGAAAAGAAAGATTTTTCGAGCTTTTTTTCTGCTTTAAGAAGTATGTAACCATAGTGACGATATTTTCATGTGAAAATAACGTGAAATGTGAAAATATAAATTTTTTGAAAAAAAGAAAATGAAAAAGAAAAGAAAGATTTTTAGAGCTTTTTTTCTGCTTTAAGAAGTATGTAACCATAGTGACGATATTTTCACATGTGAAAATAACATGTGAAATGTGAAAATATCAATTTTTTGAAAAAAAGAAATATAGATATTTCATTGATAAACATATAATAAAACGTGGTTAGGTACACCAATATGGCCGATCTGAACGTCTCGTGAAAACGATCTATTGGCTTATTTTTCCATTTCAGACCACGTGTCATTCTTTGTAAAGACGATGTTTGACATGAGACGATTTGCAACGTAGATTATTTGCTCAACGCTATCAGTACGGATTATAGTAACATATGGCGAGATTTCTAATTAGTGATCTGGCCAATCACGTACCGGGATTTCGCAGTACGTCAGCAAAACGTCACATTATTTTTAAAAATTAACTGCAAAACGTCACAAACTCAAGCAAAATCAAAACATTGAATGTGGCGGTCGAGATCCTAAAGGACTTTGCGAGGTTTATATAAAACTGAATCCCAAGCGAAATATTGAACTGGACTTTTTATTACTACACTTTTAGAAAATGAGTGTTGCCATTGTACCATAAGGATGTATAAATCGTGTGTGACAAGCTTTATGGTAGAGTACATTGCTGTTCAAAGTAGCGGTTTCAGTGGGAAACTTCGCGATCAACCTTTTAACTATATAAAGTAAGACTTATGTTGTATTTGGCAAGAAGAAGAATTCCGCTGTAATATCTAGTCATTTGCAATTACGAAGATCTAATACTGAGTTTTCAAGATATCACATAAATTTCACAATAATTCATAAAGCGATCTGCGCACAAATAAATACAAAAGCCACAGTAGTTGACTGCTAAACTCAACTCGACTCAGTAACGCCATCGCCGTATAGAGAGGAACATAACTCTACTGAAATGAAAAGTTAAGACTTACTGGTAAAGTTGGCTATACGATTAGAACTAGAAGAGTCTATTAAAAGGCATATTAAAAACTATCTTGGAATTTATAAAGTTAAAACAAAGTCTAAGAGCATGACAAACCAAAACACTCAACCCGAGGTTTACCGTAAACAAGAGCTTCAGTATGGCCGTTGGAGACTCAATCTTTCGAAGAGTGGTACCGGTTTGTTTAAGGTGGTACCATGTTGAAACTTCGCACAAACCAAGATAATTTATCTTAGAACACATAAAAAAATACGATGATCTTAGAAAAAAATTGGAATAATGTAAAATATGTTGATTTATGGAGCTTCTCTTACTGGCTTTGACAATATCGCGGCCAACTGACTGCAGAAAATTTATGAAATCTATAGGAAAAACTTGACAAATCCAGCATTATTTACTATATCTGGTATCTTGAAATCCACGTGCTGCTGTCTGAGTAAAAATATCCCGAGTGTAGTGTCCGTGAGAGCCCAGGCAATAGATTTAATAGAAAGCAGAATATTTTTGAATGACTTTTTGGTTTCAGTACGAAGACAATAGGCCGTGACGTCACAAATCTCGCCATATGTTACTATAATCCGTACTGGCTATTGCGCTATTATACTCAAGGGCATGGCACTTGATATGTTGAATGAGAGAATGCGTTATGCCTAATAGTGTATGAGAATCATTTTCATTTACAGTTATTTCAAAAATGGTTGTTGAAGGTTTTGTTGCTTGTTGCATGTTGCTTATTGCATGTTGCATGTTGCTTGCTGCATGTTGCAACCTTCACCAACCTTTTTTTTGAAATAGCTGTATATTATACTCGGTTTACTTTGAGTGTTTTTTAGAATGAAATCACTAAACACGTGAAATAAGATGCTTGTTAAGGTGTGAATAGTTAAATAGACACAAAAGAAAACGATGGAATTAGGGTATACTAAAGTTTATCCCACACCATAGAAAATACAGCCAATCGGAAAGCAGGAAAGCCGTTGTATATTCTTCGGTATTTCCCTCTTCCTTCCCATCATGCACTGCGCGTTGAATTTACGCATTTGTATTTTCTATGGTGTGGGAGAAAATGGTTATACAATGGTTTCTCGTAACATACCGTGAATATCCCACTCGTCACTTGTATTTTCTGTGTATACAAACATGCCTAAAGGCTCGTGTGTATACTAGAAACTACAAGTGACTCGTGGGATATTCCACGGTATGCCACTCGAAACCATTGTATAACTAGTAGGTATTAGTCTAATATATATTTCACGGGTTTAGTGATTCCACTTTATAATGATTATTTAATCTTGCCGGGATATTTTTTTAAATGATTGCGAAATTCAGTTTGGAGTCAATGTCTTGTTGGTCAATACTACGCAGACTTTGGCATCAGTCAAAATTTATGGACCAATTCTTTGTGATGTTCAATAATCTTAATTAATATTAAATTATAAGATGCTATAGTCATCAATAATTATTGATAATATTCGTGTGTTTTGTTGTCGCAGTATGACCGCCATGACTTTATCGTTTGGATCTCTTGGGAATGATTACAAACCATGTTTTCTTCGTTTGTACGTTACGTCAGCGCTGCCATGTTGGTGGTATTTAACCACGGTGAGTACCACCAGCATGGCCGCCACGTCTTAATTTGTCATTTGTCCCTCTTGGGATTGCTTGTTTAGCTAAAAATAGACCTGTCACACGCTACGATTTCTCGTGCAAGTTGTCTCGCGAAAAAAAATTATTGCAGGTTGCACGAGCGTTTTTCACGTTTGACATCCCCTCCCGCGAATTATTATTATTATTATTTTTTTTTTGCTGCACGATAAGTAGGACCGACTTCTACTTTCTGCAACAATGTTTGTAAAAATCGTAGCGTGTGACACGGGGCTTTATTGGCTACCGGTCCTCATACTCACTACAGCAAGTGCGTCAACATCATCACACTATTTTCTCTATTCAGTGTGTAGTATTCAGTATTGAACGTTTTTTGATATAGTTGTATACAATAAGCCAGATAAATACCTTAAGGCAATGGGCTCGCGCAAATTTAACCGATAGATTTTCCTATAATTTTGCATATAGATAGTTTTTGAGATGGACAAAACAGAACAACAACAAAAATTGGGGGTCATCGACATAGATTTTGCGCTATGTTAGCTTGAACACGGCACTTCCCAGCGAGTCTAGAACGAAAACAACGCTTCTCAAAGTATTACGTCTAGTTTAATTCTGGTGGCTGCAATATGAAAAACAGAGGCTTTCAGAGGTACTAAAGTAAATAAACTTCCTTGAAAAACAGTTTATTATAATATAGCTAAGATGGTACGCGCGCTCTGATTGGCTAATTTACCATGAACTATTTGCCCATGGGTAGCACGCTGACGTCAGCGTTTTTCTTTCCTCGCTAAGTTTCTTATTTAAATTTGAAAGCTATATTATAAAAGAAATGGTACATAAGTAGCTGTGCATCCATCGTGAAATAGATGCACTTGGGAGGTTGCTTAAGCACTCAAGAAGCTAGAGTCGCACTCGGCTACGCCTCGTGCGACTCATTACGCTTCTCTCGTGCTTAGCAACCTCCCGCGTGCATCTATTTCACGATGGATGCACGCTACTTATGAACCATTCCCTTAATGTCACAAAGTTCAGGAAAAATGCTAAGTTTTGACATTTCCAACTTGAAAAACAGTCGAAATTACGTGCGAATGTCAAGTCTTTTTTAGATGATGTTTCACGATTTTCTCGAAAACAAACCGATAGATTTTTTATTTTTTTCGATATGTACTAGCTTTAGTTAAAAGACATCGAATTCAGGAAAAAATTGTATAGGTCACCGTATTCATTTACAAGATATAAGTCGTAAAGCAACGCAAAATGAAGAGCGACAAACGGAAAGCACACAGGTAGCCCAATCCATGGGTTTTGTCGCGCATGCCTCGAGTCATCGAACATACACAAAATGACTGCCATGCGACTAATTGTCAAGTTATATAAATACAGTGTATTGTTTCACATTTTGGTCAATATATTATACAATTCTAAATTTTTTAAAAAATGCGCAGAAAGATGCGCACGAGTGCGCGAGCCCATTGCCTTAAGTGTCAGTAATAAGCCTATAAAGCCCTTGGGCTTCCTATGGCTTATTGCCTCCATGGTCGGTATTTATCTCTTACTTAAAATGGGACGACGATGAAAATTGAACCTTTTCCAAACGACATTTTTTTGATAACAAATTACAAAAATAGTTAAGAGAAAGAGAAACACGATGTTAAAAAGAGAAAAACAAAATGACAATAGCTAAAATTCTGAGTTGAATTGTCTAAGAATATTGTCCGCCATTAAACGCTTTGGTTTTAGCGTCCAGGTTTAGGACTTATTGCTACATTCTTGCTCCACAACGCGTCTTCTTTGCTTTATTTTCAAGAAAGAAACCTCAATTACAGAATATCCGCATATGACAACAAGCCATGAGGGTTATCAATAGTGGCAGTCTGACTTCACAAAGAGAACGTTTCAATAATGGCGGAAAGCGAAATCCGATAAATAGAACTTGTTTTGAGAACATTCCCTTTATCTCACCTCAAAATGGCTTTAATATATTAGTGTGAATGCTAGGAGGATGTCAAAAAGGTAAAAATATGAATTTCGTTGATTCATCGTCGTCCCACTTTAAACTAGCCGGATAACCTATTAGTATTTGAGTCATTGTGAGATCAGACTTAATGATAATGTTATATATATATACCTTGTGTTCTCAAGAACACAGACGTGAAATCATTGACTGGTTGGTCCTCATAGATCACATTGATCGCCAGTTCAGGTCCATATTTTTCTCGTATTGCTTTAACGCATGTGTAGATAAGACCATAGCATCTAGCTTGCATGTTACATCGTCGTCGCCATGTTGGTGGTATGATTTTTTGATAGCCTTCAATGATAATACAATACCACCAGCATGGCCGCCGTGGATTTGTCGTTTGAACCTCTTGGAAATACTTGCAAAGCATTTCTTGTTTGAATGAAATAGGTAGATTTGTTGCACTTATTGCGGGCTATCGTTAAATTCCGTACATCGACGCTTTCGTATGACCAAGTAGGCGTTAACATAAGCAACTCCATGATCCTCAGGGCACTTGGCGACCTCAGCTTCGTAACGGTGATACAACTCATCGACGATTTTAGATTTCTCTTCGGCAGAACGAGAATCCGATAATCCTGAGAAAAAGGGAAATGATATTGAAGTAGAAACTAACTGGCTGAGACGGTAATAAATCGGGGAATAGGAAAATAAGGAATGGTGTACAGCGCTCGCTCAATAACCCAAGCTGAACTTTTCATATGTTTTAGCTTAAGATTTGAAGGCATTACAGCTGGAATTCCAGTTAAATCTGAGTACCTGGTGTACATAAAAATGCACTTTGGAAACTACAGATGAAATTTGAATGACTTGGAACCCAAAAAATAGAGTTCCTCAATAGTCGATTGTCATTATTTCGTGTTTTCCATAAATATTTTAGCTTCAAGGTATCTTCAACCTTTCCTTTATCAATTTCTTGAAACAGATTTTCTGTAGTTTGCTTCATATTTTTGTATCCGAGTGCTTTTATCAGACCTCGTTCCTCATTCCTCGTTTTCCGTTTCCCACTCCTGTTTTTATTAACGAGTTCAGCGATTTTCTAGCTGATTCTATAATTATCATTCACCTGAAAGGAATGTGCTGTTGCCCCACGGTCGAAAGTTTTCTACATATTTCTTTGCATATTGTTTGGCATCTCCTTTTTCTTTCATCCATTTTTCTTTAAATGGACAAGGCACGATTTTCGTTTCTATGGAAACCAACTCAAGACCTGCTTTGACAACAGGCGAGTCAGGACACTTGAATGGCTTCTTAAACTCGTCTACCGTTCTGAAGTAAGTGATGAAATTGGTTTTGTTGAACTCGTCCTGTCAGATAGAGGAAGGAAAGGCGGAAGTATAGAATTAATGACTGAGTTAAACACCCAAAATATTTCTTACTTTTTCTTTATTACACTGCAGGCTTTGTTGTTCAAAGTTCTAATCGTTTCAGGTGGAGGTTAAATCATTTAGCACATTTTTCCTTTTATTTTAGCGGTTTTTGTGAGCATTCCTAAAGCGGGCGCACGTCCAAGAAAAACCGTTTAAAGCCTCCTTAAGATTTCTCCCATTCTAAGCGTACGTACCTTGGTGATCATACCGTCATCTGAAAGTGATTTCCAAAGTGTTGATAACGTTTGAAGAAGACATATTTTGGTGTCATTCGTGTGTCCTACATACTGGCCATGTTCATCCATGGCTAACTCCGCATGTACCATACTTCTTCCTTAAGATGAATAGACCGCAGGGGAAATATCAGAAAACTAAATGTACCCAGTCTTTTTTTTTTTTTTAATTTTTTTAAATAATAAGTACACCTGATTGCAAAAATGTTGTCACAGGAAAATAAACTTTAAAAAAATCAAAATAACAAATAGGAATTAATTAAAGATGGCGACGTAATTTAACCTGTTAACGTTTTTGATAAAGTCCATAAGACGGAGTCTCACGTAGAGGAGCTTTCTAGTCGAGAACAAGAAACTTTCTGTTTCCTAAACGTAGTTCAGAAGACAGTCTAGTATTAACGTGTAACACCTCTTTTGAAACGTTTGCCTCACAACAGGAATCGACACCAGTTTCAGAAATAAGTTTCAGTATGTAACATTGCCTTTGTAATGGAAGAAAATATCATTAATGCCTATGAGTAAATCAATTAAATAAATTCAAAACAACTGCTTTTGCGTTTGTCTTGAATCTTGAGAAAAATCTATTAAATTTGCCATTTTTGATTAATTCCTATTTGTTATTTTTTATTTTTATAAAGTTTATTTTTCTATGACAACATTTTTGCAATCAAATGTATACGTTTGAACGAGAAACCATATGATTACTTGTTAATAATATACATGAAAAACCTTACAAACTTTACCGTACGACATTGAAAATCTCATGAAAAACGGCTCTGAGCGCTAGCTCAATGAAAAACTTTTCCTGAAAAAATATTCTTGTAATTAAGGAAGTGTAATGTTTGATCAGGCAAAATCAGTTCCCAAAACCTTACCTGGGCTAAGCTCGGCCGCTCTTTTCGTTAGATATAATTCCCAGTCTTTATCGGCTTGTGCTCGGAACTTCTCCTTTTCCTCTGGTACAGTAATGAATTGGTGAAATGTCGTTCCAGTCATGTCACAAGGCTTGTCACGCAACCAATGTGTACAAGTGGAAGAGAAACCCAATGTCACGCTATTACTTGGGAAACACTGATCGTAGAAATTTGTACCGCTGGCCATGACGAACACGTTGGGGAAGTCTAGGAGAAAACTGCGAGGACCAGGAATCAAACCTTGGATGGAAAAGCATAGATAAAAATGCAGATAGTAATGTCGCATGATCATCGTTTAAACTGGACCTTACCTTGTGTTCTCAAGAACACAGACGTGAAATCATTGACTGGTTGGTCCTCGTAGATCACATTGATCGCCAGTTCAGCTCCATATTTTTCTCGTATTGCTTTGACGCATGCATAGATAAGACTCATCGAATTTCCACCATCAGCCGTCCCATAATCCACTAGGGTCACCACAGACTGTTTTTCTAGGTCCATAGCATCAAGTTCTCTCAGAACCAAAGGGGTCGCCGTTTTAGCCACTTGACTATTAGTAGTGCTATGAGTTGAAAAACCTCCAGAACCTACCTCGCCGTACGGAAAGTGACTATGAGGAACCTGGAATGGATCAAAGTCAGTGCATGATTATACACGATATTCTAAAAATTGATGCTAAAGCAATTTGGACGCATTAGCTAGTGACCCTTTATATCACCAATTAAGGTTTCCTTGCCAGCAAGTATCTTGCGGCTCGAGTGGGAACCCTATGTCTTTACGGGAAACCTCCAAATATAGGCTCTGAGCTTATACAGCTATTTCAAAAAACGTTTGTTGCTCTCCAATCTTGAAATGTGAGCTTGACAAATTGTTGACATAAAAAATGTCTTCAGATGTTCCTTAAAAGCTGGCAATGATGTAATATTTCTAATACATCATACTCTCTTGTAGATGAATGAATGAATGAATGGTTGAATGAATGGTTGAATGAATAGTTGAATGATTGAATGAATGAGAATGAATGAGAATGAATGAGAATGAATGAAGGAATGAATGAAGGAAGGAATGAAGGAATGAAGGAATGAAGGAATGAAGGAATGAAGGAATGAAGGAATGAAGGAATGAAGGAATGAAGGAATGAAGGAATGAAGGAATGAAGGAATGAAGGAATGAAGGAATGAAGGAATGAAGGAATGAAGGAATGAAGGAATGAAGGAATGAAGGAATGAAGGAATGAAGGAATGAAGGAATGAAGGAATGAAGGAATGAATGAATGAATGAATGATTGAATGAATGAGAATGAATGAGAATGAATGAGAATGAATGAGAATGAATGAGAATGAATGAAGGAAGGAATGAATGAAGGAATGAAGGAATGAAGGAATGAAGGAATGAAGGAATGAAGGAATGAAGGAATGGTTGAATGAATAGTTGAATGATTGAATGAATGAGAATGAATGAGAATGAATGAGAATGAATGAAGGAATGACTGAATGAAGGAAGGAATGAAGGAATGAAGGAATGAAGGAATGAATGAATGAAGGAATGAAGGAATGAAGGAATGAAGGAATGAAGGAATGAAGGAATGAAGGAATGAAGGAATGAAGGAATGAAGGAATGAAGGAATGAAGGAATGAAGGAATGAAGGAATGAAGGAATGAAGGAATGAAGGAATGAAGGAATGAAGGAATGAAGGAATGAAGGAATGAAGGAATGAAGGAATGAAGGAATGAAGGAATGAAGAATGAAGGAATGAAGGAATGAAGGAATGAAGGAATGAAGGAATGAAGGAATGAAGGAATGAAGGAATGAAGGAATGATGGAATGATGGAATGATGGAATGATGGAATGATGGAATGATGGAATGATGGAATGATGGAATGATGGAATGATGGAATGATGGAATGATGGAATGATGGAATGATTGAATGAATGAGAATGAAGGAATGAAGGAATGAAGGAATGAAGGAATGAAGGAATGAAGGAATGAAGGAATGAAGGAATGATTGAATGAATGAGAATGAATGAGTCGAGAATGAATGAGAATGAAGGAATGAAGGAATGAAGGTGACTTGCAATATGACTTGCAATATGACTTGCAAACATGATCAATTTTTGTGCAATTAACGGGTTAGAATCAATTACATAGGAATAAACAAAAATCTTTATTTGATAAAAAAGGAAAACTGAAAACCTCATGAGCGATGTTCACGCGAATTCATTCATTCATATTAATTCATTCATCCATTCATTTTCATTTATTCTCATTCATTCATTCATTCATGCATTCTTATTAAGTAATTTATTTTCATTCATTCATTTCTCCATTTAATTATTATTTGTTTGTATATTTATTCAATCAATCTTTCATTCTCATTCATTCATTTATTCATTCTTATTCTTTCACTTTCTGCTCAACAACCTCGACCTTGTAAGCACAATGTGGTAGATAGAGATAAAATGAAAAATTAAGATTAATCTTTCAAAAATTGATCTTGTAAAAGCATTTTAAAGAGTAGTGAATACTATAGCCCTCACATGCACAATCAGAAGTACGTTGAACCGTTGTTAACTGCGTCCGATCCAATCATCTAAATTGTGATCCGTGACAACTTCGGTGGTCACGCAATATTTATATCACAGAACACTTAGATGGAGCTGTCTTGTGTTTTACAGTTGTCGAACTTGTGAGAATTATTCGTCGAAAAAGAGGATTTATTCAATGCCAGGAAGTTCTTATTCCACATTCAGGTTAGCTGATTGTTTCATATGTGTAATAACCGATACACTTTTTTAGGAAAAGGTCTTCCCGATTCGCTCCGATTCGCTCTCTTTTATAATGTAACAGCATCGATTTACCGTCTGGATATTCAATGTGAGCCTATGCCTAAACAGCCTGAAACCGTACCAAAACCATGCCAAATTTGATAAGAATTCTGTCTTTGGTGCTTCTTCTCCGTGTTTAAGCACAAAATATTCTTAAAGAGCTTCTGCACTTAGCTCAAATCAGTGAAATGTTCCAAATAGAGCCAAAATGAAGGTAGATTGATTTTGAGTTTTGGCTTCACTTTGTCATGTATAGCGATCCCTTATATTGGAGCTATCTAGCTATGACCCCTGCTTTTAAAACAGTAGTATTATGGTTTCATCTGAATTGAACCGAATCATACTTACAAATGGTTTGTTTTCTTCCATTATATTGTCAGCCTTCAAGAAACAGCAAAACAACCACCAACATATAAAAATAATAAGTTATGCGCATGCGCGATCCGTTATGTGAGTTCAACCAAAGCTTCGCTGGTCATTGAAACGAAAGTTTGTAGCTTGATATTTTGTGACGTCGCGGGCTAGCTTGACTTTTGTGTGTGAAATCTTAGGATGGCAAACATGGAAGGAAACCTACAATTTGTAAGTATTTGTCTTAACTCAGACCCATAAGTGCTTGTGCTCGGGCTTCCTTGTATAGTACTATAGGGAGAAGACATATGTAGTAATAATGTGTGTGCAAGAAAAAGAAAATCATGTGTTTTCATAATGGTGATATTCCAACTGGAGCAAGCATATCACTGAATCTCCAAATTCAATCTCCGTGTTTTGAGCGAATTTCCATATTACTTGTATCCCGGGGGGGGGGGGGGGGGGTACTACCACCCCAACTTGGGTGGGGGTGTATCGCCAGGTCCTCAAAACCCTGACCCTATCCCAGACCTAGAATTTTGATTTCATATACCCTACTCCAGACTAAACCTACATTTTTTTGACATGCAAAAAACGATTATTCAATAGATTTCAATAACTATTTGGCAATTGTTTAATTGAATTTAAATCGTTATTTTTTGTGCCGGCAGAAAACCTAGCCTACCAGGCTAAAACAACTAAAACATAACCCTATCCCAGAAAAAATGTCAAAAGATACCCTATCCCAGACAAAAACCTTACCCTTCCCCAGACAAATTGTAAAAAAATGATACCCTACCCCAGACCTAAAAGCCAAAAAACCATACCCTATCGGGCGGCACATACCCGTATAGCAAATATAGGGGAGTACCCCCCCCCCCCCCTGGGACTTGTATATATATATATAGGCTATTGAAATATTTATGGTAGTAAAATGTACTTGATGCACTTGATGAATAGATAGAACTACTGAAGTGTATCGTGGCCTCTGCCAAGTATTCAAAATCTTTTCTTTGATCAACACACCGATGACAAACAAGAAATATAATACGAAAGGTCAAGCTTTGTGTCCCTAGTAAACCACAACTAGACGCTCTTCGAGCGTTCACTGGGTTGCCTGTGCGAGAGCTCCCCCACTCACCAATCTTCATACTCTATTATTTCTTACCAAAGTGTTCCTTTTGGGTTCAAAGTCCCCCTTTATTAAAAACATTTTAAATTCTAGTAAGACATTAGTGTGCGTTACTGACTTGTCAACGCATATTATATTTCTACTTGACCTACTAGAGTACCTTTCAAGACTAGCTGATGAAATAAACATATCTGTTTCAGTATCGAAACTGTTCGCTGCAAAACAAACGTTTTATCGATGTAAATACTCTTAGCCAAAATGTGCTTAACTGGTCATTTGTTTTTCCCTCAGTTTTTGTTTTCTGTATTTTCATAAATGGAAATATTCAACAAGTCTTGGCAGTTCGCTTTCTTGTAGATCACTATCAGCTCATCTGACTTCTACAAGTTCTTGGAGTCAGCTTTCATCAAAGCTTTGTTTGTCACTCGTTTTGTAGTTTGTCTCTCGTTCTGTAGTTTGTCTCAGTATATTTTTGTGTATCTGAGATCTGGTAAGATCTAGTTTGATCATAGCTAGGTAGTTTATAGATTATCTTAGTCTATTTTGACTAGTTTGTCTAGATCTACGATTCTCATACCGTAGTTTGCTCATAGATTCTCAAAGATAGCTCATAGATTCTCAGACTTCTCTCTTTGAGTATGTGGACCAACCCGTTCCAAAATTCCTCAATAACATCTTTTAGTTTGTGTCTACCATGTACGGCGTGTGTGTTTGTAAGTAGTTTAAGCGTAGCGTTAAAAACCCTAAAGACAAAAGTACGCAACGTGCCTACAGACAAAATAGTACTTCACGAACCCTGAACGAATGAATTTATAGTGACACAACACTAAAAGCTATAAATACATCGTCCTCGATGTCGTGTGGCCACTTCATTGGACATTGGACATTGTTTACAAGTTCTCGACCAATCATGACGTGTGAAATTATGGTCTACCTGACCACGGAAAAACGGATCTCATTTTAAGACTGGTTTGCTACCATAGCAACCCAGTAATGAATGGCTTTTATTCGTGATATTCAAGATAGACGCCATGATGGTTTTGACATTGTCAATGCGGATTAATTATGTGGTTGCAGAAGGGCAAACAATTTCAAATCAGCAGATTATTTATTGATATGATTTTAATTCTTTCTAGTAAATATGTGTGAACATTTTTCTGATAAATGAAATGCTTGAATTTGGACTGCTTTGGACACTAGTTCAGAAAATAAACAGCTCTTAAAATGTAACACTTCCAAAACTACATGCAGATTTTTTGGATAGTTCGAAACAATATTTAGCATGCAAATAAAATCTCTAGGACGAGCCGATCTCAGTTTAAAAAAGTTCTCTTTTTCCAATGTTTCAGTGCCCCCTGGAAGACCGCATGGCTAATTTGCATTACAATATAAAAATCATCATTGCGTCTATCGTGAATATAGCCTATTATAGTCTTTAGCTCGTGAATAAACTTACTCGCTCACTAAGATATTAGTTGATCGATATTTGAAATTTTAAATACTGATTTCATGCAAGTTCATGTACCCATGCACTGAGTGACTTTGATCCATTCCAGGTTCCTCATAGTCACTTTCCATACGGCGAGGTCGGTTCTGGATGTTATTCAACTCATAGCATTGCTAATCGCCAAGTGGTTAAAACGGCGACCCCTTTGGTTCTGAGAGAACTTGATGCTATGGACCTAGAAAAACAGTCTGTGGTGACCCTAGTGGATTATGGGACAGCTGATGGTGGAACTTCGATGAGTCTAATCTACGCATGCGTCAAATCAATACGAGAAAAATATGGAGCTGAACTGGCGATCAATGTGATCTACGAGGACCAACCAGTCAATGATTTCACGTCTGTGTTCTTGAGAACACAAGGTAAGAGAAACTCCTCACGGCATTTGGAGAAAAGCACGAAGTGATACTTGTCATGGAAATATGATATTTATTAAACTATTATACATAAGTTCTAGAAGTTTTGATTAATCATTTATTCCAGTTAAGGCCTAAGGATTAATAAGGTCTTTGTTCGTGTTTTGTCTGTTGTGACTTTGAATTGATCTCTAGATGATAAGTGTGTTACCTGCAGAAAAACCTACAGATTTTATCATTCAAATTATTTTTTCTAATCTTTGAGGGGTAGTGCGCTCGAGTCAAACAATAACAAAGAAGTCAGCTCATTTTTCAGGGTAGCGAGCCATTGTCAAATGCAACGTTACTACGCATGAGCAGACTGTTATTTGCAGCAAAATGGCTTTGCACCGTAATGCGCATGAGCAGACCGTTATTTGTAGGCAGTTATTTGCAGTTCTCTCGGCCAATCAAAATGACGGAGAAAATAATTTGAATGATAATAAGCAATTATTGGAGGTTGAGCATGAAATCGTAAATTATCAAGACCAAGGCCGTGCTATCTGTCGAAGCCATAGGCTGAGGATAAAACGGCCAAGGTCTTGATATTTACGATATCGTGCGAAAACCGAATTCAACAATAGTTTTATTATACATTTTGTAAACTAAGATTAAAGATTTGATTCTACTTTCGAAAATATGACAAACATATTTCCATTTCCATCGTGACTTTGATTGAACTCAACCTCATCCAATAATTGTTTAATACTATCTGCATTTTACAATCAAAATTGTTGATTTTCCTCTTTGATTCTCTGATTTTCCATCCAAGGTTTGATTCCTGGTCCTCGCAGTTTTCTCCTAGACTTCCCCAACGTGTTCGTCATGGCCAGCGGTACAAATTTCTACGATCAGTGTTTCCCAAGTAATAGCGTGACATTGGGGTTCTCTTCCAATTCTGTACATTGGTTGCGTGACAAGCCTTGTGACATCACTGGAGCGATATCTCACGCATTAATAACTGTACCAGAGGAAAAGAAAAAGTTTCAAAAGCAAGCCGAAAAAGACTGGGAATTACATCTCACGAAAAGAGCGTCCGAGCTTAGGCCAGGTAAGGATTTGACTTAATCTTCAGTTGTTTTCTTAACAGACTCAACACTATAACACACCTTGAAGACCTGCTCTACTCACGTTCCTCCAACGTTATACATTGTTTATGCATTGCTTGTTGTAAATATCTTGCCATAGACTGTTTCAGTCTCTCTTTTCCCTCCTAACTCAGTCGAGTCGGGTTTTTTCCTGCTTTTGACGCGCGGGGAGTGGGGGCGATTTTGAAGCGGCACGCGGGGAGAGGAAACTTTTAACTCGCCCCCACTCCCCGCGCGTCCAAAGTAGGAAAACCCGAGTCGACTGTGTTAGGAGGGAAAAGAAGGACTGTTAACAGTCTACTATTTTCATCGTAATGCAGTAAATATAGTAAGACTCCAAGGAATCAAGAAATGATTTTCTGATATTTTTTTCATTTCTATTCATGCATAAGGAGGAAGTATGGTCTTCGCAGAATTAGCTATGGATGAACATGGCCAGGTTCCAGGACACACGAACGATATCAAACGTTGTCATCACAATCACACATTGTTGTCAACGCTTTGGAAATCACTTTCAGATGATGGAATGATCACCAAGGTAAGTAGGATGGGAGAAATCTGAAGGTCTGATTTTTGTAGTATGTCCAAACACGCGTCTTGATTGAGATGGATTGTTTTTTGTTTGTTTTGGTTGGTTGGTTGACTGGTAGGTTGACTGGTTGGTTGGTTGGGTGGTGGGTGAGTCATTCAATCCTTGCTTCCTAGTTTCCTCTCGTCCTTTCTTCTTTTATTCTATCACTGAGTGGGGGGAGGGGAAGGGGGACTGAAAGAGCTATATAGTAAAAGTGGGAGGACGATGAAATTTGAATCTTTTCAAAGTAGATTATTTCGATAAAAAATTACAAAAGTAGTTTCTAAAAGAGAAACCCGATGTTAAAAAAGAGAAGAAGAAAAGGTCATAGCTAAAATTCTGAGTTGAATTGTCTAAGGATAGCGTCCACACAGCGGATGGGGATGTCAAAAATGTAAAAATATTTTACTACGTTCATTTCATCTTTTTCCACTTTAAGGGAAAAAACTGACTCACTGCCTTCCAGAACTTCACCTTACTTTTTATAGTAAACTCGAGCTCTCTCGTTCTTTCAGGACGAGTTCAACAAAACCAATATCACCAATTACTTCAGAACAGTAGATGAGTTCAAGAAGCCATTCAAGTGCCCTGACTCACCTGTTGTCAAGGCGGGTCTTGAGTTGGTTTCCATAGAAACGAAAATCACGCCTTGTTCATATAAGGAAAAATGGATGAAAGAAAAAGGAGATGCCAAACAACATGCAAAGAAATATGTAGGAAGTATTCGAGCGTGGAGCAACAGCTCATTCCTTTCAGGTGAATGATAATTATTGCTGACCAAGTTTCAGGATGTTTAACTTTATATGAACAATGTCATGCGCATTCAAACACTGCCAAAATACAGAGAAATGTTTAGCATCCAGCCAAATCGTTAAGTCATACGTTCTCTGCCGAGTTTTAGAAGCATTTAAAATCACAGGTAGTCACTCTATTATAGGTGAGAAGAAAAAAATAGAAAACTTCTTTTAATCGATCTGAAATTTCGTAGAGATGTTAAGAGTCAAGAGAACAACACATTTTGCTACGGTTTAAGATCATTTTATTCTAAATTTACAAAATTATTGCAATTTCAGTTTTTTTCAATGAAACCATTGCAAAGCTGCCATAAGTAGATTGCTTGGGCTACCTGTGATAAAATATGGTAATAATTTTGATAATCAAATATTTAGTAAATAAATCCCTTTTTAAGTGTTCAACAGCCTCAGTCATGTTTTATCAGAGAACAGAACATAGCCAATCCTGACCTTTTTCCTTTATCTAATAGATTTTGTCGAAAAAAGTGAGAAAAATCGACGAAAAGTATGTTGTTTTTGAGCGCACGCGCGCACACGTCTACGCCATCAAAGAATTAAGAACCAAACGACTTTGGATGCATGCCAAAAATAGCTCAACCGCTGCCCAACCGGCAATTCACATGGCGCGCGCGGTATGAAGAAGTTTCCCTATCTCATTTATGCTCTCTTGCGGATAATATTTAAGCGCTCTTTCTTATAATCGGGTCTGTGAAATACATCAAATTTGAGAAACTCGTTTCTAGCTCTACTACACTAAGCCAGGAAACCAAATCCCCAAAGTTAACCCCTAATTCACATGTTCCAGTAATTTTCCCATATTCCAGCTATTAGTGCTGCCTCAGCCAGCTAGGATCAGCTACGACGTCCGCTTATTCAGTTTCTTCAGTTTCTGTTTCAACATCTATATTGTTTTCCTTTTTCTCAGGATTATCGGATTCTCGTTCTGCCGAAGAGAAATCTAAAATCGTCGATGAGTTGTATCACCGTTACGAAGCTGAGGTCGCCAAGTGCCCTGAGGATCATGGAGTTGCTTATGTTAACGCCTACTTCGTCATACGAAAGCGATTAGATAAAAACAGTGGAAAGTATTGAGTCTGTCTCAAGGACCATAAGTGGTTTTAAAAGAATTTTACTTTCTTTCCTCCTTCCTTCTTTCCATCCCTCCCTCCCTCCCTCCATCCACCCACCCATCCCTCCGTCCCTCCTTCCCTCCATCCACCCATCCCTCCCTCCATCCATTCCTCCATCTACCCTTCCTTCCCTCCCTCCCTCCATCCCTCCCTCCCTCCATCCACCCATCCATCCATCCATCCTTCCCTCCCTCCATCCCTCCATCCATCCCTCCCTCCCTCCCTCCCTCCCTCCATCCCTCCCTCCCTCCATTCCTCCCTCCCTCCCTCCATCCATCCATCCATTCACCCACCCACCCACTCAGAAGTGGAAGGTTTTCTTTTGCATATCTCGTATTTACGCTTATGACGAGTGGTTCTCACTTGCAATTGCAATTTGACGCATAAACTGCTTACAATTCCGATTTCGACTCCGTTCCGTCGAAGTGAAAACCATGCTTAAAGGCATAGTTTTAACAGACCAAACAATGTCATCTGCTAACGTCTCTAGGCGTGAAGATTACAGACAAATGCTTCATAATTTGAATATCAAATGGTCCTACCGCTTACACTTCAGTGCCTCACATCCACGTACTTTCAGTCTATTGCTATCGGCTCGCTCGCCGGTTTCTGTTGTTGTAGCATAAGAAAGCAGCAGAAACTGTTACGCAAAGCATCGAGCAACAAGCCCTAACTACCAACGGACAAGAACTGGCCTTTTTGGTTTCGCTTACATTGACGACACCTTATAGACCCCTTGCAGCACGTCGGAATGCAGCTCAATTTGGAGGACAAACAATAGGTTCCAATTCTCAGGAGTTTGAAATTCTTTTGTTTTGGCTTCCAAATCATTGAACTGCTCTAATGTCACGTGCAAGGGGTCTACAACTGGTTTAATTTACTGCCGGCATTGACGCTTTTCACAATCACCTCAACAAACTCAACACTGACATACAGTTCACCAGAGAGATCGAAGAAAACGGTGTAAAAGGGGCTTTGTTAAACTGTTTGCGGCAACAATAAGCCCTTTGCATCAAACCGTCACGTGCTGATATATCACTTTGATGACGAATCAATTCAGCCCCAGGTCCCTTGGGAAAGGCTCTGCTGGAAGGCAAACAAACCCTAAAATGCTTAATAACAAAAAATAGCATTTTCAGAAAGGTCTTGGATATGACATCAGGAATTCAACAAAAATTATTTTAAATAAAAGAAGTTTAATTTTTTTACTGGTCAATAACAGTCACGTGAGTATGTCCTGCAAGGGGCCTTTTGGCATTAGCATTAAGTATAACACCGGCCTTTCGGGCCGTAGACCTTATGCAAAAAGGTGGGGTCCTAATTTGCATAATGAATAATAAATCATCTTTATTGTGGATAGCAACATCACAATGAGTGGTTAAGTTTACAGAAGGGTCCTCCAATAAATCTTTTTGCATCAATCCAATGTGTACTGAGTTAAAGAATTATTTATTTTGTCACCAACTGAAAGATCGCAAGTGAATTAGATCATAAGATCGCAGTTTCAAAGTAAGAACGCAAATATTTGTGAGTTCCAAGTAATAGACCTCTTTACCTTAGTTGTTTGTTGTGCCCATTTCAGACCACGTGATGCCACTCTTGGGAGTTGATTCTCTCATGTGTAAATATTTCAACAAAAGAATATTTCTCAAGGGAATGTCATGTGGTCTGAAATGGGCAATTTGCATACGAAGGTAAAAAGGTCTATTAAAAGTCTGATTAAAACTCATGTGCCAAAAATGTGAAAACGAGAGTGGCAAGGCCTCGCTTATTAATGTCATACAAATCCTTCAAAACGATGTAAACGCTTTAGGTATTCGTACTAAAGCATAGCTCAATTTTTGTTCAATAGCTTATATGCAGCGAAGTAGGAGCAAGGGCCTGTTGCCCCCTCTCACTTTCTTTCCATTTCGCATACTAGTCCCTAGTTCTAATCTTGGCCCACCACGTACTGTTCCCCTCTAATTGGCATACTACAAAGTGTTCCATGATGCTGCACCTTCCTACCTTCAAAAACTGTTATCACTGTTTATAACCCAACGATGAATTTTCGCGCGCTGTCATTGGTTCAAATGGGTCACGTGCAGGACGGGTATCAGGCGATATCCCCCGTCCGAAGTGATATTCGTCCAGCAAAGGTAAAAACGTTAAAAAAGCAAAACAAAAACCCGGAAAACAAAGAAACTCGGTTTTTACAAACAAGTGAGAGTAAAATACAAAGACTGGTTGAGAAAACTACGCCAGGCAACACGAAAAAATCAACAAAATATACTGTAAATTTCTTCAATGTTTGTTTGTTTTCGAAATTGTTTTTATAAACTACTAAAAACCAACAATGAATTCGACAACAAATGTCAAACAATAGAATAATTCAATGTCAAATAGCTTTCATTTACCAAAATAATTGTTTTTATATCCAGCTTGGAGACAAGAGAGAATTATTTTTTGAAAACTTTGGAGATGACGAGTCGATGCAGTTTGCTGAATTCATTTCAGTGAAGTCGTTGGGTTATAAAATAAATAAACCCCCTCTGGCTCACTGGAATATCGGCTGATAATGTCCTTGGATGAGAAATGGTCCTCAAAATATCACATTTGCCCTCGAAGCTTCGCTTCTCGGCCAAATGTTCTTTTTTCGGACCATTTCTCATCCTCGGACATTATCAGCCGATATCCCAGCCGCCAGGAGGGGTTTATTTACTAAATATTCCCCAGCGATCTTTACGATCGAAGTCCAAGTTGTTGCTGACACAGAAACATTACAACCTTAAAAATTATGGACACAGAGCTTTTTCTGTGCACCTATACTATGAAACAATCTTCCCTATGATATTTTTAAAATGTCAAAATTATCTTGGATGCGAGGCTATAGGAAAATACAAAATGAATCACAATTTTCTCGATAGAATTGGCGCCATTTCCAATCATAATTTTGAAAGGGCTCTGTTGTTATATACGCTTGCATGTTACATCGTCGTCACTATGTTGGTGGTATTATTATTATTATTATTATTATTATTATTATTATTATTATTATTATTATTATTATTATTATAAAAAATATCTTAGTTGAGATAATATACACATGGCCCTCCGAGAGTAAAAAATATCTTAGTTGAGATAATATACACATGGCCCTCCGAGAGTAAAAAATATCTTAGTTGAGATAATATACACATGGCCCTCCGAGAACAAAAAATATCTTAGTTGAGATAATATACACATGGCCCTCCGAGAATAAAAAATATCTTAGTTGAGATAATATACACATGGCCCTCCGAGAATAAAAAATATCTTAGTTGAGATAATATACACATGGCCCTCCGAGAATAAAAAATATCTTAGTTGAGATAATATACACATGGCCCTCCGAGAATAAAAAATATCTTAGTTGAGATAATATACACATGGCCTTCCGAGAATAAAAAATATCTTAGTTGAGATAATATACACATGGCCCTCCGAGAATAAAAAATATCTTAGTTGAGATAATATACACATGGCCCTCCGAGAATAAAAAATATCTTAGTTGAGATAATATACACATGGCCCTCCGAGAGTAAAAAATATCTTAGTTGAGATAATATACACATGGCCCTCCGAGAGTAAAAAATATCTTAGCTGAGATAATATACACATGGCCCTCCGAGAATAAAAAATATCTTAGTTGAGATAATATACACATGCCCCTCCGAGAATAAAAAATATCTTAGTTGAGATAATATACACCTGGCCCTCGGAGAGTAAAAAATATCTTAGTTGAGATAATATACACATGGCCCTCCGAGAATAAAAAATATCTTAGTTGAGATAATATACACATGCCCCTCCGAGAATAAAAAATATCTTAGTTGAGATAATATACACCTGGCCCTCCGAGAATAAAAAATATCTTAGTTGAGATAATATACACATGCCCCTCCGAGAATAAAAAAGATCTTAGTTGAGATAATATACACCTGGCCCTCCGAGAGTAAAAAATATCTTAGTTGAGATAATATACACATGGCCCTCCGAGAATAAAAAATATCTTAGTTGAGATAATATACACATGCCCCTCCGAGAATAAAAAAGATCTTAGTTGAGATAATATACACATGGCCCTCCGAGAGTAAAAAATATCTTAGTTGAGATAATATACACATGGCCCTCCGAGAATAAAAAATATCTTAGTTGAGATAATATACACATGGCCCTCCGAGAATAAAAAATATCTTAGTTGAGATAATATACACATGGCCCTCCGAGAATAAAAAATATCTTAGTTGAGATAATATACACATGGCCCTCCGAGAATAAAAAATATCTTAGTTGAGATAATATACACATGGCCCTCCGAGAATAAAAAATATCTTAGTTGAGATAATATACACATGGCCCTCCGAGAATAAAAAATATCTTAGTTAAGATAATATACACATGGCCCTCCGAGAATAAAAAATATCTTAGTTGAGATAATATACACATGGCCCTCCGAGAATAAAAAATATCTTAGTTGAGATAATATACACATGGCCCTCCGAGAATAAAAAATATCTTAGTTGAGATAATATACACATGGCCCTCCGAGAATAAAAAATATCTTAGTTGAGATAATATACACATGGCCCTCCGAGAATAAAAAATATCTTAGTTGAGATAATATACACATGGCCCTCCGAGAATAAAAAATATCTTAGTTGAGATAATATACACATGGCCCTTTGAGAATAAAAAATATCTTAGTTGAGATAATATACACATGGCCCTCCGAGAATAAAAAATATCTTAGTTGAGATAATATACACATGGCCCTCCGAGAATAAAAAATATCTTAGTTGAGATAATATACACATGGCCCTTTGAGAATAAAAAATATCTTAGTTGAGATAATATACACATGGCCCTCCGAGAATAAAAAATATCTTAGTTGAGATAATATACACATGGCCCTTTGAGAATAAAAAATATCTTAGTTGAGATAATATACACATGGCCCTCCGAGAATAAAAAATATCTTAGTTGAGATAATATACACATGGCCCTTTGAGAATAAAAAATATCTTAGTTGAGATAATATACACATGGCCCTTTGAGAATAAAAAATATCTTAGTTGAGATAATATACACATGGCCCTCCGAGAATAAAAAATATCTTAGTTGAGATAATATACACATGGCCCTCCGAGAATAAAAAATATCTTAGTTGAGATAATATACACATGGCCCTTTGAGAATAAAAAATATCTTAGTTGAGATAATATACACATGGCCCTCCGAGAATAAAAAATATCTTAGTTGAGATAATATACACATGGCCCTCCGAGAATAAAAAATATCTTAGTTGAGATAATATACACATGGCCCTCCGAGAATAAAAAATATCTTAGTTGAGATAATATACACATGGCCCTTTGAGAATAAAAAATATCTTAGTTGAGATAATATACACATGGCCCTCCGAGAATAAAAAATATCTTAGTTGAGATAATATACACATGGCCCTCCGAGAATAAAAAATATCTTAGTTGAGATAATATACACATGGCCCTCCGAGAATAAAAAATATCTTAGTTGAGATAATATACACATGGCCCTCCGAGAATAAAAAATATCTTAGTTGAGATAATATACACATGGCCCTTTGAGAATAAAAAATATCTTAGTTGAGATAATATACACATGGCCCTCCGAGAATAAAAA
Organism: Anthopleura sola; assembly: GCA_023349425.1. Taxonomy (NCBI): domain Eukaryota; kingdom Metazoa; phylum Cnidaria; class Anthozoa; order Actiniaria; family Actiniidae; genus Anthopleura; species Anthopleura sola. The sequence goes on along the minus strand of JALHLI010000021.1, from coordinate 1,282,182 downwards.
ATATCTTAGTTGAGATAATATACACATGGCCCTCCGAGAATAAAAAATATCTTAGTTGAGATAATATACACATGGCCCTTTGAGAATAAAAAATATCTTAGTTGAGATAATATACACATGGCCCTCCGAGAATAAAAAATATCTTAGTTGAGATAATATACACATGGCCCTTTGAGAATAAAAAATATCTTAGTTGAGATAATATACACATGGCCCTCCGAGAATAAAAAATATCTTAGTTGAGATAATATACACATGGCCCTTTGAGAATAAAAAATATCTTAGTTGAGATAATATACACATGGCCCTTTGAGAATAAAAAATATCTTAGTTGAGATAATATACACATGGCCCTCCGAGAATAAAAAATATCTTAGTTGAGATAATATACACATGGCCCTCCGAGAATAAAAAATATCTTAGTTGAGATAATATACACATGGCCCTTTGAGAATAAAAAATATCTTAGTTGAGATAATATACACATGGCCCTCCGAGAATAAAAAATATCTTAGTTGAGATAATATACACATGGCCCTCCGAGAATAAAAAATATCTTAGTTGAGATAATATACACATGGCCCTCCGAGAATAAAAAATATCTTAGTTGAGATAATATACACATGGCCCTTTGAGAATAAAAAATATCTTAGTTGAGATAATATACACATGGCCCTCCGAGAATAAAAAATATCTTAGTTGAGATAATATACACATGGCCCTCCGAGAATAAAAAATATCTTAGTTGAGATAATATACACATGGCCCTCCGAGAATAAAAAATATCTTAGTTGAGATAATATACACATGGCCCTCCGAGAATAAAAAATATCTTAGTTGAGATAATATACACATGGCCCTCCGAGAATAAAAAATATCTTAGTTGAGATAATATACACATGGCCCTTTGAGAATAAAAAATATCTTAGTTGAGATAATATACACATGGCCCTCCGAGAATAAAAAATATCTTAGTTGAGATAATATACACATGGCCCTCCGAGAATAAAAAATATCTTAGTTGAGATAATATACACATGGCCCTCCGAGAATAAAAAATATCTTAGTTGAGATAATATACACATGGCCCTCCGAGAATAAAAAATATCTTAGTTGAGATAATATACACATGGCCCTCCGAGAATAAAAAATATCTTAGTTGAGATAATATACACATGGCCCTTTGAGAATAAAAAATATCTTAGTTGAGATAATATACACATGGCCCTCCGAGAATAAAAAATATCTTAGTTGAGATAATATACACATGGCCCTCCGAGAATAAAAAATATCTTAGTTGAGATAATATACACATGGCCCTCCGAGAATAAAAAATATCTTAGTTGAGATAATATACACATGGCCCTCCGAGAATAAAAAATATCTTAGTTGAGATAATATACACATGGCCCTCCGAGAATAAAAAATATCTTAGTTGAGATAATATACACATGGCCCTCCGAGAATAAAAAATATCTTAGTTGAGATAATATACACCTGGCCCTCCGAGAATAAAAAATATCTTAGTTGAGATAATATACACATGGCCCTTTGAGAATAAAAAATATCTTAGTTGAGATAATATACACATGCCCCTCCGAGAATAAAAAATATCTTAGTTGAGATAATATACACATGGCCCTTTGAGAATAAAAAATATCTTAGTTGAGATAATATACACATGCCCCTCCGAGAATAAAAAATATCTTAGTTGAGATAATATACACATGGCCCTTTGAGAATAAAAAACAAAAAATAAATAGATAAGATAATAATAAAATAATAATAATAATAAATAAAAATTTTTTAACAGTTATGTATAGCCTTCAATGATAATACAATACCACCAGCATGGCCGCCGTGGATTTGTCGTTTAAACCTCTTGGAAATACTTGCGAAGCATTTCTTGTTTGAATGAAATAGGTAGATTTGTTGCACTTATTGCGGGCTATCGTTAAATTCCGTATATAAACGCTTTCGTATGACGAAGTAGGCGTTAACAAAAGCAGCTCCATGATCCTCAGGGCACTTGGCGACCTCAGCTTCGTAACGGTGATACAACTCATCGACGATTTTAGATTTCTCTTCGGCAGAACGAGAATCCGATAATCCTGAGAAAAAGGGAAATGATATTGAAGTAGAAACTAAAGAAACTGACTGACGTCCTGGCTGAGACGGTAATAAATCGGGGAATAGGAAAATAAGGAATGGTGTACAGCGCTCGCTCCATAACCCAGGCCAAGCTGAATTTTTCATATGTTTTAGCTTAAGGTAATGCGATCGTGCATTCGTGCGCATCTTTCCTGCGCTTTATTGAATATCTAAACATTTTACACGGTTACCTACCCTGATTTTTCTACTGTGAGTCCAGAACAATTTAGGCTACAATATATCAAAAAATGAAGGCAGGTAATTCGACTAAATTTTTAGTAATTTCACGAAGTGTTAATTTTCAAAGTACTTTTTCGTGATTGGGTTTCCTGTGGCCAAGGTCTTTCAACTATGGCGGATAAGACATTTTGACCTTTCTCCACGTTCAACGTGAAATATCTAAAAATCTTGCTCGGTGACCTACCCTGATTTTTTCACTGTGAGTCCAAGTTTACTAATGCTACAACATATCCAAAAATGAAGGTAGATAATTCGACTAAGTTTTGAGTAAATCGCGAAAATGTCCGGAAATTCGGATCGTAAAGTACAGTAAAAATGTACTGTTTTGGACATTTAAACATCGAGAACTCATTCTGAACACAATAAAATGAACAATTTTGGGGTTTTAATCATAATGTGTTAAGGTATGTATCATTTGAAATCGTTTATGCTACTTCTTCAAGCCATATGGACTACGATAGCTTCTAGTTTACTTTGTCTTATTTTGCCCGAAAACACGGCCGCAAGCATTGTCTTTGAAAAATTATATCTTCCGAACGGATTCGGGTACCCCCATTTTTTATTTCATATTTTCACACTACAGCTCAAAAGGAATATTTGTGCCAAATTTTAAAAAAATTCATGGAATAAAAATGCGCGATCGCATTACCTTAAGGTTTGAAGGTATTCCAGCTGGAATTCCAGTTAAATCTGAGTATCTGGTGCACATAAAAATGCACTTTGGAAACTACAGATGAAATTTGAATGACAGGGAACCCAAAAAATAAAGTTCCTCAATAGTCGATTGTCATTATTTCGTGTTTTCCATAAATATTTTAGCTTCAAGGTATCTTAAACCTTTCCTTTATCAATTACTTGAAACAGATTTTCTCTAGTTTGCTTCATATTTTTATATGCGAGTGCTTTTTTCAGACCTCGTTCCTCATTCCTCGTTTTCCGTTTCCCACTCCTGTTTTTATTAACGAGTTCAGCGATTTTCTAGCTGAGTGATTCTATAGTCATCACTCACCTGAAAGGAATGTGCTGTTGCCCCACGGTCGAAAACTTCCTACATATTTCTTTGCATGTTGTTTGGCATCTCCTTTTTCTTTCATCCATTTTTCCTTAAATGGACAAGGCACGATTTTCGTTTCTATGGAAACCAACTCAAGACCTGCTTTGACAACAGGCGAGTCAGGACACTTGAATGGCTTCTTAAACTCGTCTACCGTTCTGAAGTAAGAGATGAAATTGGTTTTGTTGGACTCGTCCTGTCAGATAGAGGAAGGAAAGGAAGTATAGAGTTAATGACTTGGGAGGTCTTCACTTTTTCCATTTTGCAGGGTGATTTTTTTGAGATTTTTGGAAAAAAAGCAGGGGGGTGGTCTAATTTAACTCCCCCCGGATAATTCCGAATTCCGAAATATTTTGGCATGTTGAGTTTTTGAGTGAAGCCTTTCTTTGTGCCAAGTTTCATTGAAATCGGAGAGATGACATGTATCACGTCTGCCTGGTCCTCTCCTTAAGATTTCTCCCATTCTAAGCGTACGTACCTTGGTGATCATACCGTCATCTGAAAGGGATTTCCAAAGTGTTGATAGCGTTTGATGAAGACATACTTTGGTGTCATTCGTGTGTCCTGAATACTGGCCATGTTTATCCACGGCTAACTCCACAAGTACCATACTTCTTCCTTAAAATGAATAGACCACAGGGGAAATATCAGAAAACTAAATGTACCCAGTCTTTTTTTTTTTTAATTTTTTAAAATAATAAGTACACCTGATTGCAAAAATGTTGTCACAGGAAAATAAACTTTAAAAAAATAAAAATAACAAAATAACAAATAGGAATTAATTCAAGATGGCGACTTAATTTAACCTGTTAACGTTTTTGATAAAGTCCATGAGACGGAGTTTCACGTAGAGGGGCTTTCTAGTCGAGAACAAGAAACTTCCTGTTTCCTAAACGTAGTTCAGAAGACAGTCTAGTATTAACGTGTAACACCTCTTTTGAAACGTTTGCCTCACAACAGGAATCGACACCAGTTTCAGAAATAAGTTTCAGTATGTAATATTGCCTTTGTAATGGAAGAAAATATCATTAATGGCTATGAGTAAATCAATTAAATAAAATGAAAACAACTGCTTTTGTGTTTGTCTTGAATCTTCAGAAAAATCTATTAAATTTGCCATTTTTAATTAATTCCTATTTGTTATTTTCTATTCTTATAAAGTTTATTTTTCTATGACAACATTTTTGCAATCAGGTGTATACGTTTGAACGAGAAACCATATGATTACTTGTTAATAATATACATGAAAAACCTTACAAACTTTACCGTACGACATTGAAAATCTCATGAAAAACTCTGAGCGCTAGCTCAATGAAAACATTTTCCTGAAAAAATATTCTTGTAAAAGGAAGTGTAATGTTTGATCAGGCAAAATCAGTTCCCAAAACCTTACCTGGGCTAAGCTCGGACGCTCTTTTCGTTAGATATAATTCCCAGTCTTTATCGGCTTGTGCTCGGAACTTCTCCTTTTCCTCTGGTACAGTAATGAATTGGTGAAATGTCGTTCCAGTCATGTCACAAGGCTTGTCACGCAACCAATGTGTACAAGTGGAAGAGAAACCCAATGTCACGCTATTACTTGGGAAACACTGATCGTAGAAATTTGTACCGCTGGCCATGACGAACACGTTGGGGAAGTCTAGGAGAAAACTGCGAGGACCAGGAATCAAACCTTGGATGGAAAAGCATAGATAAAAATGCAGATAGTAATGTCGCATGATCATTGTTTAAACCGGACCTTACCTTGTGTTCTCAAGAACACAGACGTGAAATCATTGACTGGTTGGTCCTCGTAGATCACATTGATCGCCAGTTCAGCTCCATATTTTTCTCGTATTGATTTGACGCATGCGTAGATTAGACTCATCGAATTTCCACCATCAGCCGTCCCATAATCCACTAGGGTCACCACAGACTGTTTTTCTAGGGCCATAGCATCAAGTTCTCTCAGAACCAAAGGGGTCGCCGTTTTAGCCACTTGACTATTAGTAGTGCTATGAGTTGAAAAACCTCCAGAACCCACCTCGCCGTACGGAAAGTGACTATGAGGAACCTGGAATGGATCAAAGTCAGTGCATATTTACATGAAGTCCTAAAAATAGATGCTTAAGCAAAGATAAATAAATCTGCATGCATTAGCTTGTGACTCATGGTTTTACCAAGGCTTGCCACCTCGATCAAGTATTTTTTTAAACAAACTCAATCAACACCAGATCTAGATATCTGCATTGGAAATATGACCTTGGAATTCGAAGCTTAAGGTGTTTCCCAGTAGTTTTTTATTGACCACACTTCTCATGTTCATCTAGCGAATTGAAAACGTTTTCCTTGTCTGATCAAAATGAATTTTACACCAGACATCAAGCATAGATGGAAGTTTTGATTGATGTCAATTTCAACTCGATCGGCGTTTCCATGGCAACGGAAAACAATGATCGTTGAAATCAGTTTTCCTTGAATATCTCCCGTTTTCGATGAGCTTCAGAAAAATCACATGCTTAACTTCGCATTTAGGCACAGCTATTCAGATGTTAATTAGAGGGTTGGATTAGAGCGATTTCGAATAAATCGCAAAAACATTCTGTGACCGCTTATCATGATACTGGAAACTATAGTAGAACAAAAAAATCCTTCGCGTTCGCAAAATAATGTCAAACTACTGCTAAACGTTACCTACAGATGAGAAGTGCGGTCAATAAAAAACTGCTGGGAAACACCTTAAAACTGGTGATTCAATGAAACACATTTTTGAACTATGGCCCGCGTCGCACATGCAAAAAGGATGTTTTTATAAGCATCAAATTTGACATAATTTTGTCATCACGCGGCTGATCTATATGCGACTTGAATTGTATAAAAAATACCATTTCTTACTGTCTCTAGCGCAGCGCCATTGAACTGCTGGAAATGGCGCTATATATACAAATTATCATTATAATTGTAGAAGGAGAAAACACGCGCGCGTCTGTGTGCAGTTATAAAGTACACCGCTATTTATCTGACAGCAAGTTATATTTCTTTGTACGCGAAGATATTATTTATTATTCAACGTTTGTATATAGTTATTTCTTTCTCACTATAGATAGTTCGAAGTATATTTATGTTGAATTAAAAGGGCTGTAACCCGATAGTTGGAAGCAGTACTACTAAAGTATTCGTGGCACGAAGTCCAGTTGATCATGATAGTAGATAACACAGCTCCAAAAACATCTGAAACCGCACTTTGTTTTCTTTGAAGTGATTGTTTCGATCTCGAAAGACCTCCATTTTCAAGAACTGTCTTATATCTAAAGCGCTGTAAAGGTTTTATCTTGATTCGAGACTATACTTCGAATATAGAGCACTTAAAAAATCCATAGATCCAAAAATCTGGCCAAAAAATCTGACTGAAAAATCTGACTTCACTCTGGTGTGGTAAAACCATGTAAAACATCGCCTTCATTCCCAAAGCAGTTAGAGACAAGGGAGCACGGCAGAATCCTTTTCGAATGCTATATCGTTAAATAGATATAAGATCAAAATAATCAGCATTCAAAAAGGATTCTGCCGTGCTCCCTGGTTAGTTTTTTACACAGCCGTGTTTTGCCGTCTTGTTTGCTCTGTTGGATGACCTTAATTGTATAGCGATCCCTGATGTAAATTCGAGCTACCTAGCTATGAACCCTGCTTTTAAAACAATGCTTTCGTCTGAATTGAACCGAATCATACTTACAAATGGTTTGTTTTCTTCCATCATATTGCCAGCCTTCAAGAAACAGCAAAACAACCAGTTGGTAGAAAGATGTTTTGAGACGGGACTTGACACGTCACCAACAGACTTGGTCTATGACGTCATAGAGGTGAGCGGACTTCGACAGTTCTCAAAGTTCTAAAATAATCTTGGCCCACCACGTACTGTTCCCCTCTAATTGGCATACTACAAAGTGTTCCATGATGCCGCACCTTCCTATCTTCAAGAACTGTCATCACTGTATATTCCCCAGCGATCTTTACGATAGAATTCCAAGTTGTTGCTGACACAGAAACATTACAACCTCAAAAATTTATGGACACAGAGCTTTTTCTGTCTGTGCACCTATACTATGAAGCAATCTTTCCTAAGATATTTTAAAAATGTATTCCGTCTGGTAGTTGCTTTAAAAGATCACTAAAGGTCTATTTATTTCAACCAGCTTTTTTGGTTTAGATCTGCAGGACGTTTAAGAATAGCTAGTAGTTTATTCTGCATAGGCATGATTAGGACTTAATTTGTAGATTCCTCAATCTATTAATAAGCAATTATTGGACGAGGTTGAGCAAAATATCGTGATTTGTTAGTGGCGAGCAAGCAATTATTTGCTGATGCCGAAGGCAGAGGCAAACAATTGCTTGCTAGACACTAACAAATCTCGATATTTTGCGATAACCGAGTTCAATAATTGTTTTATCATTCAAATTATTTTTTCTAATCTTTGAGAGTCAAACAATAACAAAGAAGTCAGCTCATTTTTTCAAGGAAGCGAGCCATTGTCAAATACAGCGTTACTGCGCATGAGCAAACCGTTATTTGCAGTAAGATGGCTCTGCACCGTAATGCGCATGAGCAGACCGTTATTTGTAGGCAGTTATTTGCAGTTCTCTCGGCCAATCAAAATGACGGAAAAAATAATTTGAATGATAATATGACTATTGCCAGTTACGAAAACCTGATATTTGATTAGATGGATAAATTTTGAGTATGTCTACTTGAATTTACTACATGATTATTCCACTTGATTCTTCAAATTTCTTCAAGTATTTTTATTGTTGATATATCAAAGTATTTCATTAGCAATTTTTTTCCGTTAATTGATATTTATTGTAAAGCGCTTTTTTGTTTATTAGGAAACAGCGCTCTAAAAAAACACTCCTTGTTTTTACGAGGGTAGCACTAAATAGCCAGTGGCTAGAAATAAAGCATATTATTATTAACTGATTATCTATGGACCTCTATCAAAATGATATTGGATGCGAGGCTATAGGAAAATACAAAATGAATCACAATTTTCTCGATAGAATTGGCGCCATTTCCAATCATAATTTTGAAAGGGCTTTGTTGTTATATGTGCTTGCATGTTACATCTTCGTCGCCATGTTGGTGGTAGGATTTTTTGATAGCCTTCAATGATAATACAATACCACCAGCATGGCCGCCGTGGATTTGTCGTTTGAACCTATTGGAAATACTTGCAAAGCATTTCTTGTTTGAATGAAATAGGTAGATTCGTTGCACTTATTGCGGGCTATCGTTAAATTCTGTACATCAACGCTTTCGTATGACCAAGTAGGCGTTAACAAAAGCAACTCCATGATCCTCAGGGCACTTGGCGACCTCAGCTTCGTAACGGTGATACAACTCATCGACGATTTTGGATTTCTCTTCGGCAGAACGAGAATTCGATAATCCTGAGAAAAAGGAAAATGATGTTGAAGTAGAAACTAAAGAAACTGACTGACGTCGTGGCTGAGACGGTAATAAATCGGGGAAAAGGAAAATAAGGAATGGTATACAGCGCTCGCTCAATAACTGTTGTAACCTGGGCACGAGTGACGTGCAAGGTCATCGCGGGAACAGGGAGATTCGTGCTCCGCCATGTTGTTTCGGTTCAGTTGAAATTAAAGCATTTTAGGACCTGTTATTGCGTGGTACTTTACTATAATAACCCAAGCTGAATTTTTTATATGTTTTAGCTTAAGGTTCGAAGGTATTGCAGCTGGAATTCCAGTTAAATCTGAGTACACGCGATGGACATAAAAATGCACTTTGGAAACTACAGATGAAATTTGAATGACTTGGAACCCCAAAAATTAAGTTCCTCAATAGTCGATTGTTATTTTTTCGTGTTTTCCATAAATATTTTAGCTTCAAGGTATCTTAAACCTTTCCTTATCAATTTCTTGACTGAAACATATTTTCTGTAATTTGCTTCATATTTTTATATGCGAGTGCCTTTTTCAGACCTCGTTCCTCATTCCTCGTTTTCCGTTTCCCACTCCTGTTTTTATTAACGAGTTCAGCGATTTTCCAGCTGAGTGATTCTATAGTCATCACTCACCTGAAAGGAATGAGCTGTTGCCCCACTGTCGAAAACTTCCTACATATTTCTTTGCATGCTGTTTGGCATCTCCTTTTTCTTTCATCCATTTTTCCTTAAATGGACAAGGCACGATTTTCGTTTCTATGGAAACCAACTCAAGACCTGCTTTGACAAGAGGCGAGTCAGGACACTTGAATGGCTTCTTAAACTCGTCTACCGTTCTGAAGTAAAAGATAAAATTGGTTTTGTTGAACTCGTCCTGTCAGATAGAGGAAGGAAAGGAAGTATAGAGTTAATGACTGAGTCAAACACCCACCCATCCATCCACCCATCCATCCATCCACCCACCCATGCATCCATCCATCCACCCATCCACCCACCCACCAACTAATTACCAATCGAGCAACCGACTTATCAATCTACTAACTAAACAATCCACTAATCAGTCAATCTCAATACAGCTTTGTGTGACATCACTCGTATGGAAAGCCGTCTTCCGGGTCCAAAACGAAAAGCAGTTCTATAAAGATATTTCTTACTTTTCTTTATGACAGGGTTTGTTGTTCAAAGTTCTAATCGTTTTAGGTGGAGGTTAAATCATTTATCACATTTTTTCTTTTATTTTAGTGGTTTTTGTGAGCATCCCTAAAGCGGGCGCACGTCCAAGAAAAACCGTTTAAGAGTCTCTCCGATGCGAGGACCAGGTAGACGTGATACATGCCATCTCTCCGATTTCAATGAAACTTGGCACAAAGAAAGGCTTCACTTAAGGTAATGCGATCGTGCATTCGTGCGCATCTTTCCTGCGCTTTATTGAATATCTAAACATTTTACACGGTTACCTACCCTGATTTTTCTACTGTGAGTCCAGAACAACTTAGGCTACAATATATCAAAAAATGAAGGCAGGTAATTCGACTAGTGTTTTCACGAAGTGTTAATTTTCAAAGTACTTTTTCGTGATTGGGTTTCCTGTGGCCAAGGTCTTTCAACTATGGCGGATAAGACATTTTGACCTTTCTCCACGTTCAACGTGAAATATCTAAAAATCTTGCTCGGTGACCTACCCTGATTTTTTCACTGTGAGTCCAAGTTTACTAAAGCTACAACATATCCATAAATGAAGGTAGATAATTCGACTAAGTTTTGAGTAAATCGCGAAAATGTCCGGAAATTCGGATCGTAAAGTACAGTCAAAATGTACTGTTTTGGACATTTAAACATCGAGAACTCATTCTGAACACAATAAAATGAACAATTTTGGGGTTTTAATCATAATGTGTTAAGGTATGTATCATTTGAAATCGTTTATGCTACTTCTTCAAGCCATATGGACTACGATAGCTTCTAGTTTACTTTGTCTTATTTTCCCCGAAAACACGGCCGCAAGCATTGTCTTTGAAAAATTATATCTTCCGAACGGATTCGGGTACCCCCATTTTTTATTTCATATTTTCACACTACAGCTCAAAAGGAATATTTGTGCCAAATTTAAAAAAAATTCATGGAAAAAAAATGCGCGATCGCATTACCTTAAAAACTCAACATGCCAAAATATTTCGGAATTCGGAATTATCCGGGGGGAGTTAGACCACCCCCCTTCTTTTTTTCCAAAAATCTCAAAAAATTCACCCTGCAAAATGAAAAAAAGGGAAGACATCCCAAATTCTCAGAATTCAGCTCTTTTTCAGAGGAAACGCTTCCTTGGGCAACTTTTAATTGTCTCAGATGAGGATTGCTAGAACATGAAATTAGAGGACGAAGCTCAATTACATTTTGTTCTCCTCGATACTGTCTAGATGAAAGACTACATTGAATAGTACAATGCCTTGCAAATGAACATAACAGTTGAGACATTGCTTTAAAATGCATTAAGTCTAACTCACGTGTTTTCGCTATAACAAGCGATTTTTATGCACATTGGCCGGCGGGTTTCCTGTGTGACGTCCGCTGACCACAGATCAGTCACGCCATGAGATGCTCGAATTTTGCTCGGATTTTATAGCAAAGCAAAGTATATCGTAGCAATGTAGGAATATGGTCAGTAGTTTTTTTAGTTAGTAAAGAGGAAGATATATAATGTGTATATTCATCAAATTTTGTGTTGTTTTGCACTTGTGTATATTCATCAAATTTTGTGTTGTTTTGCACTTCGCCGAAAGGAATGCTTCGCTATAAGACTATCGAACGACCGACGGTCCTTTGAAATACAGCAGCTACTTAAGCACACTGCAAGAGGGCCCGATGTAAGTATAAAAACTTTCATTGATTGATACATAGTTGATCCAAGGGAACAGCTTCCATGATATGTTGCTGAAGTAATCCACTATACAATTTTAGAAAGCCGTTCTTGATATTGTAATGCGAAGCTAAATGCCATCAAAATGCATAATGTCAACATTGTCACGTAAGCGTAGATTTTCACTCACCTGGACTTGTCAACCCTTCATCCGCCGACCAAAATTTAGAATAAATATAATACAAATCTTTATTATAATGCTAAGTTATGGCATATAGTCAACGATTTCATTTATGTACTTAGATATCGAAAATATCGGGCTTTTTCGGAAGAATCATCATTTACAAAGTGATAAGTTGACGCTGTTTTTCGAAAAAAATTGGCCTTATCTCTAATTATATCGGAGTTTCACTGTTTTTGAACCTCTCAGCGAGTCCAATGATTAAGTTAACATGCAAAAGAGCTGGAAAAACGGTTGGAAATGCACCAAACTTCTCATCTTGCCATCGTAGTTTGACGATTTGGAGAAAATACATCGCCAGAAAACCGCGACATGCAAGTGCGGTCAGCGGTATTCAATGGGCGTATTGCGCATGCGTTTAATAAGTGGAAACCCTACTCTATCGAAGATATTTAAACAAGGGAATCAAGATTAAGGCCCATCTCGACTTTATCTTAGATTTTTTTAGTAGAAATTCGCACGTTTTTCAAAAGTTCCCGCAAGTTTAGTAAAGACCGCTGACATTTCTGATTCATACCTTTGGGCGCTATTTTCTTGGGGTCCCACTGGATATTCGGACCAAATATGCTATTGTGTGCCCCGATCGAGAGTTGCTCTTCAAAATGGCGTTTCAACTATGAGATTTGGCTTATTCTTTGCGAAGATATCAAGCCCCGAAGTCAGGGCATTTTGCGAACTTTAACGTGGAAACATGGAGGTATTTTTAAACTGTTTAACTGCTGTTATTGTTCAGCAATCGAAAGGAAACCTCGGATTTTATCCTAGAGCCGAGACTTAGTTTCGAGCTGGTGCTCAAATGATTAAACAATATTTCTGAATGCACATATTTGTTTCTTTTGTCGTCTATTCTCTGTTTCGGCGAATTACAAACTAATTTAACTTTCGTTTATTTTTCCGTTCTCATACAAAACTCTGCTTTCAGTGCGATTTCTCTAGGAGTCATTTTGAAATTTAAAAAGGAAACCTCAAATTTAGATTAAAGTAATATTTTTCTTGCAGGTTATAATGTCCTATAAATGAATTACAAATTGTGATGCAGACATTTTTGATCCGCCAACACACAGGCTATATTTTAGACACTTTTTGTTTTAAACCCATACATTTCTCATAACTTTTCGCCGGCTGTATTTTCTTCTTAGCCGGGTTAACCATGCGTGACATGGGTAGCGGCGCGGTTTTCTGGCGATGATTATTGCTCTCAATGACAGGTTTCAAGCATGGCCTGCGCAAAGAAATTAAGAGGTCCCAAAATTTTATTCTTGAATTCCTTAGACCAATCATAGAGTTAAACGGTGATGGTGTTGTCATTTGAAGATAGCCTTGGCCATTGGAGATATTTGGTCATCAAATTGGCCTATTTTGGCATGTTATTTTATAACGTCTGCTGATTGACAAGGCTTCAATCAAACCACTGCAAACTCCTGTCACGGATTGACAAAAGATGTAAGTATACTCATGTCCAGCCAAAATATAATCTGTTGAATTCTGAGAGTTTGGGAGGTCTTCACTTTTTCCATTTTGCAGGGTGAATTTTTTGAGATTTTTGGAAAAAAAGCAGGGGGGGTGGTCTAACTCCCCCCGGATAATTCCGAATTCCGAAATATTTTGGCATGTTGAGTTTTTGAGTGAAGCCTTTCTTTGTGCCAAGTTTCATTGAAATCGGAGAGATGGCATGTATCACGTCTGCCTGGTCCTCTCCTTAAGATTTCTCCCTTTCTACGCGTACGTACCTTGGTGATCACACCGTCATCTGAAAGTGATTTCCAAAGTTTTGATAGCGTTTGAAGAAGACATACTTTGGTATCATTCGTGTGTCCTGTATACTGGCCATGTTCATCCACGGCTAACTCCGCAAGTACCATACTTCTTCCTTAAGATGAATAGACCACAGGGGAAATATCAGAAAACTAAATGTACCCAGTCTTTTTTTTTTTTTTTTTTTTTTTTTTTTAATTTTTTTAAATAATAAGTACACCTGATTGCAAAAAATGTTGTCACAGGAAAATAAACTTTAAAAAAATAGAAATAACAAAATAACAAATAGGAATCAATTAAAGATGGCGACTTAATTTAACCTGTTAACGTTTTTGCTAAACGGTCCATGAGACGGAGTTTCACGTAGAGGGGCTTTCTAGTCGAGAACAAGAAACTTCCTGTTTCCTAAACGTAGTTCAGAAGACAGTCTAGTATTAACGTGTAACACCTCTTTTGAAACGTTTGCCTCACAACAGGAATCGACACCAGTTTCAGAAATAAGTTTCAGTATGTAACATTGCCTTTGTAATGGAAGAAAATATCATTAATGGCTATGAGTAAATCAATTAAATAAAATGAAAACAACTGTTTTGTGTTTGTCTTGAATCTTTTTGCCATTTTTATTTAATTCCTATTTGTTATTTTTTATTTTTATAAAGTTTATTTTTCTATGGCAACAATTTTGCAATCAGGTATATACGTTTGAACGAGAAACCATATTATTACTTGTTAATAATATACATTCTCAAACTCATTAATAATTCATGACTTTATGGTCCAATGATATGCTTCTGTTAGGGTCACGTGCATACGCTTAGATACCTTGATCCAACACTGGATGCTGATTAGATCCAACTCCATGGAGTAGTACTTACCTATTTACCTAACTATTTGCCTAACATTTTTATTTTTTATTTTATCTTGGAAGTCCTGGGGCTCGAACTGGGAACCTCTGGCATGAAATTCTAGTGCATTACCAACTAAGCTAATAATGAATTCGTTGATAGCTTTGGGTTGATTTCATATTTTATTGATGTTTTCCTTATAGGTGTAAGCTGCTAACAGTGACACGCAAGAAAAGTCCGATCCTGCATGATTACCACCTTGGCGCAGACGTAATCCAACGTGCACAAGAGGAAAAAGATCTGGGAGTCACTATCACAAGAAACCTTAACTGGGAAAAGCATATCAGAACCATCACATCCAAAGCTAACAAGCTTCTTGGTATGCTCAAGAGGACATGCCCTCAACCGACAGATGCAAATGTAGAAGAACACTATACCTAGCACATGTAAAATCACAGCTAGTGACTGCTTCTGAGGTTTGGTCACCCAGCCTATCAAAACTAAAAGAGCAGATCGAAAGAGTCCAACGACGCGCCACCAGATGGATCCTCAGGACCAAGATTGGGGAAACCCCTTACAAAGAAAGATTAAAGAACTTGAACTTACTCCCTCTCTGCTATGACAGAGAAATAAAGGACTTGATGTTCTTTTATAAATCATTATATGGACAGACCAACCTTAATGTTCACGATTTTGTCAAATTCTCCAAACATAGACGCACTCGTCTTACTCAATATCCCGGTATCATTCTTGAAACACCTTTTTGTAAAACCACCACATTTAAAGCATCTTACTTTAATAGGATAGTTTGCCTTTGGAACACCATCTGTAAAGAGGCGCCAACTAGTGTTTTTTCTAGTCACTCTCAATTTAAATCTTTTCTAAGGCATAAGTACTTTTCTTTGCTTGAGGACACATTTGATGTTGATCTGACATGTACTTGGTCATTAGTTCGTAAGTGTCCTTGTCATCGTACTCGATAATTACTGAATCTCAGGGACTTTGTTTGTCTGAACTCCAGTGATTATGTTTGATTGATATTAATAGATCTTAGTTCAGTAGTTTTTTACTATAACTGAATTAATTTTCCAAGTTGTTTCATTTTTTCTATTTATATTAAGTTAGTCAAAAGGAAATGCCTGGCATGGGACTTAGAGTCCCGTTCGCACTTTCCTCATTTGGGTAGTACTATGTATAATTTCCTAATTCTGTAATTTTTCTTTTCACTGATACCCAATAAAAATTTGTAAAGAAAAAAAAAAATACAAAACAATAAAGAACATAACAGGATTATACTAACCTGTGGACCTAAAAAAAGCTCAATGAAAAAAATTTCCTGAAACAATATTCTTGTAAAAGGAAGTGTAATGTTTGATCAGGCAAAATAGTTCCCAAAACCTTACCTGGGCTAAGCTCGGACGCTCTTTTCGTTAGATATAATTCCCAGTCTTTTTCGGCTTGTGCTCGGAACTTCTCCTTTTCCTCTGGTACAGTAATGAATAGGTGATATATCGTTCCAGTCATGTCACAAGGCTTGTCACGCAACCAATGTGTACAAGTGGAAGAGAAACCCAATGTCACGCTATTACTCGGGAAACACTGATCGTAGAAATTTGTACCGCTGGCCATGACGAACACGTTGGGGAAGTCTAGGAGAAAACTGCGAGGACCAGGAATCAAACCTTGGATGGAAAAGCATAGATAAAAATGCAGATATGTCACGGGCGCCAGAGTCGCCTCAACGTTTGCATTAAAACTAACGTTTTATTTTGTCGAACTGTCGAACTGCTTTAGTAGCAAAGCTGATCTTTAGTAGTAAATAAACATCTAGAACCGATTTCAATCTCGTGATGTTTGTCTGTTTAATATTAAGAACCGATCGTGTGTCACTCGGAATTAATCAGTAACGTACTTAACGGGGCCCCAAAGGAATATTAATGGTGTCATTGAATAGCTGACTTATAAAAGAGGCTAAGCCTGTGCAAATGAGTCCGTTCTTCAAAAACAGCGGTTTGCATCGAATGCGAAAATGGTTTATTAAAACACATCGGCCGGCCGCCATCTTGAAATCGTAGCTAATGTGTGTGAGCTCACGCTGGCTACGGCTGAGTCGATAGATCTTTATACAGTTTGTCGAACTCGGCTTATGAGAAGATCGACGTTTAAACCGGACCTTACCTTGTGTTCTCAAGAACACAGACGTGAAATCATTGACTGGTTGGTCCTCGTAGATCACATTGATCGCCAGTTCAGCCCCATATTTTTCTCGTATTGCTTTGACGCATGCGTAGATAAGACTCATCGAATTTCCACCATCAGCCGTCCCATAATCCACTAGGGTCACCACAGACTGTTTTTCTAGGTCCATAGCATCAAGTTCTCTCAGAACCAAAGGGGTCGCCGTTTTAACCACTTGACGACTAGTAATGCAATGAGTTGAATAACCTCCAGAACCGACCTCGCCGTACGGAAAGTGACTATGAGGAACCTGGAATGGATCAAAGTCAGTGCATATTTACATGAAGTCCTAAAAATAGATGCTTAAGGCAAAGATAAACTAGACGCTCTTGGAGCGTTCACTGGGTTGCCTGTGCGAGAGCTCCCTCACTCACCAATCCTCATACTCTAATATTTCTTACCAAAGTGTTCCTTTTGGGTTCAAAGTCCCCCTTTATTAAAAACATTTTAAATTCCAGTAAGACATTAGTGTTGCGTTACTGACTTGTCAACGCATATTATATTTCTACTTGACCTACTAGAGTACCTTTCAAGACTAGCTGATGAAATAAACATATCTATTTCAGTATCGAAACTGTTCGCTGCAAAACAAACGTTTTATCAATGTAAATACTCTTAGCCAAAATGTATTTAACTGGTCATTTGTTTTTCCCTCAGTTTTTGTTTTCTGTATTTTCATAAATGGAAATATTCAACAAGTCTTGGCAGTTCGCTTTCTTGTAGATCACTATCAGCTCGTCTGACTTCTAAAAGTTCTTGGAGTCAGCTTTCAACAAAGCTTTCTGAGATCTGGTAAGATCTAGTTTGATCATAGCTAGGTAGTTTATAGATTATCTTAGTCTATTTTGACTAGTTTGTCTAGATCTACGATTCTCATACCGTAGTTTGCTCATAGATTCTCAAAGATAGCTCATAGATTCTCAGACTTCTCTCTTTGAGTATGTGGACCAACCCGTTCCAAAATCGCTCAATAACATCTTTTAGTTTGTGTCTACCACGTACGGCGTGTGTGTTTGTAAGTAGTTTAAGCGTAGCGTTAAAAAACTTAAAGACAAAAGTACGCAACGTGCCTACAGACAAAATAGTACTTCACGAACCCTGAACGAATGAATTTATAGTGACACAACACTAAAAGCTATAAATACATCGTCCTCGATGTCGTGTGGCAACTTCATTGGACATTGGACATTGTTTACAAGTTCTCGACCAATCATGACGTGTGAAATTATGGTCTACCCGACCACGGAAAAACGGATCTCATTTTAAGACTAGTTTGCTACCATAGCAACCCAGTAAAAAGTACCATTTCTTACTGTCTCTAGCGCAGCGCCATTGAACTACTGGAAATGGCGCTATATAATCAAATCATCATTATTGTAGACGCGCGCGCGTCTGTGTGCAGTTATAAAGTACACCGCTGTTTTTATGTTTATACTTATGTTGAATTAAAAGGGCTGTAGCCTGTAGTATTTGGAAGCAGTACTACTAAGCTTTTCATGGCACGAAGTCCCGTTGATCATGATAGTAGATAACAGAGCTTCAAAAAATCTGAAACCGCACTTTGTTTTTTTTGAAGTGATTATTTCTATCTCGAAATACCACCATTTTCAAGAACTGTCTTATATCTAAAGCGTTGTAAAGGTTTTATCTTGATTCGAGACTATACTTCGAATATAGCGGAGCACTTAGAAAATCAACAGATCCAAAAATCTGACCAAAAAATCTGACTCAAAAATCTGACACCACTTCACTCTGGTGTGGTAAAACCATGTAAAACATCGCCTTCATTCCCAAAGCAGTTAGAGACAAGGGGGCAGGGCAGAATCCTTTCCGAATGCTTGATATTTTTATATCGTTAAATAGATATAAGATCAAAATAATCAGCATTCAAAAAGGATTCTGCCGTGCTCCCTTGTTAGTTTTTTATACAGCCGTGTTTTGCCGTCTTGTTTGCTCTGTTGGATGACCTTAATTGTATAGCGATCCCTGATGTAAATTCGAGCTACCTAGCTATGAATCCTGCTTTTAAAACAATGGTTTCGTCTGAATTGAACCGAATCATACTTACAAATGGTTTGTTTTCTTCCATCATATTGGCAGCCTTCAAGAAACAGCAAAACAACCAGTTGGTAGAAAGATGTTTTGAGACGGGACTTGACACGTCACCAACAGACTTGGTCTATGACGTCATAGGGGTGAGCGGACTTCGACAGTTCTCAAAGTTCTAAAATAATCTTGGCCCACCACGTACTGTTCCCTTCTAATTGGCATACTACAAAGTGTTCCATGATGCTGCACCTTCCTTCCTTCAAGAACTGTCATCACTGTATATTCCCCAGCGATCTTTACGATAGAATTCCAAGTTGTTGCTGACACAGAAACATTACAACCTCAAAAATTTATGGACACAGAGCTTTTTCTGTCTGTGCACCTATACTATGAAACAATCTTCCCTAAGATATTTTTAAAATGTATTCCGTCTGGTAGTTGCTTTAAAAGATCACTAAAGATCTATTTATTTCAACCAGCTCTTTTGGTTTAGATCTACTGGACGTGTAAGAATAGCTAGTAGTTTATTCTGCATAGGCATGATTAGGACTTAATTTGTAGATTCGTCAATCTATTAATATGACTTATTGCCAGTTACGAAAACCTGATATTTGATTAGATGGATAAATTTTTCCTATATTTACTTGAATTTACTTCATTATTCCACTTGATTCTTCAAATTTCTTCAAGTATTTTTATTGTTAATATATCAAAGTATTTCATTAGCTATTTTTTCCCTTAATTGATATTTATTGTAAAGCGCTTTTTGGTTTATTAGGAAACAGCGCTCTAAAAAAACACTCCTTGTTTTTACGAGGGTAGCACTAAATAGCCAGTGGCTAGAAATAAAGCATATTATTATTAACTGAGTTGATACCAGTCTTTATGATTATCTATAGACCTCTGCCAAAATTATCTTGGATGCGAGGCTATAGGAAAATACAAAATGAATCACAATTTTCTCGATAGAATTTGCGCCATTTCCAATCATAATTTTGAAAGGGCTCTGTTGTTATATGAGCTTGCATGTTACATCATCGTCGCCATGTTGGTGGTAGGATTTTTTGATAGCCTTCAATGATAATACAATACCACCAGCATGGCCGCCGTGGATTTGTCGTTTGAACCTCTTGGAAATACTTGCAAAGCATTTCTTGTTTGAATGAAATAGGTAGATTTGTTGCACTTATTGCGGGCTATCGTTAAATTCCGTACATCAACGCTTTCGTATGACCAAGTAGGCGTTAACATAAGCAACTCCATGATCCTCAGGGCACTTGGCGACCTCAGCTTCGTAACGGTGATACAACTCATCGACGATTTTAGATTTCTCTTTGGCAGCACGAGAATCCGATAATCCTGAGAAAAAGGAAAATGATATTGAAGTAGAAACTAAAGAAACTCACTGACGTCCTGGCTGAGACGGTAATAAATCGGGGAATAGGAAAATAAGGAATGGTGTACAGCGCTCGCTCCATAACCCAGGCCAAGCTGAATTTTTCATATGTTTTAGCTTAAGGTTTGAAGGTATTCCAGCTGGAATTCCAGTTAAATCTGAGTACCTGGTGCACATAAAAATGCACTTTGGAAACTACAGATGAAATTTGAATGACAGGGAACCCAAAAAATAAAGTTCCTCAATAGTCGATTGTCATGATTTCGTGTTTTCCATAAATATTTTAGCTTCAGGGTATCTTAAACCTTTCCCTTATCAATTTGTTGAAACAGATTTTCTGTAGTTTGCTTCATATTTTTATATCCGAGTGTTTTTATCAGACCTCGTTCCTCATTCCTCGTTTTCCGTTTCCCACTCCTGTTTTTATTAACGAGTTCAGCGATTTTCTAGCTGAGTGATTCTATAGTCATCACTCACCTGAAAGGAATGTGCTGTTGCCCCACGGTCGAAAACTTCCTACATATTTCTTTGCATGTTGTTTGGCATCTCCTTTTTCTTTCATCCATTTTTCCTTAAATGGACAAGGCACGATTTTCGTTTCTATGGAAACCAACTCAAGACCTGCTTTGACAACAGGCGAGTCAGGACACTTGAATGGCTTCTTAAACTCGTCTACCGTTCTGAAGTAAGAGATGAAATTGGTTTTGTTGAACTCGTCCTGTCAGATAGAGGAAGGAAAGGAAGTATAGAGTTAATGACTTGGGAGGTCTTCACTTTTTCCATTTTGCAGGGTGATTTTTTTGAGATTTTTGGAAAAAAAGCAGGGGGGTGGTCTAATTTAACTCCCCCCGGATAATTCCGAATTCCGAAATATTTTGGCATGTTGAGTTTTTGAGTGAAGCCTTTCTTTGTGCCAAGTTTCATTGAAATCAGAGAGATGACATGTATCACGTCTGCCTGGTCCTCTCCTTAAAATTTCTCCCATTCTACGCGTACGTACCTTGGTGATTATACCGTCATCTGAAAGTGATTTCCAAAGTATTGATAGCGTTTGATGAAGACATACTTTGGTGTCATTCGTGTGTCCTGAATACTGGCCATGTTCATCCACGGCTAACTCCACAAGTACCATACTTCTTCCTTAAGATGAATAGACCACAGGGGAAATATCAGAAAACTAAATGTACCCAGTCTTTTTTTTTTTTTTTTAATTTTTTAAAATAATAAGTACACCTGATTGCAAAAATGTTGTCACAGGAAAATAAACTTTAAAAAATCAAAATAACAAATAGGAATTAATTAAAGATGGCGACGTAATTTAACCTGTTAACGTTTTTGATAAAGTCCATAAGACGGATTCTCACGTAGAGGAGCTTTCTAGTCGAGAACAAGAAACTTCCTGTTTCCTAAACGTAGTTCAGAAGACAGTCTAGTATTAACGTGTAACACCTCTTTTGAAACGTTTGCCTCACAACAGGAATCGACACCAGTTTCAGAAATAAGTTTCAGTATGTAACATTGCCTTTGTAATGGAAGAAAATATCATTAATGCCTATGAGTAAATCAATTAAATAAAATCAAAACAACTGCTTTTGCGTTTGTCTTGAATCTTGAGAAAAATCTATTAAATTTGCCATTTTTGATTAATTCCTGTGTACTTATTGACTGAGTGGGAGGTCCGAACGGGAAAATATTTGGCTCGAGGTCCTGAAGTACGGAACGAGCGCAGCGAGTTCCGTGCCAAGGACCGAGAGCCAAATATTTTCCCGTTCGGACCGACCTTAACTCGGTCAATAAGCATTTTATCATATGACCACATATAAAAAAATCGATTTCAAAGCGTTTTTAATAAATGTGAATCAAAATCGGCAGCGAGTCCGAACGGCGAGTCCGAACGGGAAATTATTACACTTTTCGGAAAAGCGTACTTTTTTGCTGACGCCATTTTCCCCAAAGGTTTTTTTTAGAATCACGCGTACAGTGAAATACGGTCATATGATAATATTTGTTATTTTTTATTTTTATAAAGTTTATTTTTCTATGACAACATTTTTGCAATCAATTGTATACGTTTGAACGAGAAACAATATGATTACTTGTTAATCATATACATGAAAAACCTTACAAACTTTACCGTACGACATTGAAAATCTCATGAAAAACTCTGAGCGCTAGCTCAATGAAAACATTTTCCTGAAAAAATATTCTTGTAAAAGGAAGTGTAATGTTTGATCAGGCAAAATCAGTTCCTAAAACCTTACCTGGGCTAAGCTCGGCCGCTCTTTTCGTTAGATATAATTCCCAGTCTTTATCGGCTTGTGCTCGGAACTTCTCCTTTTCCTCTGGTACAGTAATGAATTGGTGAAATGTCGTTCCAGTCATGTCACAAGGCTTGTCACGCAACCAATGTGTACAAGTGGAAGAGAAACCCAATGTCACGCTATTACTTGGGAAACACTGATCGTAGAAATTTGTACCGCTGGCCATGACGAACACGTTGGGGAAGTCTAGGAGAAAACTGCGAGGACCAGGAATCAAACCTTGGATGGAAAAGCATAGATAAAAATGCAGATAGTAATGTCACGGGCGCCAGAGTCGCCTCCACGTTTGGATTAAAACTAACGTTTTATTTTGTTTTCAACTGTCGAACTGCTTTAGTAGTAAAGCTGATCTTTAGTAGTAAATAAACATCTAGAACCGATTTCAATCTCGTGATGTTTGTCTGTTTAATATTAAGAACCGGTGTGTCACTCGAAATTAATCAGTAACCGAAGGAATATTAATGGTGTCATTGAATAGCTGACTTATAAAAGAGGCTAAGTCTGTGCAAATGAGTCCGTTCTTCAAAAACAGCGGTTTGCATCGAATGCGAAAATGGTTTATTAATACACATCGGCCGGCCGCCATCTTGAAATCGTAGCTAATGTGCGTGAGCTCACGCTGGCTACGACTGAGTCGATATATCTTGATACAGTTTGTCGAACTCGGCTTATGAGAAGATCGACGTTTAAACCGGACCTTACCTTGTGTTCTCAAGAACACAGACGTGAAATCATTGACTGGTTGGTCCTCGTAGATCACATTGATCGCCAGTTCAGCTCCATATTTTTCTCGTATTGCTTTGACGCATGCGTAGATAAGACTCATCGAATTTCCACCATCAGCCGTCCCATAATCCACTAGGGTCACCACAGACTGTTTTTCTAGGTCCATAGCATCAAGTTCTCTTAGAACCAAAGGGGTCGCCGTTTTAACCACTTGACTATTAGTAGTGCTATGAGTTGAAAAACCTCCAGAACCGACCTCGCCGTACGGAAAGTGACTATGAGGAACCTGGAATGGATCAAAGTCAGTGCATATTTACATGAAGTCCTAAAAATAGATGCTTAAGCAAAGATAAATAAATCTGCATGCATTAGCTTGTGACCGGGGGGGTGGGGGGACTCCCTTATAAAATGGGTAGGTATGCTCGACGGACGGATTGAAAAATGACCCTAAAAGGTACGCATAAATTAATTCAGGTATCGATTCCAGACCCTAAAAGGTACGACCACATTTAACAGTTTTTTAAATTTAAAATTGATAAATATACACTAATTTCATCAAATACACTTCGCTTTCCGAACATTCCCGGACTTTAACAAAGTATTGTCATATATTCAGGTATATTTATCATATAAAAGAATATTGACCCTAAAAGATACGACGTCATTTCGAGACCCTAAAAGGTACCAGAGGGTTTTATTTTCGACCCTAAAAGGTCCGTCAAGCTTACCTACCAACTTTATAAGGGAGTCCCCCCCCCCCCCCCCCCCCCGGGCTTGTGACTCATGATTTTACCAAGGCTTGCCGCCTCGATCAAGTATTTTTTTAAACAAACTCAATCAACACCAGATCTAGATATCTGCAATGATCAAACAAATTTGGAAATATGACCATGGAATTTGAAGCTTTTAAAAAACCGGTGTTTGAATGAAACACATTATTGAACTCTGGCCCGGGTCGCACATGCAAAAAGGCTGTTTTCATTAGCATCAAATTTGACATAATTTTGTCATCACGTCGCTGATGTATGTGCGACTTGAATTTTATAAAAAATACCATTTCTTACTGTCTCTAGCGCAGCGCCATTGAACTGCTGCAAATGGCGCTATATATATAAATTATCATTATAATTGTAGAAGGAGAAAATACGCGCGAGTCTGTGTGCAGTTATAAAGTACACCGCTATTTATCTGACAGCAAGTTATATTTCTTTGTGCGCGAAGATATTATATATTATTGAACGTTTGTATATAGTTATTTCTTTCTCACTATAGATAGTTCGAAGTATATTTATGTTAAATTAAAAGGGCTGTAACCTGATATTTGGAAGCAGTACTACTAAAGTATTCGTGGCACGAAGTCCCGTTGATCATGATAGTAGATAACACAGCTCCAAAAAAATCTGAAACCGCACTTTGTTTTCTTTGAAGTGATTGTTTCCATCTCCAAAGACCACCATTTTTGAATTGGGAATGAAGGCGATGTTTTACATGGTTTTACCACACCAGAGTGAAGGTGGTGTCAGATTTTTGGGTCAGATCTTTGAGTCAGATTTTTGGATCTGTTGATTTACAAAGAGCTCTATATTCGAAGTATAGTCTCGAATCAAGATAAAACCTTTACAACGCTTTAGATATAAGACAGTTAGGGACAAGATGGCAGGGCAGAATCCTTTTCGAACGCTGGATATTTTCATATTGTTAAATAGATATAAGATCAAAATAATCAGCATTCAAAAAGGATTCTGCCGTGCTCCCTGGTTAGCCTTTGACACGGCCGTGATTTGCCACCTTGTTTGCTCTGTTGGATGACCTTAATTGTATAGTGATCCCTGATGTAAATTCAAGCTACCTAGCTATGAACCCTGCTTTTAAAACAATGCTTTCGTCTGAATTGAACCGAATCATACTTACAAATGGTTTGTTTTCTTCCATTATATTGCCAGCCTTCAAGAAACAGCAAAACAACCAGTTGGTAGAAAGATGTTTTGAGACGGGACTTGACACGTCACCAACAGACTTGGTCTATGACGTCATAGGGGTGAGCGGACTTCGACAGTTCTCAAAGTTCTAAAATAATCTTGGCCCACCACGTACTGTTCCCCTCTAATTGGCATACTACAAAGTGTTCCATGATGCTGCACCTTCCTTCCTTCAAGAACTGTCATCACTGTATATTCCCCAGCGATCTTTACGATAGAATTCCAAGTTGTTGCTGACACAGAAACATTACAACCTCAAAAATTTATGGACACAGAGCTCTTTCTGTCTGTGCACCTATACTATGAAACAATCTTCCCTAAGATATTTTAAAAATGTATTCCGTCTGGTAGTTGCTTTAAAAGATCACTAAAGACCTATTTATTTCAACCAGCTTTTTTGGTTTAGATCTACAGGACGTGTAAGAATAGCTAGTAGTTTATTCTGCATAGGCATGATTAGGACTGATTAATTTCTAGATTCTTCAACTTATTAATATCACAAAGGTGATTATACAAATTCGCGTGCTCTGAGTGGTTTTCTAACTCGGATTATCAGCCGAAGACTCGCCGCTCGGTAAATATTCATCGATAATCACTTCGCCTTCGGCGAATAATTGCTAATTATTCCTAGTTACGAAAATCTGATATGTGATTAGATGGAAAGAAATTTCTTATATTTACTTGAATTTACTTCATTATTCCACTTGATTCTTCAAATTTCTTCAAGTATTTTTATTGTTAATATATCAAAGTATTTCATTAGCTATTTTTTCCCTTAATTGATATTTATTGTAAAGCGCTTTTTGGTTTATTAGGAAACAGCGCTCTAAAAAAAACACTCCTTGTTTTTACGAGGGTAGCACTAAATAGCCAGTGGCTAGAAATAAAGCATATTATTTTTAACTGAGTTGATACCAGTCCTTATAATTATCTATAGACCTCTGTCAAAATGATCTTGGATGCGAGACTATAGGAAAATACAAAATGAATCACAATTTTCTCGATAGAATTTGAGCCATTTCCAATCATAATTTTGAAGGGGGCTCTGTTGTTATATGAGCTTGCATGTTACATCATCGTCGCCATGTTGGTGGTATGATTTTTTGATAGCCTTCAATGATAATACAATACCACCAGCATGGCCGCCGTGGATTTGTCGTTTGAACCTCTTGGAAATACTTGCAAAGCATTTCTTGTTTGAATGAAATAGGTAGATTTGTTGCACTTATTGCGGGCTATCGTTAAATTCCGTACATCAACGCTTTCGTATGACCAAGTAGGCGTTAACATAAGCAACTCCATGATCCTCAGGGCACTTGGCGACCTCAGCTTCGTAACGGTGATACAACTCATCGACGATTTTAGATTTCTCTTCGGCAGAACGAGAATCCGATAATCCTGAGAAAAAGGGAAATGATATTGAAGTAGAAACTAAAGAAACTGACTGACGTCCTGGCTGAGACGGTAATAAATCGGGGAATAGGAAAATAAGGAATGGTGTACAGCGCTCGCTCAATAACCCAAGCTGAACTTTTCATATGTTTTAGCTTAAGATTTGAAGGTATTACAGCTGGAATTCCAGTTAAATCTGAGTACCTGGTACACATAAAAATGCACTTTGGAAACTACAGTTAAAATTTAAATGACAGGGAACCCAAAAAATAAAGTTCCTCAATAGTCGATTGTCATTATTTCGTGTTTTCCATAAATATTTTAGCTTCAAGGTATCTTCAACCTTTCCTTTAGCAATTACTTGAAACAGATTTTCTCTAGTTTTCTTAATATTTTTTTATGCGAGTGCTTTTTTGAGACCTCGTTCCTCATTCCTCGTTTTCCGTTTCCCACTCCTGTTTTTATTAACGAGTTCAGCGATTTTCTAGCTGAGTGATTCTATAGTCATCATTCACCTGAAAGGAATGTGCTGTTGCCCCACGGTCTAATACTTTCTACATATTTCTTTGCATGTTGTTTGGCATCTCCTTTTTCTTTCATCCATTTTTCCTTAAATGGACAAGGCACGATTTTCGTTTCTATGGAAACCAACTCAAGACCTCCTTTGACAACAGGCGAGTCAGGACACTTGAATGGCTTCTTAAACTCGTCTACCGTTCTGAAGTAAGAGATGAAATTGGTTTTGTTGAACTCGTCCTGTCAGATAGAGGAAGGAAAGGTGGAAGTATAGAGTTAATGACTTGGGAGATCTTCACTTTTTCCATTTTGCGGGGTGATTTTGAGATTTTTGGAAAAAAAGCAGGGGGGTGGTCTAATTTAACTCCCCCCGGATAATTCCGAATTCCGAAATATTTTGGCATGTTGAGTTTTTGAGTGAAGCCTTTCTTTGTGCCAAGTTTCATTGAAATCGGAGAGATGACATGTATCACGTCTGCCTGGTCCTCTCCTTAAGATTTCTCCCATTCTAAGCGTACGTACCTTGGTGATCATACCGTCATCTGAAAGGGATTTCCAAAGTGTTGATAGCGTTTGATGAAGACATACTTTGGTGTCATTCGTGTGTCCTGAATACTGGCCATGTTCATCCATGGCTAACTCCGCAAGTACCATACTTCTTCCTTAAGATGAATAGACCACAGGGGAAATATCAGAAAACTAAATGTACCCAGTCTTTTTTTTTTTTTTTTTTAAATAATAAGTACACCTGATTGCAAAAATGTTGTCACAGGAAAATAAACTTTAAAAAAATAAAAATAACAAAATAACAAATAGGAATTAATTAAAGATGGCGACTTAATTTAACCTGTTAACGTTTTTAATAAAGTCCATGAGACGGAGTCTCACGTAGAGGGGCTTTTAGTCGAGAACAAGAGACTTCCTGTTTCCTAAACGTAGTTCAGAAGACAGTGTAGTATTAACGTGTAACACCTCTTTTGAAACGTTTGCCTCACAACAGGAATCGACACCAGTTCCTGAAAAAGTATTCTTGTAAAAGGAAGTTTAATGTTTGATCAGGCAAAATAGTTCCCAAAACCTTACCTGGGCTAAGCTCGGACGCTCTTTTCGTTAGATATAATTCCCAGTCTTTTTCGGCTTGTGCTCGGAACTTCTCCTTTTCCTCTGGTACAGTAATGAATTGGTGAAATGTCGTTCCAGTCATGTCACAAGGCTTGTCACGCAACCAATGTACACTAGTGGAAGAGAACCCCTATGAACCCCTATGTCACGCTATTACTTGGGAAACACTGATCGTAGAAATTTGTACCACTGGTCATGACGAACACGTTGGGGAAGTCTAGGAGAAAACTGCGAGGACCAGGAATTAAACCTTGGATGGAAAAGCATAGATAAAAATGCAGATAGTAATGTCACGGGCGCCAGAGTCGCCTCCACGTTTGGATTAAAACTAACGTTTTATTTTGTCGAACTGTCGAACTGCTTTAGTAGCAAAGCTGATCTTTAGTAGTAAATAAACATCTAGAACCGATTTCAATCTCGTGATGTTTGTCTGTTTAATATTAAGAACCGGTGTGTCACTTGGAATTAATCAGTAACCGAAGGAATATTAATGGTGTCATTGAATAGCTGACTTATAAAAGAGGCTAAGTCTGTGCAAATGAGTCCGTTCTTCAAAAACAGCGGTTTGCATCGAATGCGAAAATGGTTTATTAATACACATCGGCCGGCCGCCATCTTGAAATCGTAGCTAATGTGCGTGAGCTCACGCTGGCTACGACTGAGTCGATATATCTTGATACAGTTTGTCGAACTCGGCTTATGAGAAGATCGACGTTTAAACCGGACCTTACCTTGTGTTCTCAAGAACACAGACGTGAAATCATTGACTGGTTGGTCCTCGTAGATCACATTGATCGCCAGTTCAGCTCCATATTTTTCTCGTATTGCTTTGACGCATGCGTAGATAAGACTCATCGAATTTCCACCATCAGCCGTCCCATAATCCACTAGGGTCACCACAGACTGTTTTTCTAGGTCCATAGCATCAAGTTCTCTCAGAACCAAAGGGGTCGCCGTTTTAACCACTTGACTATTAGTAGTGCTATGAGTTGAAAAACCTCCAGAACCGACCTCGCCGTACGGAAAGTGACTATGAGGAACCTGGAATGGATCAAAGTCAGTGCATATTTACATGAAGTCCTAAAAATAGATGCTTAAGCAAAGATAAATAAATCTGCATGCATTAGCTTGTGACCGGGGGGGTGGGGGGACTCCCTTATAAAATGGGTAGGTATGCTCGACGGACGGATTGAAAAATGACCCTAAAAGGTACGCATAAATTAATTCAGGTATCGATTCCAGACCCTAAAAGGTACGACCACATTTAACAGTTTTTTAAATTTAAAATTGATAAATATACACTAATTTCATCAAATACACTTCGCTTTCCGAACATTCCCGGACTTTAACAAAGTATTGTCATATATTCAGGTATATTTATCATATAAAAGAATATTGACCCTAAAAGGTACGGCGTCATTTCGAGACCCTAAAAGGTACCAGAGGGTTTTATTTTCGACCCTAAAAGGTCCGTCGAGCATACCTACCAACTTTATAAGGGAGTCCCCCCCCCCCCCCCCCGGGGCTTGTGACTCATGATTTTACCAAGGCTTGCCGCCTCGATCAAGTATTTTTTTAAACAAACTCAATCAACACCAGATCTAGATATCTGCAATGATCAAACAAATTTGGAAATATGACCATGGAATTTGAAGCTTTTAAAAAACCGGTGTTTGAATGAAACACATTATTGAACTCTGGCCCGGGTCGCACATGCAAAAAGGCTGTTTTCATTAGCATCAAATTTGACATAATTTTGTCATCACGTCGCTGATGTATGTGCGACTTGAATTTTATAAAAAATACCATTTCTTACTGTCTCTAGCGCAGCGCCATTGAACTGCTGCAAATGGCGCTATATATATAAATTATCATTATAATTGTAGAAGGAGAAAACACGCGCGAGTCTGTGTGCAGTTATAAAGTACACCGCTATTTATCTGACAGCAAGTTATATTTCTTTGTGCGCGAAGATATTATATATTATTGAACGTTTGTATATAGTTATTTCTTTCTCACTATAGATAGTTCGAAGTATATTTATGTTAAATTAAAAGGGCTGTAACCTGATATTTGGAAGCAGTACTACTAAAGTATTCGTGGCACGAAGTCCCGTTGATCATGATAGTAGATAACACAGCTCCAAAAAAATCTGAAACTGCACTTTGTTTTCTTTGAAGTGATTGCTTCGATCTCCAAAGACCACTATTTTTGAATTGGGAATGTAGGCGATGTTTTACGTAATGTTTACACCAGAGCGAAGGTGGTGTCAGATTTTTGACTCAGATCTTTGAGTCAGATTTTTGGATCTGTTGATTTACAAAGAGCTCTATATTCGAAGTATAGTCTCGAATCAAGATAAAACCTTTACAACGCTTTAGATATAAGACAGTTAGGGACAAGGGAGCACGGTAGAATCCTTTTCGAATGCTGGATATTTTTACATCGTTAGATAGATATAAGATCAAAATAATCAGCATTCAAAAAGGATTCTGCCGTGCTCCCTGGTTAGCCTTTGACACGGCCGTGATTTGCCACCTCGTTTGCTCTGTTGGATGACCTTAAGTGTATAGCGATCCCTGATGTAAATTCAAGCTAACTAGCTATGAACCCTGCTTTTAAAACAATGGTTTCGTCTGAATTGAACCGAATCATACTTACAAATGGTTTGTTTTCTTCCATCATATTGCCAGCCTTCAAGAAACAGAAAAACAACCAGTTGGTAGAAAGATGTTTTGAGACGGGACTTGACACGTCACCAACAGACTTGGTCTATGACGTCATAGAGGTGAGCGGACTTCGACAGTTCTCAAAGTTCTAAAATAATCTTGGCCCACCACGTACTGTTCCCCTCTAATTGGCATACTACAAAGTGTTCCATGATGCCGCACCTTCCTATCTTCAAGAACTGTCATCACTGTATATTCCCCAGCGATCTTTACGATAGAATTCCAAGTTGTTGCTGACACAGAAACATTACAACCTCAAAAATTTATGGACACAGAGCTTTTTCTGTCTGTGCACCTATACTATGAAACAATCTTCCCTAAGATATTTTAAAAATGTATTCCGTCTGGTAGTTGCTTTAAAAGATCACTAAAGGTCTATTTATTTCAACCAGCTTTTTTGGTTTAGATCTGCAGGACGTTTAAGAATAGCTAGTAGTTTATTCTGCATAGGCATGATTAGGACTTAATTTGTAGATTCCTCAATCTATTAATAAGCAATTATTGGACGAGGTTGAGCAAAATATCGTGATTTGTTAGTGGCGAGCAAGCAATTATTTGCTGATGCCGAAGGCAGAGGCAAACAATTGCTTGCTAGACACTAACAAATCTCGATATTTTGCGATAACCGAGTTCAATAATTGTTTTATCATTCAAATTATTTTTTCTAATCTTTGAGAGTCAAACAATAACAAAGAAGTCAGCTCATTTTTTCAGGGAAGCGAGCCATTGTCAAATACAGCGTTACTGCGCATGAGCAAACCGTTATTTGCAGTAAGATGGCTCTGCACCGTAATGCGCATGAGCAGACCGTTATTTGTAGGCAGTTATTTGCAGTTCTCTCGGCCAATCAAAATGACGGAAAAAATAATTTGAATGATAATATGACTATTGCCAGTTACGAAAACCTGATATTTGATTAGATGGATAAATTTTGAGTATGTCTACTTGAATTTACTACATGATTATTCCACTTGATTCTTCAAATTTCTTCAAGTATTTTTATTGTTAATATATCAAAGTATTTCATTAGCAATTTTTTTCCGTTAATTGATATTTATTGTAAAGCGCTTTTTTGTTTATTAGGAAACAGCGCTCTAAAAAAACACTCCTTGTTTTTACGAGGGTAGCACTAAATAGCCAGTGGCTAGAAATAAAGCATATTATTATTAACTGATTATCTATGGACCTCTGTCAAAATGATATTGGATGCGAGGCTATAGGAAAATACAAAATGAATCACAATTTTCTCGATAGAATTGGCGCCATTTCCAATCATAATTTTGAAAGGGCTCTGTTGTTATATGTGCTTGCATGTTGCATCATCGTCGCCATGTTGGTGGTATGGTTTTTTGATAGCCTTCAATGATAATACAATACCACCAGCATGGCCGCCGTGGATTTGTCGTTTGAACCTCTTGGAAATACTTGCGGAGCATTTCTTGTTTGAATGAAATAGGTAGATTCGTTGCACTTATTGCGGGCTATCGTTAAATTCTGTACATCAACGCTTTCGTATGACCAAGTAGGCGTTAACAAAAGCAACTCCATGATCCTCAGGGCACTTGGCGACCTCAGCTTCGTAACGGTGATACAACTCGTCGACGATTTTGGATTTCTCTTCGGCAGAACGAGAATCCGATAATCCTGAGAAAAAGGAAAATGATGTTGAAGTAGAAACTAAAGAAACTGACTGACGTCGTGGCTGAGACGGTAATAAATCGGGGAAAAGGAAAATAAGGAATGGTATACAGCGCTCGCTCAATAACTGTAGTAACCTGGGCACGAGTGACGTGCAAGGTCATCGCGGGAACAGGGAGATTCGTGCTCCGCCATGTTGTTTCGGTTCAGTTGAGATTAAAGCATTTTAGGACCTGTTATTGCGTGGTACTTTACTATAATAACCCAAGCTGAATTTTTTATATGTTTTAGCTTAAGGTTCGAAGGTATTGCAACTGGAATTCCAGTTAAATCTGAGTACACGCGATGGACATAAAAATGCACTTTGGAAACTACAGATGAAATTTGAATGACTTGGAACCCCAAAAATTAAGTTCCTCAATAGTCGATTGTTATTTTTTCGTGTTTTCCATAAATATTTTAGCTTCAAGGTATCTTAAACCTTTCCTTATCAATTTCTTGACTGAAACAGATTTTCTGTAATTTGCTTCATATTTTTGTATGCGAGTGCTTTTTTCAGACCTCGTTCCTCATTCCTCGTTTTCCGTTTCCCACTCCTGTTTTTATTAACGAGTTCAGCGATTTTCCAGCTGAGTGATTCTATAGTCATCACTCACATGAAAGGAATGAGCTGTTGCCCCACTGTCGAAAACTTCCTACATATTTCTTTGCATGTTGTTTGGCATCTCCTTTTTCTTTCATCCATTTTTCCTTAAATGGACAAGGCACGATTTTCGTTTCTATGGAAACCAACTCAAGACCTGCTTTGACAAGAGGCGAGTCAGGACACTTGAATGGCTTCTTAAACTCGTCTACCGTTCTGAAGTAAAAGATGAAATTGGTTTTGTTGAACTCGTCCTGTCAGATAGAGGAAGGAAAGGAAGTATAGAGTTAGTGACTGAGTCAAACACCCACCCATCCATCCACCCATCCATCCATCCACCCACCCATGCATCCATCCATCCACCCATCCACCCACCCACCAACTAATTACCAATCGAGCAACCGACTTATCAATCTACTAACTAAACAATCCACTAATCAGTCAATCTCAATACAGCTTTGTGTGACATCAATCGTATGGAAAGCCGACTTCCGGGTCCAAAACGAAAAGCAGTTCTATAAAGATATTTCTTACTTTTTCTTTATGACAGGGTTTGTTGTTCAATGTTCTAATCGTTTTAGGTGGAGGTTAAATCATTTATCACATTTTTCCTTTTATTTTAGTGGTTTTTGTGAGCATCCCTAAAGCGGGCGCACGTCCAAGAAAAACCGTTTAAGAGTCTCTCCGATGTGAGGACCAGGTAGACGTGATACATGCCATCTCTCCGATTTCAATGAAACTTGGCACAAAGAAAGGCTTCACTTAAGGTAATGCGATCGTGCATTCGTGCGCATCTTTCCTGCGCTTTATTGAATATCTAAACATTTTACACGGTTACCTACCCTGATTTTTCTACTGTGAGTCCAGAACAACTTAGGCTACAATATATCAAAAAATGAAGGCAGGTAATTCGACTAGTAATTTCACGAAGTGTTAATTTTCAAAGTACTTTTTCGTGATTGGGTTTCCTGTGGCCAAGGTCTTTCAACTATGGCGGATAAGACATTTTGACCTTTCTCCACGTTCAACGTGAAATATCTAAAAATCTTGCTCGGTGACCTACCCTGATTTTTTCACTGTGAGTCCAAGTTTACTAAAGCTACAACATATCCATAAATGAAGGTAGATAATTCGACTAAGTTTTGAGTAAATCGCGAAAATGTCCGGAAATTCGGATCGTAAAGTACAGTCAAAATGTACTGTTTTGGACATTTAAACATCGAGAACTCATTCTGAACACAATAAAATGAACAATTTTGGGGTTTTAATCATAATGTGTTAAGGTATGTATCATTTGAAATCGTTTATGCTACTTCTTCAAGCCATATGGACTACGATAGCTTCTAGTTTACTTTGTCTTATTTTCCCCGAAAACACGGCCGCAAGCATTGTCTTTGAAAAATTATATCTTCCGAACGGATTCGGATACCCCCATTTTTTATTTCATATTTTCCCACTACAGCTCAAAAGGAATATTTGTGCCAAATTTAAGAAAAATTCATGGAAAAAAAATGCGCGATCGCATTACCTTAAAAACTCAACATGCCAAAATATTTCGGAATTCGGAATTATCCGGGGGGAGTTAGACCACCCCCCTGCTTTTTTTCCAAAAATCTCAAAAAATTCACCCTGCAAAATGAAAAAAGGGAAGACATCCCAAATTCTCAGAATTCAGCTCTTTTTCAGAGGAAACGCTTCCTTGGGCAACTTTTAATTGTCTCAGATGAGGATTGCTAGAACATGAAATTAGAGGACGAAGCTCAATTACATTTTGTTCTCCTCGATACTGTCTAGATGAAAGACTACATTGAATAGTACAATGCCTTGCAAATGAACATAACAGTTGAGACATTGCTTTAAAATGCATTAAGTCTAACTCACGTGTTTTCGCTATAACAAGCGATTTTTATGCACATTGGCCGGCGGGTTTCCTGTGTGACGTCCGCTGACCACAGATCAGTCACGCCATGAGATGCTCGAATTTTGCTCGGATTTTATAGCAAAGCAAAGTATATCGTAGCAATGTAGGAATATGGTCAGTAGTTTTTTTAGTTAGTAAAGAGGAAGATATATAATGTGTATATTCATCAAATTTTGTGTTGTTTTGCACTTCGCCGAAAGGAATGCTTCGCTATAAGACTATCGAACGACCGACGGTCCTTTGAAATACAGCAGCTACTTAAGCACACTGCAAGAGGGCCCGATGTAAGTATAAAAACTTTCATTGATTGATACATAGTTGATCCAAGGGAACAGCTTCCATGATATGTTGCTGAAGTAATCCACTATACAATTTTAGAAAGCCGTTCTTGATATTGTAATGCGAAGCTAAATGCCATCAAAATGCATAATGTCAACATTGTCACGTAAGCGTAGATTTTCACTCACCTGGACTTGTCAACCCTTCATCCGCCGACCAAAATTTAGAATAGATATAATACAAATCTTTATTATAATGCTAAGTTATGGCATATATTCAACGATTTCATTTATGTACTTAGATATCGAAAATATCGGGCTTTTTCGGAAGAATCATCATTTACAAAGTGATAAGTTGACGCTGTTTTTCGAAAAAATTGGCCTTATCTCTAATTATATCGGAGTTTCACTGTTTTTGAACCTCTCAGGGAGTCCAATGATTAAGTTAACATGCAAAAGAGCTGGAAAAACGGTTGGAAATGCACCAAACTTCTCATCTTGCCATCGTAGTTTGACGATTTGGAGAAAATACATCGCCAGAAAACCGCGACATGCAAGTGCGGTCAGCGGTATTCAATGGGCGCATTGTGCATGCGTTTAATAAGTGGAAACCCTACTCTATCGAAGATATTTAAACAAGGGAATCAAGATTAAGGCCCATCTCGACTTTATCTTAGATTTTTTTAGTAGAAATTCGCACGTTTTTCAAAAGTTCCCGCAAGTTTAGTAAAGACCGCTGACATTTCTGATTCATACCTTTGGGCGCTATTTTCTGGGGGTCCCACTGGATATTCGGACCAAATATGCTATTGTGTGCCCCGATCGAGAGTTGCTCTTCAAAATGGCGTTTCAACTATGAGATTTGGCTTATTCTTTGCGAAGATATCAAGCCCCGAAGTCAGGGCATTTTGCGAATTTTAACGTGGAAACATGGAGGTATTTTTAAACTGTTTAACTGCTGTTATTGTTCAGCAATCGAAAGGAAACCTCGGATTTTATCCTAGAGCCGAGACTTAGTTTCGAGCTGGTGCTCAAATGATTAAACAATATTTCTGAATGCACATATTTGTTTCTTTTGTCGTCTATTCTCTGTTTCGGCGAATTACAAACTAATTTAACTTTCGTTTATTTTTCCGTTCTCATACAAAACTCTGCTTTCAGGGCGATTTCTCTAGGAGTCATTTTGAAATTTAAAAAGGAAACCTCAAATTTAGATTAAAGTAATATTTTTCTTGCAGGTTATAATGTCCTATAAATGAATTACAAATTGTGATGCAGACATTTTTGATCCGCCAACACACAGGCTATATTTTAGACACTTTTTGTTTTAAACCCATACATTTCTCATAACTTTTCGCCGGCTGTATTTTCAGTCTTAGCCGGGTTAACCATGCGTGACGTGGGTAGCGGCGCGGTTTTCTGGCGATGATTATTGCTCTCAATGACAGGTTTCAAGCATGGCCTGCGCAAAGAAATTAAGAGGTCCCAAAATTTTATTCTTGAATTCCTTAGACCAATCATAGAGTTAAACGGTGATGGTGTTGTCATTTGAAGATAGCCTTGGCCATTGGAGATATTTGGTCATCAAATTGGCATATTTTGGCATGTTATTTTATAGGGTTAATTATTAACGTCTGCTGATTGACAAGGCTTCAATCAAACCACTGCAAACTCCTGTCACGGATTGACAAAAGATGTAAGTATACTCATGTCCAGCCAAAATATAATCTGTTGAATTCTGAGAGTTTGGGAGGTCTTCACTTTTTCCATTTTGCAGGGTGAATTTTTTGAGATTTTTGGAAAAAAAGCAGGGGGGGTGGTCTAACTCCCCCCGGATAATTCCGAATTCCGAAATATTTTGGCATGTTGAGTTTTTGAGTGAAGCCTTTCTTTGTGCCAAGTTTCATTGAAATCGGAGAGATGGCATGTATCACGTCTGCCTGGTCCTCTCCTTAAGATTTCTCCCTTTCTACGCGTACGTACCTTGGTGATCACACCGTCATCTGAAAGTGATTTCCAAAGTTTTGATAGCGTTTGAACAAGACATACTTTGGTATCATTCGTGTGTCCTGTATAGTGGCCATGTTCATCCACGGCTAACTCCGCAAGTACCATACTTCTTCCTTAAGATGAATAGACCACAGGGGAAATATCAGAAAACTAAATGTACCCAGTCTTTTTTTTTTTTTTTTTTTTTTAATTTTTTTAAAATAATAAGTACACCTGATTGCAAAAATGTTGTCACAGGAAAATAAACTTTAAAAAAATAAAAATAACAAAATAACAAATAGGAATCAATTAAAGATGGCGACTTAATTTAACCTGTTAACGTTTTTGATAAACGGTCCATGAGACGGAGTTTCACGTAGAGGGGCTTTCTAGTCGAGAACAAGAAACTTCCTGTTTCCTAAACGTAGTTCAGAAGACAGTGTAGTATTAACGTGTAACACCTCTTTTGAAACGTTTGCCTCACAACAGGAATCGACACCAGTTTCAGAAATAAGTTTCAGTATGTAACATTGCCTTTGTAATGGAAGAAAATATCATTAATGGCTATGAGTAAATCAATTAAATAAAATGAAAACAACTGTTTTGTGTTTGTCTTGAATCTTTTTGCCATTTTTAATTAATTCCTATTTGTTATTTTTTATTTTTATAAAGTTTATTTTTCTATGGCAACAATTTTGCAATCAGGTATATACGTTTGAACGAGAAACCATATTATTACTTGTTAATAATATACATTCTCAAACTCATTAAAAATTCATGACTTTATGGTCCAATGATATGCTTCTGTTAGGGTCACGTGCATACGCTTAGATACCTTGATCCAACACTGGATGCTGATTAGATCCAACTCCATGGAGTAGTACTTACCTATTTACCTAAATATTTGCCTAACATTTTTATTTTTTATTTTATCTTGGAAGTCCTGGGGCTCGAACTGGGAACCTCTGGCATGAAATTCTAGTGCTTTACCAACTAAGCTAATAATGAATTCGTTGATAGTGTAGAGGCTACCACCCTCAACAATATATGTATTTATGTTTGTGCTTCCCGCCGTTTTGTGTAGTGTGAGTCCGCTAACCAGCTAATCCCGCCGTCTCGTCATTCTTGTGCACGTTATTCTTTGAGTCATCTATTCGTGTAGTGTGTTCGTCAATTGGTAAGTTCGTTGTCATTGTTTGCTTGTAGTATTGTCCCATCGTAATGTAATGCTCTTTGTTTTTAAGGATTTTACTGTATTGTGAAGTGAGCAAGTAAACCCATTTGATGAACATAACAATAAACTATGTATTGAGAAGGAATTCAGTGAATCGAACCCCTACATTGCGTAAAATCCAATTGTAATTCTACAATAATGAGTAAAGAGGGAGCTCTTCTGGCTAAGATCTACGAACTGGATCGCTCCAGAAGCGGATATCAAGCTGTTCTTTCACGTGTATGCAAGGAAATCGAGGAGAAATTAATACAAGAAGACAACCTAGAGGCCGTGAAACTCTTGCAGTCTCGCCTAAATACCGCCTTTGATCGTTATCAGCAGTGTTGCCGAAAATATGACGACTTGTTGGATCATACTTGTGAGAAATATCGAAATATTCAGGAACTGCTAAACAAACAACTGAGGAGAAAGGAGTATATTGACCAGAAGATCAACATGTTTATCGCTAGTGCTATGGTCAACCTCGAAGTTACGAGAATCGAAGAAGAAATAAAGCAAACAGAAACCGAGTTAAAACAAGCCCTCGAGCGAGGCAAATCCGTGTCTGGTGGTCGAATTTCCGCCGAATCTTCCCCGAAAGAGTCCAGAGTTCAACAAACCGTGTTACAGGATAGCAACAATCCAGATGAAGAGAATATTCAAGATGTTTTTGAGTTCAATGTTATAATCCCGCCACCGCCAATGTTCTCAGATGTTATTACCCCAGAACCACCGAAGCGTGAACGAGAGCCGATTCAAGTGATAACATCGACACCTATCATTTCAACGTATCAAACAACCCGACCTGTCTTAAAGGATCGAGTTCGTGACGAGAGTAAAATCAGTTCTGAAGGTCTTAGTTCTCAGTCCACGGTGTTACAAGATAATTATAGCCCACGTGCAGAGGATTTACAAGATTTCGCTGGAACAGTACTACCCCCTCCCCTTGTGTATTCAGACGTTACGTCGCCGACACTACCGGGGCGTAAACAAGAGTTATTTCAAGTGAAAATGTCGACACATGTTGACCCGCTTTCGTGCAATGCCGATTTCGAGCCCTCTGTTACCATAGTGACGGATTCGCCACAGGAATCCCAAGCCCAAGTGATGCCAATAGGAAGGCCTCAAACCACAGGAAACCCGCAAGTTATACAGACGACAGCTAACACATTAGAATCAAACAAGACTAAGGAGAAACTATCTACCGTGACGCAACGTCGAAAACACATCCATGCAAGACACAAGCAGCGAGACAGCAGCGCAGCATTCCCAACTTCTCCCTACAGAGCCCAAAGTCAGCGGCGAAGGTATTCTTACAGCGCTAGTAGCGACTATGGACAAGATGAGCAGTGCACGCGATCTACCAGCAGTTCGAGTAGTGAAATTTGATGGATCGCCAGAGAACTATTTGACATTTCGCCAGAGGTTTAAACAACTTGTGGAGTCGAGACCACTCGACGGTGCTGTTAAGATGACACGCCTTCTACAATTCCTAGAAGGACCGGCCCTTGTTGCCGTGCAACACTACGAAACCATACCTGGAGGACTAGAGAAAGCCCTGAGAGTATTAGAAGATAGATTTGGCCGTCCGTACCATGTAGTTAAGGCCTGCGTAGAGACAATGACGAAGGGACCGGTCATACAACCCAATGACAGACAGGCGCTACAGCAGTTTGCAGACATGGCTCAAGCTAATTACGACACCCTCGATGCGGTTGGTTATTTGTCCGAAATGAATACCAATAACCTGGAGAAGATGATGTCACGCTTACCAAAATGGATTCAAGCCAAGTTCGTTGAACACTTGAGTAAACTTGAGCGAAAGGGACAAACGCTACCATCCTTCAAGAACGTCGTGGAGTTCCTACGAGATAGAGCTGACATCGTTAACCATCCATTTCTCGCGAGGCCACCTGTCGAAGGCACATCGCCCCAAGCGAGATCGTCGAACACGAGGTTCAAGCCTACAACGTTAAAGGCGTCATCTTATGCAATTGCTGCAACAAGTAAGGATCAAGTGTGTGAGTTATGTTTGAAATCTCATCGTCTGTATCATTGTGATACATTCAAGTCTAAACCTGTCAAGGAAAGAAATGACTTTGTGAAGAGTAAGCATCTGTGCTTCAACTGTCTGAGCTCAACTAACCACAACGCTAAAACATGCAAGTCCCAGGCTCGGTGCCGTGCCTCGGGCTGCGGTAAGCCTCATCACACTATGCTACACTTCGATGAGTGTACGCGAGAGGCAACCCAAGTCAACCGCCCGCCATCACAAGCGACCAACGCAAGCGGACGAACCACGCTAGAACCCGTGCAAGAAGTGGACGTCTTACCTGGTAATTCACACACAATTTCGAGCGACGTCAACATGACCTCAACTTGTGAAACGAGAGAAGTCCTGCTACAGGTGGTACCAGTGAAGGTGATTAGTAGCAACAACGAACACTCAATAACTACATACGCTTTACTAGACTCTGGGTCAGATATCACGATGATTGACCCATCACTCTCCATGCTTCTAGGGTTGAGAGGAAGGCCCAGTAAACTTCGGTTCAATACGGCGAGCGATTGTAATGCCCAACAAAGTGGAGTAAAGGTTGATTTCAAGCTAGCCTCAGTAAGTGGCAATGATGAAACACAAGTGTACGTCAAATCAGCCTGGGCCACCAAAGAACTTACAATCCCCCTTAAACATAACAAGGTGCTGAAATCCACTGATCAATGGCCCCATCTCCGTGAAGTCCCATTCCCTAGTGTAGAGAGACAGAGGATATCAGTCCTGATCGGAACCAATGTGCAAGAAGCGTTTGTACCTGTAGAAGTAAGAAGAGGAAACAGAGAAGAGCCCGTCGCCATACGATCATGCCTTGGATGGAGTGTCCTTGGCGGTAGCTTTACACGAGGCACAAAGGAGCCAGCGAATCTTAATTATATACGTAAAGAAGACGTTACGCTAAACGAACAACTTGAAGAGTTCTGGAAGGTCGAGTCG
This sequence comes from Anthopleura sola, assembly GCA_023349425.1. Classification (NCBI taxonomy): domain Eukaryota; kingdom Metazoa; phylum Cnidaria; class Anthozoa; order Actiniaria; family Actiniidae; genus Anthopleura; species Anthopleura sola. The sequence goes on along the minus strand of JALHLI010000021.1, from coordinate 1,240,459 downwards.
TACGGATCCCAAAGGACGAACGCCAAACCATCGTCGGTTGAGGATCAAAGGGCTATGAAGATTATAGACGACACTATATGTAAGGTGGACAGTAACTACAGGATGGGCCTACTGTGGAAGACACCAAACCCTGATCTCCCTAATAACCGCAAACTGGCCGAAGCAAGATTAAACAATCTAAAGGGACGTCTACAACGCGATCCCGAGTTACTGACAAAGTACAGAAACGTGATGGAGGACTACATAGCTAAAGGTTACGCTTCAAAGCTATCGAGAGAAGAAGCAGAGAACAATGGATGCAAAACATGGTACCTACCTCATCATCCGGTTTTCAACCCAAGCAAACCTGGCAAGATCCGCGTTGTATTCGACGCGGCTGCGAAGTTCAACGGTACGTCTCTGAATGACAACCTTCTTCAAGGTCCGAGTCTTATCAATGACTTGTCTGGAGTCCTGCTTCGATTCCGCGAGGAACATTCTGCCTTCACTGCAGATATCGAGGCAATGTTCTACCAAATCAAAGTGGTCCCGAGCGATACAGAAGCTCTCAGATTCTTATGGTGGTCAACCGACTTGGATGATCAACCCGAGGAGTACAAGATGACGGTGCATATCTTCGGGGCAAAATCTTCTCCCTGCTGTGCCAACAAGGCTTTAAGAGTGACGGCAGCAGACAACGCAAGCAACTACGACCCTGAAGTCGTCCGTACAGTCGAGCGCAACTTTTATGTCGACGACGTATTAAAGTCGGCTCCTACGCCAAACCAAGCCATCCACCTGGCAACAGAGTTAATCAAGCTATTGAAGGAAGGTGGCTTCCGCTTAGCAAAGTTCTCCAGTAACAGCAGAGAGGTTCTGGCAGCCGTACCAAAGGACGACAGAGCTGATCCTACATTCGACATGGATCTCGACAGACTACCCATTGGCCGAGCCCTAGGGGTTTTCTGGGACACCGAATCCGACACGTTCCAGTTCAAGACGCTAGTCACAACCAAGCCGCACACAAAGAGAGGAGTGCTATCCATAATAAGTTCACTGTTCGACCCCCTAGGGTTCCTAGCCCCACTCACCTTCACCGTCAAGTCTCTTCTCCAAGATCTTTGGAGAGCAGAGGTTCCCTGGGACGAAGAGATTCCCGAGCCATACTTATCACAGTGGAAAGAGTGGCTAAAAACCATGCCGAAGGTTGTAAACATACACATTCCAAGATGCTTCAAATCACCCTTCTTGTACACGCCATCGCGCATCGAGCTGCATGTATTCTCGGATGCTTCTAGAAGAGGACTTGCAACGGTCGCCTACCTGAGAATGCTAAATGAGTTAGGATACATACATTGTTCATTTGTGATGGGTAAGGCCAAGAACTCTCCGCTGAGAGAGTGGACTATACCTCGCTTAGAGCTTCAGGCCGCCGTGTTGGCAACTCGTCTGGCTACAACAATACAAAGAGAACTAGATCTACCTATAGATTCAACTACCTACTGGACAGATTTGTCGACAGTCATCCAGTACATACAGAACATTAACAGAAGATTCCCAGTGTTTGTCGCAAACCGTATTACGGAGATTCACGAAGTGACTACCATCGAACAGTGGCGACATGTCCCTGGCACTTTGAATCCTGCGGACGAAGGGTCGCGAGGAGTAACCATTGATTACTTTGAACCCGGTTGCCGCTGGTTGTCAGGTCCGGAATTCCTGTGGCAACCTGAGGATGAATGGCCTAGCAAAGAACTAAAGCCTGAAGAGATCACGGAGTGTGAGTCTACAATCGCCACAACCACAACAACCGTGACTACTCCATCGCAAATCGATCAGCTGCTGCGACGTTACTCGTCCTGGCCACGCCTACTGAAGGTGATGTCGTGGCTGTTAAGATTCATCAAAGCAGCAAGAAAACAAGAACCACGGCGATCAGGTACGCTCAAATTGGTAGAGATACAAAATGCTAGCCGTGAAATCATCCGACTGATACAGCTTGAGTTCTTCAAAGAAGAGTATCAGGCCCTACAAGGACAAGAACATGTGAAGAGAAGCAGTAAGCTGAAAAACCTCGATCCCTTCCTGGTCGACGGAATCATACGTGTGGGTGGAAGAATTCGCAACGCACCCTTACCTCCCGACGCAGTACATCCAATGATTCTCCCGAAAGATCATCCTGTAGCTGCGCTGATAGTAAGATTCTACCACCAGTTCCTTGGTCACGCAGGTCGCGAACATGTGCTCTCAGCATTACGCCAACGTTATTGGATAGTGCAAGGAAGATCCCTTGTGCGTCGTGTCCTACACAACTGCTTCGACTGCCGTAGACGAAATGCACCAACGATGCAGCAAGTCATGGGAGACCTTCCCAAGGAACGTCTAACCCCATTTCAAGCTCCATTTACGTTTACCGGAATCGATTTCTTCGGACCTTTCCACGTCAAGAGGGGCAGAGCCACAGAGAAGGTCTATGGTTGTATCTTCGTGTGTTTCACCACCCGCGCAGTTCATATCGAAGACGCCAGCTCCTTGTCCACAGACACCTTCATCCAAGCATACAGAAGATTCATCGCCGTTCGCGGCTGCCCTAAAGAAGTGTGGTCTGATAACGGCACCAATTTTACCGGAGCCGAGAAGGAGCTCAGAGTTTCCATCAGACAGTTCAACGAGAAGATCATCAGAGAAGAGTTACATTCGAAGGGAGCTGAATGGCACTGCTGTCCCATGCCAAAGTGGAAGTTCCAGCCACCCGCCGCTAGCCATATGTCAGGTGTATGGGAAAGGCTAATCCGCAGTGTTCGCAAGACCATGAAGGCGCTTCTAAGAAACCCAAACGCCCCCCTCGCATGGGAAACGCTACGTACGGTGTTCTGTGAGGCTGTATCCATATTGAACAGTCGTCCTCTATGCCCCAGCAGTGACGACCCCAACGACTTTGAACCACTCACGCCGAACCATTTCCTTTTGCTACGACCAAACCCAACACCCCCGCCCGGAACATTCAGCAATGATGATTTGTACTCGAGAAAACACTGGAGGCACGCGCAATTCCTCGCAAATCATTTCTGGACGAGGTGGGTGAAAGAATACGTTCCAATGCTTCAGCAGCGGCAAAAGTGGACAACCGTGAAACGAGACCTGAAGATCAACGACCTTGTCCTCATCACCGATTCTACAGAGCCAAGATGTAAATGGTTACTCGGGCGTGTGACAAAGGTATTCCCTGGTAGAGATAATCACGTGCGAGCGGCCGAGCTGAAGACCAGGAACTCAACCTTGGTTCGACCAATTACTAAGCTATGCTTGTTAGAAGAATCAACGTAGAGTAAGAGACATTGAACATTGAACATTGACCAGCCAACGCTGGATTTCGGAAACGCAAAGGGAACATTAGTGTTGAGTTTTAACAATAACGATGAACAGTCTAACGATGACGAAGTCTTGTCATCTGATTAAGTTGCAGTTTGATTACAATGTCATTATGTATTCCTGTTCAGCCTAGCCCCCGAGGATGTAGAGGCTACCACCCTCAACAATATATATATTTATGTTTGTGCTTCCCGCCGTTTTGTGTAGTGTGAGTCCGCTAACCAGCTAATCCCGCCGTCTCGTCATTCTTGTGCACGTTATTCTTTGAGTCATCTATTCGTGTAGTGTGTTCGTCAATTGGTAAGTTCGTTGTCATTGTTTGCTTGTAGTATTGTCCCATCGTAATGTAATGCTCTTTGTTTTTAAGGATTTTACTGTATTGTGAAGTGAGCAAGTAAACCCATTTGATGAACATAACAATAAACTATGTATTGAGAAGGAATTCAGTGAATCGAACCCCTACAGATAGCTTTGGGTTGATTTCATATTTTATTGATGTTTTCCTTATAGGTGTAAGCTGCTAACAGTGACACGCAAGAAAAGTCCGATCCTGCATGATTACCACCTTGGCGCAGACGTAATCCAACGTGCACAAGAGGAAAAAGATCTGGGAGTCACTATCACAAGAAACCTTAACTGGGAAAAGCATATCAGAACCATCACATCCAAAGCTAACAAGCTTCTTGGTATGCTCAAGAGGACATGCCCTCAACTGACAGATGCAAGATGCAGAAGAACACTATACCTAGCACATGTAAAATCACAGCTAGTGACTGCTTCTGAGGTTTGGTCACCCAGCCTATCAAAACTAAAAGAGCAGATCGAAAGAGTCCAACGACGCGCCACCAGATGGATCCTCAGGACCAAGATTGGGGAAACCCCTTACAAAGAAATATTAAAGAACTTGAACTTACTCCCTCTCTGCTATGACAGAGAGATAAAGGACTTGATGTTCTTTTATAAATCATTATATGGACAGACCAACCTTAATGTTCACGATTTTGTCAAATTCTCCAAACATAGACGCACTCGTCTTACTCAAAATCCCGGTATCATTCTTGAAACACCTTTTTGTAAAACCACCACATTTAAAGCATCTTACTTTAATAGGATAGTTTGCCTTTGGAACACCATCTGTAAAGAGGCGCCAACTAGTGTTTTTTCTAGTCACTCTCAATTTAAATCTTTTCTAAGGCATAAGTACTTTTCTTTGCTTGAGGACACATTTGATGTTGATCTGACATGTACTTGGTCATTAGTTCGTAAGTGTCCTTGTCATCGTACTCGATAATTACTGAATCTCAGGGACTTTGTTTGTCTGAACTCCAGTGATTATGTTTGATTGATATTAATAGATCTTAGTTCAGTAGTTTTTTACTATAACTGAATTAATTTTCCAAGTTGTTTCATTTTTTCTGTTTATATTAAGTTAGTCAAAAGGAAATGCCTGGCATGGGACTTAGAGTCCCGTTCGCACTTTCCTCATTTGGGTAGTACTATGTATAATTTCCTAATTCTGTAATTTTTCTTTTCACTGATACCCAATAAAAATTTGTAAAGAAAAAAAAAATACAAAACAATAAAGAACATAACAGGATTATACTAACCTGTGGACCTAAAAAAAGCTCAATGAAAAAAATTTCCTGAAACAATATTCTTGTAAAAGGAAGTGTAATGTTTGATCAGGCAAAATAGTTCCCAAAACCTTACCTGGGCTAAGCTCGGACGCTCTTTTCGTTAGATATAATTCCCAGTCTTTATCGGCTTGTGCTCGGAACTTCTCCTTTTCCTCTGGTACAGTAATGAATAGGTGATATATCGTTCCAGTCATGTCACAAGGCTTGTCACGCAACCAATGTGTACAAGTGGAAGAGAAACCCAATGTCACGCTATTACTCGGGAAACACTGATCGTAGAAATTTGTACCGCTGGCCATGACGAACACGTTGGGGAAGTCTAGGAGAAAACTGCGAGGACCAGGAATCAAACCTTGGATGGAAAAGCATAGATAAAAATGCAGATATGTCACGGGCGCCAGAGTCGCCTCAACGTTTGCATTAAAACTAACGTTTTATTTTGTTTTCAACTGTCGAACTGCTTTAGTAGCAAAGCTGATCTTTAGTAGTAAATAAACATCTAGAACCGATTTCAATCTCGTGATGTTTGTCTGTTTAATATTAAGAACCGATCGTGTGTCACTCGGAATTAATCAGTAACGTACTTAACGGGGCCCCAAAGGAATATTAATGGTGTCATTGAATAGCTGACTTATAAAAGAGGCTAAGCCTGTGCAAATGAGTCCGTTCTTCAAAAACAGCGGTTTGCATCGAATGCGAAAATGGTTTATTAAAACACATCGGCCGGCCGCCATCTTGAAATCGTAGCTAATGTGTGTGAGCTCACGCTGGCTACGGCTGAGTCGATAGATCTTTATACAGTTTGTCGAACTCGGCTTATGAGAAGATCGACGTTTAAACCGGACCTTACCTTGTGTTCTCAAGAACACAGACGTGAAATCATTGACTGCTTGGTCCTCGTAGATCACATTGATCGCCAGTTCAGCCCCATATTTTTCTCGTATTGCTTTGACGCATGCGTAGATAAGACTCATCGAATTTCCACCATCAGCCGTCCCATAATCCACTAGGGTCACCACAGACTGTTTTTCTAGGTCCATAGCATCAAGTTCTCTCAGAACCAAAGGGGTCGCCGTTTTAACCACTTGACGACTAGTAATGCAATGAGTTGAATAACCTCCAGAACCTACCTCGCCGTACGGAAAGTGACTATGAGGAACCTGGAATGGATCAAAGTCAGTGCATATTTACATGAAGTCCTAAAAATAGATGCTTAAGGCAAAGATAAACTAGACGCTCTTGGAGCGTTCACTGGGTTGCCTGTGCGAGAGCTCCCTCACTCACCAATCCTCATACTCTAATATTTCTTACCAAAGTGTTCCTTTTGGGTTCAAAGTCCCCCTTTATTAAAAACATTTTAAATTCCAGTAAGACATTAGTGTTGCGTTACTGACTTGTCAACGCATATTATATTTCTACTTGACCTACTAGAGTACCTTTCAAGACTAGCTGATGAAATAAACATATCTATTTCAGTATCGAAACTGTTCGCTGCAAAACAAACGTTTTATCAATGTAAATACTCTTAGCCAAAATGTATTTAACTGGTCATCTGTTTTTCCCTCAGTTTTTGTTTTCTGTATTTTCATAAATGGAAATATTCAACAAGTCTTGGCAGTTCGCTTTCTTGTAGATCACTATCAGCTCGTCTGACTTCTAAAAGTTCTTGGAGTCAGCTTTCAACAAAGCTTTCTGAGATCTGGTAAGATCTAGTTTGATCATAGCTAGGTAGTTTATAGATTATCTTAGTCTATTTTGACTAGTTTGTCTAGATCTACGATTCTCATACCGTAGTTTGCTCATAGATTCTCAAAGATAGCTCATAGATTCTCAGACTTCTCTCTTTGAGTATGTGGACCAACCCGTTCCAAAATCGCTCAATAACATCTTTTAGTTTGTGTCTACCACGTACGGCGTGTGTGTTTGTAAGTAGTTTAAGCGTAGCGTTAAAAAACTTAAAGACAAAAGTACGCAACGTGCCTACAGACAAAATAGTACTTCACGAACCCTGAACGAATGAATTTATAGTGACACAACACTAAAAGCTATAAATACATCGTCCTCGATGTCGTGTGGCAACTTCATTGGACATTGGACATTGTTTACAAGTTCTCGACCAATCATGACGTGTGAAATTATGGTCTACCCGACCACGGAAAAACGGATCTCATTTTAAGACTGGTTTGCTACCATAGCAACCCAGTAAAAAGTACCATTTCTTACTGTCTCTAGCGCAGCGCCATTGAACTACTGGAAATGGCGCTATATAATCAAATCATCATTATTGTAGACGCGCGCGCGTCTGTGTGCAGTTATAAAGTACACCGCTGTTTTTATGTTTATACTTATGTTGAATTAAAAGGGCTGTAGCCTGTAGTATTTGGAAGCAGTACTACTAAGCTTTTCATGGCACGAAGTCCCGTTGATCATGATAGTAGATAACAGAGCTTCAAAAAATCTGAAACCGCACTTTGTTTTTTTTGAAGTGATTATTTCTATCTCGAAATACCACCATTTTCAAGAACTGTCTTATATCTAAAGCGTTGTAAAGGTTTTATCTTGATTCGAGACTATACTTCGAATATAGCGGAGCACTTAGAAAATCAACAGATCCAAAAATCTGACCAAAAAATCTGACTCAAAAATCTGACACCACTTCACTCTGGTGTGGTAAAACCATGTAAAACATCGCCTTCATTCCCAAAGCAGTTAGAGACAAGGGGGCAGGGCAGAATCCTTTCCGAATGCTTGATATTTTTATATCGTTAAATAGATATAAGATCAAAATAATCAGCATTCAAAAAGGATTCTGCCGTGCTCCCTTGTTAGTTTTTTATACAGCCGTGTTTTGCCGTCTTGTTTGCTCTGTTGGATGACCTTAATTGTATAGCGATCCCTGATGTAAATTCGAGCTACCTAGCTATGAATCCTGCTTTTAAAACAATGGTTTCGTCTGAATTGAACCGAATCATACTTACAAATGGTTTGTTTTCTTCCATCATATTGGCAGCCTTCAAGAAACAGCAAAACAACCAGTTGGTAGAAAGATGTTTTGAGACGGGACTTGACACGTCACCAACAGACTTGGTCTATGACGTCATAGGGGTGAGCGGACTTCGACAGTTCTCAAAGTTCTAAAATAATATTGGCCCACCACGTACTGTTCCCTTCTAATTGGCATACTACAAAGTGTTCCATGATGCTGCACCTTCCTTCCTTCAAGAACTGTCATCACTGTATATTCCCCAGCGATCTTTACGATAGAATTCCAAGTTGTTGCTGACACAGAAACATTACAACCTCAAAAATTTATGGACACAGAGCTTTTTCTGTCTGTGCACCTATACTATGAAACAATCTTCCCTAAGATATTTTTAAAATGTATTCCGTCTGGTAGTTGCTTTAAAAGATCACTAAAGGTCTATTTATTTCAACCAGCTTTTTTGGTTTAGATCTACAGGACGTTTAAGAATAATTAAATAATTTGAATGATAATATGACTTATTGCCAGTTACGAAAACCTGATATTTGATTAGATGGATAAATTTTTCCTATATTTACTTGAATTTACTTCATTATTCCACTTGATTCTTCAAATTTCTTCAAGTATTTTTATTGTTAATATATCAAAGTATTTCATTAGCTATTTTTTCCCTTAATTGATATTTATTGTAAAGCCGCTTTTGGTTTATTAGGAAACAGCGCTCTAAAAAAACACTCCTTGTTTTTACGAGGGTAGCACTAAATAGCCAGTGGCTAGAAATAAAGCATATTATTATTAACTGAGTTGATACCAGTCTTTATGATTATCTATAGACCTCTGATTTGATTCTTCAAATTTCTTCAAGTATTTTTATTGTCAATATATCAAAGTATTTCATTAGCTATTTTTTCCCTTAATTGATATTTATTGTAAAGCCGCTTTTGGTTTATTAGGAAACAGCGCTCTAAAAAACACTCCTTGTTTTTACGAGGGTAGCACTAAATAGCCAGTGGCTAGAAATAAAGCATATTATTATTAACTGAGTTGATACCAGTCTTTATGATTATCTATAGACCTCTGTCAAAATTATCTTGGATGCGAGGCTATAGGAAAATACAAAATGAATCACAATTTTCTCGATAGAATTTGCGCCATTTCCAATCATAATTTTGAAAGGGCTCTGTTGTTATATGAGCTTGCATGTTACATCATCGTCGCCATGTTGGTGGTAGGATTTTTTGATAGCCTTCAATGATAATACAATACCACCAGCATGGCCGCCGTGGATTTGTCGTTTGAACCTCTTGGAAATACTTGCAAAGCATTTCTTGTTTGAATGAAATAGGTAGATTTATTGCACTTATTGCGGGCTATCGTTAAATTCCGTACATAAACGCTTTCGTATAACCAAGTAGGCGTTAACATAAGCATGTCCATGATCCTCAGGGCACTTGGCAACCTCAGCTTCGTAACGGTGATACAACTCATCGACGATTTTAGATTTCTCTTTGGCAGAACGAGAATCCGATAATCCTGAGAAAAAGGGAAATGATATTGAAGTAAAAAACTAAAGAAACTGACTGACGTCCTGGCTGAGACGGTAATAAATCGGGGAATAGGAAAATAAGGAATGCTGTACAACGCTCGCTCTATAACCCAAGCTGAATTTTTCATATGTTTTAGCTTAAGGTAATGCGATCGCGCATTTTTTTTCCATGATTTTTTTTTTTTAAATTTGGCACAAATATTCCTTTTGAGCTGTAGTGTGAAAATATGAAATAAAAAAGGGGGGTACCCGAATCCGTTCGGAAGATATAAATTTTCAAAGACAATGCTTGCGGCCGTGTTTTCGGGGAAAATAAGACCAAGTAAACTAGAAGCTACCGTAACAGTTATCGTAGATTTATAAGTTATACACCGTAGTGAAAATGGAAACTGACGTTTCGGACGTTAGTCCTTCGTCGGAGTCAATGAAGAAGCTATCGTAGTCCATATGGCTTGAAGAAGTAGCATAATCGATTTCAAATGATACATACCTTAACACATTATGATTAAAACCCCAAAATTGTTCATTTTATTGTGTTCAGAATGAGTTCTCGATGTTTAAATGACCAAAACAGTACATTTTGACTGTACTTTACGATCCGAATTTCCGGACATTTTCGCGATTTACTCAAAACTTAGTCGAATTATCTACCTTCATTTATGGATATGTTGTAGCTTTAGTAAACTTGGACTCACAGTGAAAAAATCAGGGTAGGTCACCGAGCAAGATTTTTAGATATTTCACGTTGAACGTGGAGAAAGGTCAAAATGTCTTATCCGCCATAGTTGAAAGACCTTGGCCACAGGAAACCCAATCACGAAAAAGTACTTTGAAAATTAACACTTCGTGAAATTACTAAAAATTTAGTCGAATTACCTGCCTTCATTTTTTGATATATTGTAGCCTAAGTTGTTCTGGACTCACAGTAGAAAAATCAGGGTAGGTAACCGTGTAAAATGTTTAGATATTCAATAAAGCGCAGGAAAGATGCGCACGAATGCACGATCGCATTACCTTAAGGTTCGAATGTATTACAGCTGGAATTCCAGTTAAATCTGAGTACCTGGTGGACATAAAAATGCACTTTGGAAACTACAGTTAAAATTTGAATGACAGGGAACCCCAAAAATAAAGTTCCTCAATAGTCGATTGTCATTATTTCGTATTTTCCATAAATATTTTAGCTTCAGGGTATCTTATACCTTTCCTTTATCAATTTCTTAAAACTTTTTTCTCTAGTTCGCTTCATTTTTCATTGATATCCGAGTGTTTTTTTCAGACCTCGTTCCTCATTCCTCGTTTTCCGTTTCCCACTCCTGTTTTTATTAACGAGTTCAGCGATTTTCTAGCTGAGTGATTCTATATTTATCACTAACCTGAAAGGAATGAGCTGTTGCCCCACGGTCGAATACTTTCTACATATTTCTTTGCATGTTGTTTGGCATCTCCTTTTTCTTTCATCCATTTTTCTTTAAATGGACAAGGCACGATTTTCGTTTCTATGGAAACCAACTCAAGACCTGCTTTGACAACAGGCGAGTCAGTACACTTGAATGGCTTCTTAAAGTCGTCTACCGTTCTGAAGTAAGTGATGAAATTGGTTTTGTTGAACTCGTCCTGTCAGATAGAGGAAGGAAAGGAAGTATAGAGTTAATGACTGAGTCAAACACCCATCCATCCATCCACCCACCCATGCATCCATCCATCCACCCATCCACCCACCCATCAACTAATTACCAATCGAGCAACCGACTTATCAATCTACTAACTAAACAATCCACTAATCAGTCAATCTCAATACAGCTTTGTGTGACATCAATCGTATGGAAAGCCGACTTCCGGGTCCAAAACGAAAAGCAGTTCTATAAAGATATTTCTTACTTTTTCTTTATGACAGGGTTTGTTGTTCAAAGTTCTAATCGTTTTAGGTGGAGGTTAAATCATTTATCACATTTTTCCTTTTATTCTATTTTATTTTATTATAATGCTAAGTTATGGCATATATTCAACGATTTCATTTATGTACTTAGATATCGAAAATATCGGGCTTTTTCGGAAGAATCATCATTTACAAAGTGATAAGTTGACGCTGTTTTTCGAAAAAATTGGCCTTATCTCTAATTATATCGGAGTTTCACTGTTTTTGAACCTCTCAGCGAGTCCAATGATTAAGTTAACATGCAAAAGAGCTGGAAAAACGGTTGGAAATGCACCAAACTTCTCATCTTGCCATCGTAGTTTGACGATTTGGAGAAAATACATCGCCAGAAAACCGCGACATGCAAGTGCGGTCAGCGGTATTCAATGGGCGCATTGCGCATGCGTTTAATAAGTGGAAACCCTACTCTATCGAAGATATTTAAACAAGGGAATCAAGATTAAGGCCCATCTCGACTTTATCTTAGATTTTTTTAGTAGAAACTCGCACGTTTTTCAAAAGTTCCCGCAAGTTTAGTAAAGACCGCTGACATTTCTAATTCATACCTTTGGGCGCTATTTTCTGGGGGTCCCACTGGATATTCGGACCAAATATGCTATTGTGTGCCCCGATCGAGAGTTGCTCTTCAAAATGGCGTTTCAACTATGAGATTTGGCTTATTCTTTGCGAAGATATCAAGCCCCGAAGTCAGGGCATTTTGCGAACTTTAACGTGGAAACATGGAGGTATTTTTAAACTGTTTAACTGCTGTTATTGTTCAGCAATCGAAAGGAAACCTCGGATTTTATCCTAGAGCCGAGACTTAGTTTCGAGCTGGTGCTCAAATGATTAAACAATATTTCTGAATGCACACATTTGTTTCTTTTGTCGTCTATTCTCTGTTTCGGCGAATTACAAACTAATTTAACTTTCGTTTATTTTTCCGTTCTCATACAAAACTCTGCTTTCAGTGCGATTTCTCTAGGAGTCATTTTGAAATTTAAAAAGGAAACCTCAAATTTAGATTAAAGTAATATTTTTCTTGCAGGTTATAATGTCCTATAAATGAATTACAAATTGTGATGCAGACATTTTTGATCCGCCAACACACAGGCTATATTTTAGACACTTTTTGTTTTAAACCCATACATTTCTCATAACTTTCCGCCGGCTGTATTTTCTTCTTAGCCGGGTTAACCATGCGTGACATGGGTAGCGGCGCGGTTTTCTGGTGATGATTATTGCTCTCAATGACAGGTTTCAAGCATGGCCTGCGCAAAGAAATTAAGAGGTCCCAAAATTTTATTCTTGAATTCCTTAGACCAATCATAGAGTTAAACGGTGATGGTGTTGTCATTTGAAGATAGCCTTGGCCATTGGAGATATTTGGTCATCAAATTGGCATATTTTGGCATGTTATTTTATAGGGTTAATTATTAACGTCTGCTGATTGACAAGGCTTCAATCAAACCACTGCAAACTCCTGTCACGGATTGACAAAAGATGTAAGTATACTCATGTCCAGCCAAAATATAATCTGTTGAATTCTGAGAGTTTGGGAGGTCTTCACTTTTTCCATTTTGCAGGGTGAATTTTTTGAGATTTTTGGAAAAAAAGCAGGGGGGGTGGTCTAACTCCCCCCGGATAATTCCGAATTCCGAAATATTTTGGCATGTTGAGTTTTTGAGTGAAGCCTTTCTTTGTGCCAAGTTTCATTGAAATCGGAGAGATGGCATGTATCACGTCTGCCTGGTCCTCTCCTTAAGATTTCTCCCTTTCTACGCGTACGTACCTTGGTGATCATACCGTCATCTGAAAGGGATTTCCAAAGTGTTGATAGCGTTTGATGAAGACATACTTTGGTGTCATTGGTGTGTCCTGAATACTGGCCATGTTCATCCACAGCTAACTCCGCAAGTACCATACTTCTTCCTTAAGATGAATAGACCACAGGGGAAATATCAGAAAACTAAATGTACCCAGTCTTTTTTTTTTTTTTTTAATCTTTTTAAATAATAAGTACACCTGATTGCAAAAATGTTGTCACAGGAAAATAAACTTTAAACAAATAAAAATAACAAATAGGGATTAATTAAAGATGGCGACTTAATTTAACCTGTTAACGTTTTTGATAAACGGTCCATGAGACGGAGTTTCACGTAGAGGGGCTTTCTAGTCGAGAACAAGAAACTTCCTGTTTCGTTCCTAAACGTAGTTCAGAAGACAGTCTAGTATTAACGTGTAACACCTCTTTTGAAACGTTTGCCTCACAACAGGAATCGACACCAGTTTCAGAAATAAGTTTCAGTATGTAACATTGCCTTTGTAATGGAAGAAAATATCATTAATGGCTATGAGTAAATCAATTAAATAAAATGAAAACAACTGTTTTGTGTTTGTCTTGAATCTTTTTGCCATTTGTAATTAATTCCTATTTGTTATTTTTTATTTTTATAAAGTTTATTTTTCTATGGCAACAATTTTGCAATCAGGTATATACGTTTGAACGAGAAACCATATTATTACTTGTTAATAATATACATGAAAAACCTTACAAACTTTACCGTCCGACATTGAAAATTTCATGAAAAACTCTGAGCGCTAGCTCAATGAAAAAATTTTCCTGAAAAAATATTCTTGTAAAAGGAAGTGTAATGTTTGATCAGGCAAAATAGTTCCCAAAACCTTACCTGGGCTAAGCTCGGACGCTCTTTTCGTTAGATATAATTTCCAGTCTTTTTCGGCTTGTGCTCGGAACTTCTCCTTTTCCTCTGGTACAGTAATGAATTGGTGAAATGTCGTTCCAGTCATGTCACAAGGCTTGTCACGCAACCAATGTGTACAAATGGAAGAGAAACCCAATGTCACGCTATTACTCGGGAAACACTGATCGTAGAAATTTGTACCGCTGGCCATGACGAACACGTTGGGGAAGTCTAGGAGAAAACTGCGAGGACCAGGAATCAAACCTTGGATGGAAAAGCATAGATAAAAATGCAGATAGTAATGTCACGGGCGCCAGAGTCGCCTCCACGTTTGCATTAAAACTAACGTTTTATTTTGTTTTCAACTGTCGAACTGCTTTAGTAGCAAAGCTGATCTTTACTGGGTTGCTATGGTAGCAAACCAGTCTTAAAATGAGATCCGTTTTTCGGGCGTCAGACATAGACCACTATTGCTGGCTTTCACGTGACGTCATCAAAAACTCAAAATCTAAACTATACATCGTACAAAAACATTTCTAAAATATGTTTGAGAAATCAGTGATATAAGTCACAGGAAAAAGTTTCGAGTCATTTTGATGTTTGGTTCTCGAGTTTAGAAAGCTGAATTTGTGTCACGCAATACCGTCAGGTGTATCTGATTAACGATGGAAATCAAAATTAATTTACCCTAGGTGAAAGATATTGCCTTAGGTACGTTTAAAATCTCTATTTGAAGTATATTGCAGTGGAATTTAATTGAAAATATTGAATATTCTATCATTTTACGCCGTTAAAAATTCGTCCGTAGTGGGACACCAACATAGCCGCTCCATACGTTTTTACCAAAAGATGCGTCACGTTTCCTTGCCCATAATTCCACAACAAAATGATGTACAGCCTTAAAACTTTGCCATTTTATATAGGTTTTACCGCTTTACAAGAATATGGAGCTTTATTTTGATTATATTGTGAAATTAGGCTTTTGAAATTGATGATGACGTAAGTGAAAGCCGGCAATAGACCCTAATTTCACACGTCATGATAGGTCGAGAACTTGTAAACAATGTCCAATGTCCAATGAAGGTGCCACGCGACATCGATGTATTTATAGTTTTTAGTGTTGCATGTGTCACCATTAATTCATTCGTTCAGGGTTCATGAAGCACTAGTTTGGCTGTGGGCATGTTGCGTACTATTGTCTTTAGGTTTTTTAACGCTACGCTTAAACTACTTACAAACACACACGCCGTATGTGGTAGACAAAGATCTAGATCTTACCAGATCTCAGATACAAAAAAAAAATATATATATATATACTGAGACAAACTACAGAACGAGAGACAAACTACAAAACGAGTGACAAACAAAGCTTTGATGAAAGCTGACTCCAAAAACTCGTAGAAGTCAGACGAGCTGATAGTGATCTACAAGAAAGCGAACTGCAAAGACTCCTTGTTGAATATTTCCATTTATGAAAATACAGAAAACAAAAACTGAGGGGAAAACAAATGACTAGTTAAACACATTTTGGCTAAGAGTATTTACATTGATAAAACGTTTGTTTTGCAGCGAACAGTTTCGATACTGAAATAGATATGTTTATTTCATCAGCTAGTCTTGAAAGGTACTCTAGTAGGTCAAGTAGAAGTTTAATACGCGTTGACAAAACAGTAACGCAACACTAATACCTTACTAGAATTTAAAATGTTTTTAATAAAGGGGGACTTTGAACCCAAAAGGAACATTTTGGTAACAAATAATAGAGTATATAGGATTGGTGAGTGGGCGAGCTCTCGAACAGGCAACCCAGTGAACGCTCCAAGAGCGTCTAGTTAGTAGTAAACAAACATCTTGAACCGATTTCAATCTCGTGATGTTTGTCTGTTTAATATTAAGAACCGATCGTGTGTCACTCGGAATTAATCAGTAACGTACTTAATGGGGCCCCGAAGGAATTTTAAGGGTGTCATTGAATAGCTGACTTATAAAAGAGTCTAAGGCCGTGCAAATGAGTCCGTGTTCTTCAAAAACAGCGGTTTGCATCGAATGCGAAACTGGTTTATTAATACACATCGGCCGGCCGCCATCTTGAAATCCTAGCTAATGTGCGTGAGCTCACGCTGGCTACAGATCTTGATACAGTTTGTCGAACTCGGCTTATGAGAAGATCGACGTTTAAACCGGACCTTACCTTGTGTTCTCAAGAACACAGACGTGAAATCATTGACTGCTTGGTCCTCGTAGATCACATTGATCGCCAGTTCAGCTCCATATTTTTCTCGTATTGCTTTGACGCATGCGTAGATAAGACTCATCGAAATTCCACCATCAGCCGTCCCATAATCCACTAGGGTCACCACGGACTGTTTTTCTAGGTCCATAGCATCAAGTTCTCTCAGAACCAAAGGGGTCGCCGTTTTAACCACTTGACGACTACTAATGCAATGACAACAGATCTAGATATCTGCAATGATCAAACAAATTTGGAAATATGACCTTGGAATTCGAAGCTTAAAACCGTTGTTTGAATGAAACACATTATTGAACTCTGGCCCGCGTCGCACATGCAAAAAGGCTGTTTTGATAAGCATCAAATTTGACATAATTTTGTCATCACGCGGCTGATCTATGTGCGACTTGAATTGTATAAAAATTACCATTTCTTACTGTCTCTAGCGCAGCGCCATTGAACTGCTGGAAATGGCGCTATATAATCAAATCATCATTATTGTAGAAGGAGAAAACGCGCGCGCGCGTCTGTGTGCAGTTATAAAGTACACCGCTGTTTTTATGTTTATATTTATGTTGAATTAAAAGGGCTGTAGCCTGTAGTATTTGGAAGCAGTACTACTAAGCTTTTCATGTCGTGGCACGAAGTCCCGTTGATCATGATAGTAGATAACACAGCTTCAAAAAATCTGAAACCGCACTTTGTTTTTTTTGAAGTGATTATTTCTATCTCGAAATACCACCATTTTCAAGAACTGTCTTATATCTAAAGCGTTGTAAAGGTTTTATCTTGATTCGAGACTATACTTCGAATATAGCGGAGCACTTAAAAAATCAACAGATCCAAAAATCGGACTCAAAAATCTGACACAAACTTCACTCTGGTGTGGTAAAACCATGTAAAAACATCGCCTTCATTCCCAAAGCAGTTAGAGACAAGGGGGCACGGCAGAATCCTTTTCGAATGCTTGATATTTTTATATCGTTAAATAGATATAAGATCAAAATAATCAGCATTCAAAAAGGATTCTGCCGTGCTCCCTTGTTAGGGATTGACACCGCTGATATCTCCTGATTTGCCATCTTGTTTGGTGACTGTAATTGTCAAACAGTAGTATTATGGTTTCGTCTGAATTGAACCAAATCATACTTACAAATGGTTTGTTTTCTTCCATCATATTACCAGCCTACAAGAAACAGTAAAACAACCAGTTGGTAGAAAGAGGTTTTGGGACGGTACTTGACACGTCACCAACAAACTTGGTCTATGACGTCATAGGGGTGAGCGGACTTCGACAGTTCTCAAAGTTCTAAAATAATCTTGGCCCAACACGTACTGTTCCCCTCTAATTTGTATACTACAAAGTCTTCCATGATGTTGCACTTTCCTACCTTCAAGAGCTGTTATCACTGTATATTCCCCAGCGATCTTTACGATCGAAGTCCAAGTTCTTGCTGACACAGAAATTTTAAAACCTCAAAAATTTATGGACTCAGAGCTTTTTCTGTCTGTGCACCTATACTATGAAACAATCTTCCCTAAGATATTTTTAAAATGTAGTCCGTCTGGTAGTTGCTTTAAAAGATCACTAAAGACCTATTTATTTCAACCAGCTTTTTTGGTTTAGATCTACAGGACGTGTAAGAATAGCTAGTAGTTTATTCTGCATAGGCATAATTAGGACTGATTAATTTATAGATTCTTCAATCTATTAATATGACTTATTGCCAGTTACGAGAACCTGATATTTGATTAGATGGATAAATTTTTCCTATATTTACTTGAATTTACTTCATTATTCCACTTGATTCTTCAAATTTCTTCAAGTATTTTTATTGTTAATATATCAAAGTATTTCATTAGCTATTTTTTCCCTTAATTGATATTTATTGTAAAGCGCTTTTTTGTTTATTAGGAAACAGCGCTCTAAAAAAAACACTCCTTGTTTTTACGAGGGTAGCACTAAATAGCCAGTGGCTAGAAATAAAGCATATTATTATTAACTGAGTTGATACCAGTCCTTATGATTATCTATAGACCTCTGTCAAAATTATCTTGGATGCGAGGCTATAGGAAAATACAAAATGAATCACAATTTTCTCGATAGAATTTGAGCCATTTCCAATCATAATTTTGAAGGGGGCTCTGTTGTTATATGAGCTTGCATGTTACATCATCGTCGCCATGTTGGTGGTATGGTTTTTTGATAGCCTTCAATGATAATACAATACCACCAGCATGGCCGTCGTGGATTTGTCGTTTGAACCTCTTGGAAATACTTGCAAAGCATTATTTGTTTGAATGAAATAGGTAGATTTGTTGCACTTATTGCGGGCTATCGTTAAATTCCGTACATCAACGCTTTCGTATGACCAAGTAGGCGTTAACATAAGCAACTCCATGATCCTCAGGGCACTTGGCGACCTCAGCTTCGTAACGGTGATACAACTCATCGACGATTTTAGATTTCTCTTTGGCAGAACGAGAATCCGATAATCCTGAGAAAAAGGGAAATGATATTGAAGTAGAAACTAAAGAAACTCACTGACGTCGTGGCTGAGACGGTAATAAATCGGGGAATAGGAAAATAAGGAATGGTGTACAGCGCTCGCTCAATAACCCAAGCTGAACTTTTCATATGTTTTAGCTTAAGATTTGAAGGTATTACAGCTGGAATTCCAGTTAAATCTGAGTACCTGGTACACATAAAAATGCACTTTGGAAACTACAGTTAAAATTTAAATGACAGGGAACCCAAAAAATAAAGTTCCTCAATAGTCGATTGTCATTATTTCGTGTTTTCCATAAATATTTTAGCTTCAAGGTATCTTCAACCTTTCCTTTAGCAATTACTTGAAACAGATTTTCTCTAGTTTTCTTAATATTTTTTTATGCGAGTGCTTTTTTGAGACCTCGTTCCTCATTCCTCGTTTTCCGTTTCCCACTCCTGTTTTTATTAACGAGTTCAGCGATTTTCTAGCTGAGTGATTCTATAGTCATCATTCACCTGAAAGGAATGTGCTGTTGCCCCACGGTCTAATACTTTCTACATATTTCTTTGCATGTTGTTTGGCATCTCCTTTTTCTTTCATCCATTTTTCCTTAAATGGACAAGGCACGATTTTCGTTTCTATGGAAACCAACTCAAGACCTCCTTTGACAACAGGCGAGTCAGGACACTTGAATGGATTCTTAAACTCGTCTACCGTTCTGAAGTAAGAGATGAAATTGGTTTTGTTGAACTCGTCCTGTCAGATAGAGGAAGGAAAGGCGGAAGTATAGAGTTAATGACTTGGGAGGTCTTCACTTTTTCCATTTTGCGGGGTGATTTTGAGATTTTTGGTAAAAAAGCAGGGGGGTGGTCTAATTTAACTACCCCGGATAATTCCGAATTCCGAAATATTTTGGCATGTTGAGTTTTTGAGTGAAGCCTTTCTTTGTGCCAAGTTTCATTGAAATCGGAGAGATGACATGTATCACGTCTGCCTGGTCCTCTCCTTAAGATTTCTCCCATTCTAAGCGTACGTACCTTGGTGATCATACCGTCATCTGAAAGTGATTTCCAAAGTGTTGATAGCGTTTGATGAAGACATACTTTGGTGTCATTCGTGTGTCCTGAATACTGGCCATGTTCATCCATGGCTAACTCCGCATGTACCATACTTCTTCCTTAAGATGAATAGACCGCAGGGGAAATATCAGAAAACTAAATGTACCCAGTCTTTTTTTTTTTTTTTTTTTTTTTTTAAATAATAAGTACACCTGATTGCAAAAATGTTGTCACAGGAAAATAAACTTTAAAAAAATAAAAATAACAAAATAACAAATAGGAATTAATTAAAGATGGCGACTTAATTTAACCTGTTAACGTTTTTAATAAAGTCCATGAGACGGAGTCTCACGTAGAGGGGCTTTCTAGTCGAGAACAAGAGACTTCCTGTTTCCTAAACGTAGTTCAGAAGACAGTGTAGTATTAACGTGTAACACCTCTTTTGAAACGTTTGCCTCACAACAGGAATCGACACCAGTTCCTGAAAAAATATTCTTGTAAAAGGAAGTGTAATGTTTGATCAGGCAAAATAGTTCCCAAAACCTTACCTGGGCTAAGCTCGGACGCTCTTTTCGTTAGATATAATTCCCAGTCTTTTTCGGCTTGTGCTCGGAACTTCTCCTTTTCCTCTGGTACAGTAATGAATTGGTGAAATGTCGTTCCAGTCATGTCACAAGGCTTGTCACGCAACCAATGTACACTAGTGGAAGAGAACCCCAATGTCACGCTATTACTTGGGAAACACTGATCGTAGAAATTTGTACCACTGGTCATGACGAACACGTTGGGGAAGTCTAGGAGAAAACTGCGAGGACCAGGAATCAAACCTTGGATGGAAAAGCATAGATAAAAATGCAGATAGTAATGTCACGGGCGCCAGAGTCGCCTCCACGTTTGGATTAAAACTAACGTTTTATTTTGTCGAACTGTCGAACTGCTTTAGTAGCAAAGCTGATCTTTAGTAGTAAATAAACATCTAGAACCGATTTCAATCTCGTGATGTTTGTCTGTTTAATATTAAGAACCGGTGTGTCACTTGGAATTAATCAGTAACCGAAGGAATATTAATGGTGTCATTGAATAGCTGACTTATAAAAGAGGCTAAGTCTGTGCAAATGAGTCCGTTCTTCAAAAACAGCGGTTTGCATCGAATGCGAAAATGGTTTATTAATACACATCGGCCGGCCGCCATCTTGAAATCGTAGCTAATGTGCGTGAGCTCACGCTGGCTACGACTGAGTCGATATATCTTGATACAGTTTGTCGAACTCGGCTTATGAGAAGATCGACGTTTAAACCGGACCTTACCTTGTGTTCTCAAGAACACAGACGTGAAATCATTGACTGCTTGGTCCTCGTAGATCACATTGATCGCCAGTTCAGCTCCATATTTTTCTCGTATTGCTTTGACGCATGCGTAGATAAGACTCATCGAATTTCCACCATCAGCCGTCCCATAATCCACTAGGGTCACCACAGACTGTTTTTCTAGGTCCATAGCATCAAGTTCTCTTAGAACCAAAGGGGTCGCCGTTTTAACCACTTGACTATTAGTAGTGCTATGAGTTGAAAAACCTCCAGAACCGACCTCGCCGTACGGAAAGTGACTATGAGGAACCTGGAATGGATCAAAGTCAGTGCATATTTACATGAAGTCCTAAAAATAGATGCTTAAGCAAAGATAAATAAATCTGCATGCATTAGCTTGTGACCGGGGGGGGTGGTGGGACTCCCTTATAAAATGGGTAGGTATGCTCGACGGACGGATTGAAAAATGACCCTAAAAGGTACGCATAAATTAATTCAGGTATCGATTCCAGACCCTAAAAGGTACGACCACATTTAACAGTTTTTTAAATTTAAAATTGATAAATATACACTAATTTCATCAAATACACTTCGCTTTCCGAACATTCCCGGACTTTAACAAAGTATTGTCATATATTCAGGTATATTTATCATATAAAAGAATATTGACCCTAAAAGGTACGGCGTCATTTCGAGACCCTAAAAGGTACCAGAGGGTTTTATTTTCGACCCTAAAAGGTCCGTCGAGCATACCTACCAACTTTATAAGGGAGTCCCCCCCCCCGGGGGCTTGTGACTCATGATTTTACCAAGGCTTGCCGCCTCGATCAAGTATTTTTTTAAACAAACTCAATCAACACCAGATCTAGATATCTGCAATGATCAAACAAATTTGGAAATATGACCATGGAATTTGAAGCTTTTAAAAAACCGGTGTTTGAATGAAACACATTATTGAACTCTGGCCCGGGTCGCACATGCAAAA
Source organism: Anthopleura sola (assembly GCA_023349425.1). Classification (NCBI taxonomy): domain Eukaryota; kingdom Metazoa; phylum Cnidaria; class Anthozoa; order Actiniaria; family Actiniidae; genus Anthopleura; species Anthopleura sola. The sequence goes on along the minus strand of JALHLI010000021.1, from coordinate 1,218,246 downwards.
AGGCTGTTTTCATTAGCATCAAATTTGACATAATTTTGTCATCACGTCGCTGATGTATGTGCGACTTGAATTTTATAAAAAATACCATTTCTTACTGTCTCTAGCGCAGCGCCATTGAACTGCTGCAAATGGCGCTATATATATAAATTATCATTATAATTGTAGAAGGAGAAAATACGCGCGAGTCTGTGTGCAGTTATAAAGTACACCGCTATTTATCTGACAGCAAGTTATATTTCTTTGTACGCGATGATATTATATATTATTGAACGTTTGTACATAGTTATTTTTTTCTCACTATAGATAGTTCGAAGTATATTTATGTTAAATTAAAAGGGCTGTAACCTGATATTTGGAAGCAGTACTACTAAAGTATTCGTGGCACGAAGTCCCGTTGATCATGATAGTAGATAACACAGCTCCAAAAAAATCTGAAACTACACTTTGTTTTCTTTGAAGTGATTGTTTCCATCTCCAAAGACCACCATTTTTGAATTGGGAATGAAGGCGATGTTTTACATGGTTTTACCACATCAGAGTGAAGGTGGTGTCAGATTTTTGACTCAGATCTTTGAGTCAAATTTTTGGATCTGTTGATTTACAAAGTGCTCTATATTCGAAGTATAGTCTCGAATCAAGATAAAACCTTTACAACGCTTTAGATATAAGACAGTTAGGGACAAGATGGCAGGGCAGAATCCTTTTCGAACGCTGGATATTTTCATATTGTTAAATAGATATAAGATCAAAATAATCAGCATTCAAAAAGGATTCTGCCGTGCTCCCTTGTTAGCCTTTGACACGGCCGTGAATTGCCACCTTGTTTGCTCTGTTGGATGACCTTAAGTGTATAGCGATCCCTGATGTAAATTCGAGCTACCTAGCTATGAACCCTGCTTTTAAAACAATGCTTTCGTCTGAATTGAACCGAATCATACTTACAAATGGTTTGTTTTCTTCCATTATATTGCCAGCCTTCAAGATACAGCAAAACAACCAGTTGGTAGAAAGATGTTTTGAGACGGGACTTGACACGTCACCAACAGACTTGGTCTATGACGTCATAGGGGTGAGCGGACTTCGACAGTTCTCAAAGTTCTAAAATAATCTTGGCCCACCACGTACTGTTCCCCTCTAATTGCCATACTACAAAGTGTTCCATGATGCTGCACCTTCCTTCCTTCAAGAACTGTCATCACTGTATATTCCCCAGCGATCTTTACGATAGAATTCCAAGTTGTTGCTGACACAGAAACATTACAACCTCAAATATTTATGGACACAGAGCTTTTTCTGTCTGTGCACCTATACTATGAAACAATCTTCCCTAAGATATTTTAAAAATGTATTCCGTATGGTAGTTGCTTTAAAAGATCACTAAAGGTCTATTTATTTCAACCAGCTTTTTTGGTTTAGATCTACTGGACGTGTAAGAATAGCTAAGTAGTTTATTCTGCATAGGCATGATTAGGACTGATTAATTTCTAGATTCTTCAATCTATTAATATGACTTATTGCCAGTTACGAGAACCTGATATTTGATTAGATGGATAAATTTTTCCTATATTTACTTGAATTTACTTCATTATTCCACTTGATTCTTCAAATTTCTTCAAGTATTTTTATTGTTAATATTAAAGGATTATTAACCGAGCGCGAGGTCTGTACGGGAAAATATCAGACCGAGGTCTTGACAGTACGGACCGAGCGCAGCGAGGTCCGTACAAAAAAGACCGAGGTCTGATATTTTCTCGTAAAGACCGAGCAAGCGAGGTTAATAAATCGTTTATTATATGGCTGGTTTTTTTTTAGCTGCGTCGATAAAAAACACGCGAACTTCCGGTATCGAGCGAATATCGATAGGCCAGGTATCGATCGTTTCCAACTAGCAAAACACATAAAGTCAAACTGCCAAATCTTGCGTTTATTACATCAGGAAACTGCTATTTTTTTACACAAAGAACTTTAAAGACCCTTCAGACCGATGTCACAGAAGTTCAAGCACTGATTTTAAATGTTTTTAAGTTTTTTTTTTTTTTTTAAACAATCGTAATAGAACTAAGCTCATTCATCGAAGTGGAACAAACTAAACAAGAACTTGTTTAACAGAGGAGCTGTGTTTTCATATTGTTGGTTTTCAATAATGTAGTCAAAGATGGATCAAGAAGTATTTTTTTCTTATTTTTGCAATGCGAAAAATACGTTTAATCGAAGTCATGTCTGTCTTAAAGTGAACAAAAACAATTTTTCGACTTTAGCGACTTGTTAAAGAAGATTTAGCGAGGGAAAGCGAGGGAAGATTCTTAATCTTACGATGAAGTTTCGTGACTGAAACTTCAGTGAGAGAAAAAGTGGCCTGTAGACCAGAAAAACCTGATTATACTGCAAGAATGATATTTCAGTTCCGTAGAAAAACACTTCATAGAAGGTAAATTCATTAATTTTAATTAATATTTCGTAAAAAAATCGACAAGAAATGTGTAAACTAGCTGGAGAAACTCTCAGACAAGCCAAGGACGTTGGTTCGCCAAACATTGTCAGAAAAACTTGGATAGTTTGTCGTTTTTACTGCATTCTAGATTTTTATCATCTTTTTCTTCTTTTTCATCTTTTGATTGTGAACCAAAAACCGATATTTGAAGCTTTGATTTTTTGTTTTTGATCCAATTTCAAGAAAAAAGGCTAAGACTTAGTAAAAAGACTTGGTTCTTTGACAAAAAATATATTTGACGGCCAGCGAACCTAAGTCAAAACAAGATTTTGATGTCCACTTCGAGCTCGTCAGGGTAGTAAAATTTGCTCGGAGAATGGTCCTCTTCGTAGCTCATCATTTCTTTGTTCGCTTTTTGTTTTATTTTGCTTATAAATTTCTTGTTTAACGAGAAAAAATGTCAAATTTCGCGACGTGAAAATTGTAAACAAACTCGCAAATTTGATATGCGATCCGGACCGATTGTCATGGTAACGGTCTGAGATGGGAAAATCTCAGACCGGAAATCAGCCAATCAGAGCGCGCGTACTATCGTAGCCATATAATAAATCAAAGTATTTCATTAGCTATTTTTTCCCTTAATTGATATTTATTGTATTATTAAGCGCTTTTTGGTTTATTAGGAAACAGCGCTCTAAAAAAAACACTCCTTGTTTTTACGAGGGTATAGCACTAAATAGCCAGTGGCTAGAAATAAAGCATATTATTATTAACTGAGTTGATACCAGTCTTTATGATTATCTATAGACCTCTGCCAAAATTATCTTGGATGCGAGGCTATAGGAAAATACAAAATGAATCACAATTTTCTCGATAGAATTTGAGCCATTTCCAATCATAATTTTGAAGGGGGCTCTGTTGTTATATGAGCTTGCATGTTACATCATCGTCGCCATGTTGGTGGTATGATTTTTTGATAGCCTTCAGTGATAATACAATACCACCAGCATGGCCGCCGTGGATTTGTCGTTTGAACCTCTTGGAAATACTTGCGGAGCATTTCTTGTTTGAATGAAATAGGTAGATTTGTTGCACTTATTGCGGGCTATCGTTAAATTCCGTACATCAACGCTTTCGTATGACCAAGTAGGCGTTAACATAAGCAACTCCATGATCCTCAGGGCACTTGGCGACCTCAGCTTCGTAACGGTGATACAACTCATCGACGATTTTAGATTTCTCTTTGGCAGAACGAGAATCCGATAATCCTGAGAAAAAGGGAAATGATATTGAAGTAGAAACTAAAGAAACTGACTGACGTCCTGGCTGAGACGGTAATAAATCGGGGAATAGGAAAATAAGGAATGGTGTACAGCGCTCGCTCAATAACCCAAGCTGAACTTTTCATATGTTTTAGCTTAAGATTTGAAGGTATTACAGCTGGAATTCCAGTTAAATCTGAGTACCTGGTACACATAAAAATGCACTTTGGAAACTACACTTAAAATTTAAATGACAGGGAACCCAAAAAATAAAGTTCCTCAATAGTCGATTGTCATTATTTCGTGTTTTCCATAAATATTTTAGCTTCAAGGTATCTTCAACCTTTCCTTTAGCAATTACTTGAAACAGATTTTCTCTAGTTTTCTTAATATTTTTTTATGCGAGTGCTTTTTTGAGACCTCGTTCCTCATTCCTCGTTTTCCGTTTGCCACTCCTGTTTTTATTAACGAGTTCAGCGATTTTCTAGCTGAGTGATTCTATAGTCATCATTCACCTGAAAGGAATGTGCTGTTGCCCCACGGTCTAATACTTTCTACATATTTCTTTGCATGTTGTTTGGCATCTCCTTTTTCTTTCATCCATTTTTCTTTCAATGGACAAGGCACGATTTTCGTTTCTATGGAAACCAACTCAAGACCTCCTTTGACAACAGGCGAGTCAGGACACTTGAATGGCTTCTTAAACTCGTCTACCGTTCTGAAGTAAGAGATGAAATTGGTTTTGTTGAACTCGTCCTGTCAGATAGAGGAAGGAAAGGCGGAAGTATAGAGTTAATGACTTGGGAGGTCTTCACTTTTTCCATTTTGCGGGGTGATTTTGAGATTTTTGGAAAAAAAGCAGGGGGGTGGTCTAATTTAACTCCCCCCGGATAATTCCGAATTCCGAAATATTTTGGCATGTTGAGTTTTTGAGTGAAGCCTTTCTTTGTGCCAAGTTTCATTGAAATCGGAGAGATGACATGTATCACGTCTGCCTGGTCCTCTCCTTAAGATTTCTCCCATTCTAAGCGTACGTACCTTGGTGATCATACCGTCATCTGAAAGTGATTTCCAAAGTGTTGATAGCGTTTGATGAAGACATACTTTGGTGTCATTCGTGTGTCCTGAATACTGGCCATGTTCATCCATGGCTAACTCCGCATGTACCATACTTCTTCCTTAAGATGAATAGACCGCAGGGGAAATATCAGAAAACTAAATGTACCCAGTCTTTTTTTTTTTTTTTTTTTTTTTTAAATAATAAGTACACCTGATTGCAAAAATGTTGTCACAGGAAAATAAACTTTAAAAAAATAAAAATAACAAAATAACAAATAGGAATTAATTAAAGATGGCGACTTAATTTAACCTGTTAACGTTTTTAATAAAGTCCATGAGACGGAGTCTCACGTAGAGGGGCTTTCTAGTCGAGAACAAGAAACTTCCTGTTTCCTAAACGTAGTTAAGAAGACAGTGTAGTATTAACGTGTAACACCTCTTTTGAAACGTTTGCCTCACAACAGGAATCGACACCAGTTCCTGAAAAAATATTCTTGTAAAAGGAAGTGTAATGTTTGATCAGGCAAAATAGTTCCCAAAACCTTACCTGGGCTAAGCTCGGACGCTCTTTTCGTTAGATATAATTCCCAGTCTTTTTCGGCTTGTGCTCGGAACTTCTCCTTTTCCTCTGGTACAGTAATGAATTGGTGAAATGTCGTTCCAGTCATGTCACAAGGCTTGTCACGCAACCAATGTACACTAGTGGAAGAGAACCCCAATGTCACGCTATTACTTGGGAAACACTGATCGTAGAAATTTGTACCACTGGTCATGACGAACACGTTGGGGAAGTCTAGGAGAAAACTGCGAGGACCAGGAATCAAACCTTGGATGGAAAAGCATAGATAAAAATGCAGATAGTAATGTCACGGGCGCCAGAGTCGCCTCCACGTTTGGATTAAAACTAACGTTTTATTTTGTCGAACTGTCGAACTGCTTTAGTAGCAAAGCTGATCTTTAGTAGTAAATAAACATCTAGAACCGATTTCAATCTCGTGATGTTTGTCTGTTTAATATTAAGAACCGGTGTGTCACTTGGAATTAATCAGTAACCGAAGGAATATTAATGGTGTCATTGAATAGCTGACTTATAAAAGAGGCTAAGTCTGTGCAAATGAGTCCGTTCTTCAAAAACAGCGGTTTGCATCGAATGCGAAAATGGTTTATTAATACACATCGGCCGGCCGCCATCTTGAAATCGTAGCTAATGTGCGTGAGCTCACGCTGGCTACGACTGAGTCGATATATCTTGATACAGTTTGTCGAACTCGGCTTATGAGAAGATCGACGTTTAAACCGGACCTTACCTTGTGTTCTCAAGAACACAGACGTGAAATCATTGACTGCTTGGTCCTCGTAGATCACATTGATCGCCAGTTCAGCTCCATATTTTTCTCGTATTGCTTTGACGCATGCGTAGATAAGACTCATCGAATTTCCACCATCAGCCGTCCCATAATCCACTAGGGTCACCACAGACTGTTTTTCTAGGTCCATAGCATCAAGTTCTCTTAGAACCAAAGGGGTCGCCGTTTTAACCACTTGACTATTAGTAGTGCTATGAGTTGAAAAACCTCCAGAACCGACCTCGCCGTACGGAAAGTGACTATGAGGAACCTGGAATGGATCAAAGTCAGTGCATATTTACATGAAGTCCTAAAAATAGATGCTTAAGCAAAGATAAATAAATCTGCATGCATTAGCTTGTGACCGGGGGGGTGGGGGGACTCCCTTATAAAATGGGTAGGTATGCTCGACGGACGGATTGAAAAATGACCCTAAAAGGTACGCATAAATTAATTCAGGTATCGATTCCAGACCCTAAAAGGTACGACCACATTTAACAGTTTTTTAAATTTAAAATTGATAAATATACACTAATTTCATCAAATACACTTCGCTTTCCGAACATTCCCGGACTTTAACAAAGTATTGTCATATATTCAGGTATATTTATCATATAAAAGAATATTGACCCTAAAAGGTACGGCGTCATTTCGAGACCCTAAAAGGTACCAGAGGGTTTTATTTTCGACCCTAAAAGGTCCGTCGAGCATACCTACCAACTTTATAAGGGAGTCCCCCCCCCCCCCCCCCCCCCCCCGGGGCTTGTGACTCATGATTTTACCAAGGCTTGCCGCCTCGATCAAGTATTTTTTTAAACAAACTCAATCAACACCAGATCTAGATATCTGCAATGATCAAACAAATTTGGAAATATGACCATGGAATTTGAAGCTTTTAAAAAACCGGTGTTTGAATGAAACACATTATTGAACTCTGGCCCGGGTCGCACATGCAAAAAGGCTGTTTTCATTAGCATCAAATTTGACATAATTTTGTCATCACGTCGCTGATGTATGTGCGACTTGAATTTTATAAAAAATACCATTTCTTACTGTCTCTAGCGCAGCGCCATTGAACTGCTGCAAATGGCGCTATATATATAAATTATCATTATAATTGTAGAAGGAGAAAATACGCGCGAGTCTGTGTGCAGTTATAAAGTACACCGCTATTTATCTGACAGCAAGTTATATTTCTTTGTACGCGATGATATTATATATTATTGAACGTTTGTACATAGTTATTTTTTTCTCACTATAGATAGTTCGAAGTATATTTATGTTAAATTAAAAGGGCTGTAACCTGATATTTGGAAGCAGTACTACTAAAGTATTCGTGGCACGAAGTCCCGTTGATCATGATAGTAGATAACACAGCTCCAAAAAAATCTGAAACTGCACTTTGTTTTCTTTGAAGTGATTGCTTCGATCTCCAAAGACCACTATTTTTGAATTGGGAATGAAGGCGATGTTTTACGTAATGTTTACACCAGAGTGAAGGTGGTGTCAGATTTTTGACTCAGATCTTTGAGTCAGATTTTTGGATCTGTTGATTTACAAAGAGCTCTATATTCGAAGTATAGTCTCGAATCAAGATAAAACCTTTACAACGCTTTAGATATAAGACAGTTAGGGACAAGGGAGCACGGTAGAATCCTTTTCGAATTCTGGATATTTTTACATCGTTAGATAGATATAAGATCAAAATAATCAGCATTCAAAAAGGATTCTGCCGTGCTCCCTTGTTAGCCTTTGACACGGCCGTGATTTGCCACCTTGTTTGCTCTGTTGGATGACCTTAAGTGTACAGCGATCCCTGATGTAAATTCAAGCTACCTAGCTATGAACCCTGCTTTTAAAACAATGCTTTCGTCTGAATTGAACCGAATCATACTTACAAATGGTTTGTTTTCTTCCATTATATTGCCAGCCTTCAAGAAACAGCAAAACAACCAGTTGGTAGAAAGATGTTTTGAGACGGGACTTGACACGTCACCAACAGAGTTGGTCTATGACGTCATAGGGGTGAGCGGACTTCGACAGTTCTCAAAGTTCTAAAATAATCTTGGCCCACCACGTACTGTTCCCCTCTAATTGGCATACTACAAAGTGTTCCATGATGCTGCACCTTCCTACCTTCAAGAGCTGTTATCACTGTATATTCCCCAGCGATCTTTACGATCGAATTCCAAGTTGTTGCTGACACAGAAACATTACAACCTTAAAATTTATGGACACAGAGCTTTTTCTGTACACCTATACTATGAAACAATCTTCTCTAAGATATTTTTAAAATGTAGTCCGTCTGGTAGTTGCTTTAAAAAATCACTAAAGACCTATTTATTTCAACCAGCTTTTTTGGTTTAGATCTACTGGACGTTTAAGAATAGCTAGTAGTTTATTCTGCATAGGCATGATTAGGACTTAATTTGTACATTCTTCAATCTATTAATATGACTTATTGTTACAGGACAAGAATTAATCAAAGATCTTTCACTACAAATATATGTTTATTATTCGATTAGATATTCATTAACTATTGTTCACGCATGTCTTAAATACGATATACAAGCCCGCGTTGGTCAAAAAGGCAAGTTGTAACCTGTAAATCATGTGCCTTTCACGAGTGGCACGTACGGCCAGGATCTGACCTTGAACTACCTTGGTCTTATGTAACTTTCTTGGTTTGGCCTGAACTTGCCCTACGACTTATGACTACTTGCCCCCTGATGTTTATTAAGTAAATCGGGTACTTAATCCGTGCCCTAAATACCGTTTAAATCGTTGTAACAATTGACCTTTCTATGACCAAACGCTTCCTTGTAGGTCGCAGCCTATTCATATGCAAACTTATTTTAGAATCATTCATTCTCCATCTAAATGTTCTAGGTTTTACCAATTTGATTTAGAGGCAACGCCTCCTGAAATTCACTAGTTAATAACGGATAATTCTGACAACCTGTCATTCAATTTGATCCTTTTAAAATCCCTATATAAAGGGATGCATGAAAACTATTCAAGAGTGAAGAACAGAGCAGTTAAGTAAGAGTTGGAAAAGAGTTATAGAAGAGTTAAGAGTTAAGAAGAGAGTTGGATCAAAGCGAAGGCAAGAATAAAAGATTTACCAGCCAAAACTCTGTCAGTTGTTCCTCCTTGGTTGTTCCTCTACCGAGCAAAACATCCCGTAATATTATTGCCAGTTACGAAAACCTGATATTTGATTAGATGGATAAATTTTTCCTATATTTACTTGAATTTACTTCATTATTCCACTTGATTCTTCAAATTTCTTCAAGTATTTTTATTGTTAATATATCAAAGTATTTCATTAGCTATTTTTTCCCTTAATTGATATTTATTGTAAAGCGCTTTTTGGTTTATTAGGAAACAGCGCTCTAAAAAAAACACTCCTTGTTTTTACGAGGGTAGCACTAAATAGCCAGTGGCTAGAAATAAAGCATATTATTATTAACTGAGTTGATACCAGTCTTTATGATTATCTATAGACCTCTGCCAAAATTATCTTGGATGCGAGGCTATAGGAAAATACAAAATGAATCACAATTTTCTCGATAGAATTTGCGCCATTTCCAATCATAATTTTGAAAGGGCTCTGTTGTTATATGAGCTTGCATGTTACATCATCGTCGCCATGTTGGTGGTATGATTTTTTGATAGTCTTCAATGATAATACAATACCACCAGCATGGCCGCCGTGGATTTGTCGTTTGAACCTCTTGGAAATACTTGCGGAGCATTTCTTGTTTGAATGAAATAGGTAGATTTGTTGCACTTATTGCGGGCTATCGTTAAATTCCGTACATCAACGCTTTCGTATGACCAAGTAGGCGTTAACATAAGCAACTCCATGATCCTCAGGGCACTTGGCGACCTCAGCTTCGTAACGGTGATACAACTCATCGACGATTTTAGATTTCTCTTCGGCAGAACGAGAATCCGATAATCCTGAGAAAAAGGGAAATGATATTGAAGTAGAAACTAAAGAAACTGACTGACGTCCTGGCTGAGACGGTAATAAATCGGGGATAGGAAAATAAGGAATTGTGTACAGCGCTCGCTCAATAACCCAAGCTGAATTTTTCATATGTTTTAGCTTAAGGTTTGAAGGTATTACAGCTGGAATTCCAGTTAAATCTGAGTACCTGGTGGACATAAAAATGCACTTTGGAAACTACAGTTAAAATTTGAATGACAGGGAACCCAAAAAATAAAGTTCCTCAATAATCGATTGTCATTATTTCGTGTTTTCCATAAATATTTTAGCTTCAAGGTATCTTCAACCTTTCCTTTAGCAATTACTTGAAACAGATTTTCTCTAGTTTGCTTAATATTTTTGTATGCGAGTGCTTTTTTAAGACCTCGTTCCTCATTCCTCGTTTTCCGTTTCCCACTCCTGTTTTCATTAACGAGTTCAGCGATTTTCTAGCTGAGTGATTCTATAGTCATCACTCACCTGAAAGGAATGAGCTGTTGCCCGACGGTCGAATACTTTCTACATATTTCTTTGCATGTTGTTTGGCATCTCCTTTTTGTTTCATCCATTTTTCTTTCAATGGACAAGGCACGATTTTCGTTTCTATGGAAACCAACTCAAGACCTGCTTTGACAACAGGCGAGTCAGGACACTTGAATGGCTTCTTAAAGTCGTCTACCGTTCTGAAGTAAGCGATGAAATTGGTTTTGTTGAACTCGTCCTGTCAGATAGAGGAAGGAAAGGCGGAAGTATAGAATTAATGACTGAGTTAAACACCCAAAATATTTCTTACTTTTTCTTTATTACACTGCAGGCTTTGTTGTTCAAAGTTCTAATCGTTTCAGGTGGAGGTTAAATCATTTAGCACATTTTTCCTTTTATTTTAGCGGTTTTTGTGAGCATTCCTAAAGCGGGCGCACGTCCAAGAAAAACCGTTTAAAGCCTCCTTAAGATTTCTCCCATTCTAAGCGTACGTACCTTGGTGATCATACCGTCATCCATAAGAGATTTCCAAAGTGTTGATAGCGTTTGAAGAAAACATACTTTGGTGTCATTCGTGTGTCCTATATACTGGCCATGTTCATCCACGGCGAACTCCGCAAGTACCATACTTCTTCCTTAAGATGAATAGACCGCAGTGGAAATATCAGAAAACTAAAGTGAGTTGAGTCCTAGACTTAGACTCTATATTAATTGCATTACGGTCCAGCTGTGCAGGTTATTTCGTGATAAAATATTCTTGTAAAAGGAAGTGTAATGTTTGATCAGGCAAAATCAGTTCCCAAAACCTTACCTGGGCTAAGCTCGGCCGCTCTTTTCGTTAGATATAATTCCCAGTCTTTATCGGCTTGTGCTCGGAACTTCTCCTTTTCCTCTGGTACAGTAATTAATTGGTGATCTATCGTTCCAGTCATGTCACAAGGCTTGTCACGCAACCAATGTACACTAGTGGAAGAGAACCCCAATGTCACGCTATTACTTGGGAAACACTGATCGTAGAAATTTGTACCGCTGGCCATGACGAACACGTTGGGGAAGTCTAGGAGAAAACTGCGAGGACCAGGAATCAAACCTTGGATGGAAAAGCATAGATAAAAATGCAGATAGTAATGTCGCATGTCCCGAAGAAATTTAGAAAGAACTAGTTGATGACAACACATTGCCACGTCGACTACTCCGTGTGGGATGAGCGAAAACAGTTAAAGTGATAATTCACAATCTACGCATGCTCACTACTGCTAGTGCGTCAACATCATCACACTATTTTCTCTAGGGGTTTGCCGTGTTGTGAAAACCTCAATATATATACACAGCTATTTCAAAAAACGTTGAATACTGAATAGTGCATTCCAAGACCAAAATACATTTTGGGTCATTGTCTAAAGTAAAATAGATAATAATTATTTATGTTATTTTCTGTGTATTCCATCCGAAACAATATACTAGCTACATATAGAGAGCAAATCACTGTATATTTACTTTTTATTTCAAATCAATTGGACCCACAAGGCCCTTTGGTCTTGGAATGTACTATTCAGTATGTAGTATTCAGTATTGAACGTTTTTTGAAATAGCTGTATACAATAAACCAGATAAATACCTTAAGTGTCAGTAATAAGCCTATAAAGCCCTTGCCTCCATTGTCGGTATTTATCTCTTACTTAAAATGGGACGACGATGAAAATTCAACCTTTTCCAAACGACTTTTTTTGATGACAAATTTTAAAAAAAGTTAAGAGAAAGAGAAACCCGATGTTATGCGTAGATAAGACTCATCGTATGTATGTATGTATGTATGTATGTCTGTCTGTCTGTCTGTCTGTCTGTCTGTCTGTCTGTCTGTCTGTCTGTCTGTCTGTCTGTCTGTCTGTCTGTCTGTCTGTCTGTCTGTCTGTCTGTCTGTCTGTCTGTCTGTCTGTCTGTCTGTCTGTCTGTCTGTCTGTCTGTCTGTCTGTCTGTCTGTCTGTCTGTCTGTCTGTCTGTCTGTCTGTCTGTCTGTCTGTCTGTCTGTCTGTCTGTCTGTCTGTCTGTCTGTCTGTCTGTCTGTCTGTCTGTCTGTCTGTATGTATGTATGTTTGTATGTATGTATGTATGTATGTATGTATGTATGTATGTATGTATGTATGTATGTATGTATGTATGTATGTTTGTATGTATGTATGTATGTATGTATGTATGTATGTATGTATGTATGTATGTATGTATGTATGTATGTATGTATGTATGTATGTATGTATGTATGTATGTATGTATGTATGTATGTATGTATGTATGTATGTATGTATGTATGTATGTATGTAATACACATCGGCTGGCCGCCATCTTGAAATCGTGCGTGAGATCACGCTGGCAACGGCCGAGTCGATAGATCTTGATACAGTTTGTCGAACTTAATTGATACAGACGTCGTACTTCTCATGAACTTAATTCACGGTATTAGGTTCGGCTTATGAGAAGATCGACGTTTAAACCGGATCTTACCTTGTGTTCTCAAGAACACAGATGTGAAATCATTGACTGCTTGGTCCTCGTAGATCACATTGATCGCCAGTTCAGCTCCATATTTTTCTCGTATTGCTTTGACGCATGCGTAGATAAGACTCATCGAATTTCCACCATCAGCCGTCCCATAATCCACTAGGGTCACCACAGACTGTTTTTCTAGGTCCATACCATCAAGTTCTCTTAGAACCAAAGGGGTCGCCGTTTTAGCCACTTGACTATTAGTAGTGCTATGAGTTGAAAAACCTCCAGAACCGACCTCGCCGTACGGAAAGTGACTATGAGGAACCTGGAATGGATCAAAGTCAGTGCATATTTACATGAAGTCCTAAAAATAGATGCTTAAGCAAAGATAAATAAATTTGCATACATTAGCTAGTGACTCATCATTTTACCAAGTTAACAAGTTTACAAAATGTTCTTAGAAAGATATTTTACACAGAATTTAACGCTGATTCCAAAAATAAAAATAAAAATGGGGTGTCCCGAGCTTGTTTTCGAGATAATGAATTTTGAATCATGATGACCATCTTTACAAGTTTTCGAAAGAAAAATTGGCGGAAATCAAGCTTTGCACACAAAATATAATAACTCAAAAATTAAAGAAGTTCTGGAAGCAATTTTCTAAGGACATCTACTTTAAACATTATTTTTGAAGACTAATTAAATATATTTGAAGAAAGTCTTAAAAACAAGCAAAAAAAATCAATCAACCGAAAAGCGTACTCAAACGACAACAACAAATCACATAAATCGCTTTTTTTTATAGGTTCTAATAATTACGTCAGTTTATCTCAACCTTTCTCAAAATATTGATTTTTACCTGTTGTTTTATGAAATTCAAAGAAAAATATAGAGTCCCGTGGAAAATTCGGGGGTTTTGCCCTGTTGAAGTTCAAAACGTGTATGGTTTCTCAATAAAATCTTGAAGGTTGTTATGCGGTTTTGAGCGATTTTTGTGCGCGCGCACATCGTGGGCTCAAATTGAACGTTATAAAGTAGTCAGTCAAAGATAAAGAAATTTGCATGCATTAGCTAGTGACTCATCATTTTACCAAGGACAATTTTTCCGGGACAGGTCGGGCAAGTTAACCACGCCCTGTCACCGCGGTCCTATGTTTGGATCAGGCTCAGTCATAGTGTAAACATGATTCTCATAGTAGCAAACAAGAGTGAGTACGGCTAGAGATCCGGTCTTAAGCACAGATGAATGTCCAGAAAAGCAGTAATTAGCTTATTTAATGCTATTTCTAAACCGGCTGCCTATAGTGAGAGCCGATTTCTTGGCAGCCCTGTGCCACAGGTTTTTCTTTTGACTCTGCTCTAATGAATTGTATAAAAAATACCATTTCTTACTGTCTCTAGCGCAGCGCCATTGAACTGCTGGAAATGGCGTTATATAAACAAATTATCATTATCATTATTACTGGGTTGCCATGGTGGCAAACCAGTCTTAAAATGAGATCCGTTTTTCGGGCGTCAGGTAGACCATAATTTCACACATCATGATTGGTCGAGAACTTGTAAACAATGTCCAATGTCCAATGAAGTTGCCACACGACATCGAGGATGTATTTATAGTTTTTTAGTGTTGTGTCGCCATTAATTCATTTGTTCAGGGTTCGTGAAGTACTATTTTGTATGTAGGCCTCTGTAGGCATGTTGCATACTATTGTCTTTTGGTCTTTTAACGCTACGCTTAAAATTCTTACAAACGCACGCGCCGTACGTGGAAGACACACACTAAAAGATGTTATTGAGCGAATTTGGAACGGGTTGGTCCACGTACTCAAAGAGAGAAGTCTGAGAATCTGTGAGCTATCTTTGAGAATCTATGAGCAAACTACGGTATGAGAATCGTAGAACTAGACAAACATGTCAAAATAGACTAAGAGAATCTATAAAATACCTAGCTATGATCAAACTAGATCTTACCAGATCTCAGATAAAAAAAATATATACTTAGACAAACTACAGAACGAGAGACAAACTACAAAACACAGGGAGCCCACAGGCACTGGTAGAATCAGTGATTAGAATAAAATCTATCATGCGTACCTGTAAATGCATGCACTTGCTAGCTTTCGCACGAGCTTTTCAAGTCTGAATAAATTATCAGCTGCTAACGTTGCTAGCGTAGAATATAATGACTTGAAAAGCTCGTGCGAAAGCTAGCACGTGCATTTACGCATGATAGATTTTTTTTAATCACTGATTCTACCAGTGACTGTGGGCTCCCTGTGTACAAAACGAGTGACAAACAAAGCTTTGATGAAAGCTGACTCCAAGAACTTGTAGAAGTCAGACAAACTTATAGTGATCTACAAGAAAGCGAACTGCATGCCAAGACTCCTTGTTGAATATTTCCATTTATGAAAATACAGAAAACAAAAACTGAGGGAAAAACAAATGACCAGTTAAACACATTTTGGCTAAGAGTATTTACATTGATAAAACGTTTGTTTTGCAGTGAGCAGTTTCGATACTGAAATAGATATGTTTATTTCATCAGGTAGTCTTGAAAACTACGTGAAAAAACTACGATCGCTTTCTCGAGAGCTGAAAAGCACTCGCCTGACGGCTCGTGCTTTTTGTACGCTCTTTTGTGTTCTCCCAACATCACGCGTGTTTAGATCAGGATATATGACACGGAAAATCGTCTTCTATTTCTTAAACACAGCTCCAAAAAAATCTGAAACCGCACTTTGTTTTCTTTGAAGTGATTGTTTCCATCTCGAAAGACCACCATTTTCAAGAACTGTCTTATATCTAAAGCGTTGTAAAGGTTTTATCTTGATTCGAGACTATACTTCGAATATAGCGGAGCACTTAAAAAATCAACAGATCCAAAAATCTGACTTAAAAATCTGACTTCACTCTGGTGTAGTAAAACCATGTAAAACATCACCTTCATTCCCAAAGCAGTTAGAGACAAGGGGGCAGGGCAGATTCCTTTTCGAATGCTGGATATTTTTATATCGTTAAATAGATATAAGATCAAAATAATCAGCATTCAAAAAGGATTCTGCCGTGCTCCCTTGTTAGTTTTTTACACAGCCGTGTTTTGCCGTCTTGTTTGCTCTGTTGGATGACCTTAATTGTATAGCGATCCCTGATGTAAATTCAGGTTACCTAGCTATGAACCCTGCTTTTAAAACAATGGTTTCGTCTGAATTGAACCGAATCATACTTACAAATGGTTTGTTTTCTTCCATCATATTGCCAGCCTTCAAGAAACAGCAAAACAACCACCGACATATACAAATAATAAGTTATGCGCATGCGCGCTCGTTATGTGAGTTCAACCGAAGCTTCGACTTCAGGTCATTGATTGTCAGAAACTGATTTTGAGTTGTGGCTTCACTTTGTCACGTATAACGATCCCTTATATTCGAGCTGTCTAGCCCACAGGCACTGGTAGAATCAGTGATTAAAAAAATCTATCATGCGTAAATGCACGTGCTAGCAATCGCACGAGCTTTTCAAGTCTGAATAAATTATCAGCTGCTAACGTTGCTAGCGTAGAATATAATGACCTCGTGCGAAAGCTAGCACGTGCATTTACGCATGATAGATTTTATTCTAATCACTGATTCTACCAGTGCCTGTGGGCTCCCTGTGTATGAACACTGTTTTTAAAACACTAGTATTATGGTTTCGTCTGAATTGAACCGAATCATACTTACAAATGGTTTGTTTTCTTCCATCATATTGCCAGCCTTCAAGAAACAGCAAAACAACCACTTGGTAGAAAGAGGTTTTGAGACGGTACTTAGACTTGCACGTCACCACAAGACTTGGTCTATGACGTCATCGGGGTGAACGAACTTTGATAGTTCTCAAGGATCTAAGGGACGATAAGAAGTCTCAATGGGTAACGACGCAATATTTAGGCAATTTTTTCTCTCCAAAACTGAAAAACAACAACACACTTTGCTCGTAAAAAAAAGACACGTCTCGACCCGATGAGGTAAGCAAAATACTAGGTTTCTGGCGTGCCTACTGAATCGAGAGTGACTGGACGATAGCTTTTTCGAAACTTCAAAGCCTCGTAAAAACATTTTCTCTGCTAAAGTTACAAATTTAACTCGCCGACCTCTAAGCTGCAAGAAATTGCTTTCATTTACAAAAAGCATTAACTAAAAATATATCAAAAATTCTTATACAAGAGTAAGGAAAAGCTGTTGGTTTTTAGCACGTGTGGTATCTTTTAGGGGTGCGCGATTGCCGCGCCGATTGCAATAAACTTAATGATTTTTGTTTTAAATGACTTATCTTATGTTTGAAAGTGGTATATTTTAAGGCTAAATTTAAACCAGGACCCAGCCCAAACCCCGGGAAGGAGGGGGGGGGGGGGGATACTTCGGGTCGTTTCATACGGGGATGCTTCGCCCGGACTCTCGACCCCTTACCCTTTGAAATACCAAATTTCAGCAAAAAGTTACCCCTTTTCTATACCTGCGGCCTGAAAAACGTACCCTTTTCGGGCGGAGCATCTCCGTATATTCAATTATTAGGGAGCACCCCCCCCCCCCCCCCGGGGGCCCAAACTCTCTCTTTTAGGGGTACAATTAATTTTTTTTTCGACGATCATCCCCACCCTTTTTTATTTTATATCCCTCCGGTTCTATAGGTTAAAAGTTTGCTCCTAGCTAGAATCTGTGTATGGCAGTCATTCTTTAAGAAAAATCATCTTAAAGATGAATCGGCTTGTTCGTGTTGATTACAGTGTATTTTGAGTAACCGGCCCTCAATAAAGCCTGTTTGGGACGTTGAAAGTACGTAGGGTGGTTAATTCAACTCGTTCTTAAGTAATGGAGAAATTAGAAAAAAATTTAAATGCGATTTCTGCTGTTCTGGCTTGCACTAACTGAATAAACCTAAAATTATTTCGAAATTGTACGCGTGGGTTACCTGTGGTAACTTGCAAGCTACTAACTATTTTGGGTTCCCTGTGGTAGAATTAGCGCGGGAAAAACAAATCCAAGATGGCGTCTGACGAGGAACAGGATTCAGAATATGAATCCTTGGCCTATCAACAGGTAAACATGGTAGACACTCTCATTTATTTGATCATGAATGAGTCTTAAAATATCCTAGTTGGATTAATGGACGAAACATGTTCTCGTACTTGGACATTTTATTGAAACTTCTGCTTGATGATCTTGTTTTTTTTTTAGAGAATCAAAGCGGCATTGCACTACACAGTTGGACGAATATGCGAACAGATAGGTACAGAAAAAATTAAATTATTTAATATACAGTCATTCCAATAAACCTGGTCATTACCAATAGACCCTAACACTAATGACGTTTCATAACTAAACTAACACAATCCTTTTCAAAATCTCTTTTCATAAAATTCAAATGAGTAAAAATAATTAGCACAACAAACAATGCTACCGAAAGGGATTCTGGAAGTGTAGGTAGAAAAAGGTTAACATGCTTCAGGTATATTAGCTGTTATTGTTTATTATACGTGCAAAGGAACAAAAGGAGACAAAATGTTTACCATATAATAATTTGTATTTGCTTAATAAGTAGTGCCTGGGTTTATTGGAATGAATCTTATGAATGATATTACCCCCCCCCCCTCCCCCCCTTCCCCCCTTCCCCCTGTCTCAAAGGGTTGATTCAGGGGATAGATTGGGTGGTTAGCCAATCCGTTAGATTTTAAAGGTAAAGAGCCATATATATCCTAAAGAGGTTCCATAAGCTATATACTGGCTTTCCATTTAACAGCCACCCCCTTCAAATCATACTTGATCTGCTACTCAGGGGGATGGTCTCCTCACAGTTCACGACAAATTTAAAAAGGATGATCATGGTTCACAGAAATTATAAAGCATTTAAATTTAAGAAAATTCCTGATTTACAAAGTTTAGAAGATGTTTATCACAGATTGCAAAAATTAAAACATTGTGTTCCTATTTCACACTGCCTCTTGGTTACTGCTTCCCATGTATTTCAAAGGACTGCTTTATTGTGCATTTCAGAATATTTTAATTTTCAATATTTTGTTACATAATTTATGTACAATTTTCTGGTTTAGGGTCAATTTTTTTGTTCATACTATTTGTACTAATGCTCAATGAAAAAAAAAAATCAATATGCTTTATATGTATGACACTATAGTTTCCAGTTCTCTGTTTCTCAGGGTTAGCCTTGATTTTGTGTATTCATGTAATCCAGTGAAAGCCCAACGTGATTGCAAAGTGTTTGTATTCTTCAAGTTGTGCATTCTTTACTTTAATGTTGGAATTTGTGAATATTTGGATTGAAGAGACTTGAGTCTTATTTTCCTCGATCTAACAACTTTATTGCCCCCTATTTTTTTTCTTACACTGAAACCATGTGCTCTCTTCTCCCTGAGTCCTCGCCTCAATCCCAGTCCTCCGCGACCACAGGAACCTATCTATCTATTAAATCAAAAATATAACAACACTTGAGATGTTTCTTTTTTCTTTTTTGAGTTCCAACATGGATGCTGAAAATGAAATGAAGCTAACCCTGAGTAGATGAGTCTGTAACTTAATTGAAGAGAAATAGAGGGCATTTGGGATTTTGAAAATGGTCTACTGCTTACTATCAATAGTAAGTAAGTTCGACATTCAAATGTCGCCAGGGTCTTGCCCCTGACTACCTAAGTACACTGTTTTCCCAAACCATGTGTGTGGGTACGATCTAAGGGACTCTGCCGAAAAACTAAATGTCCCCCTTCCAAGGACTAAATATTACAAAAAGAGCTTCAGTTATAGTGGGGCAGTAACATGGAACAGCCTCCCCGTTCATATGAGGCAGGCACAGTCCCTTCAACAATTCAAAAATCTAACTAAAGATTTGATATAAGGCACGGCATTCATGGAAAGCAGCTTTTTATTTCTTATTATTAACATTATTATAGATTATTATTATTATTATTATTAGTGTATATTGTATATAGCTGATGAATTTCTACCGTGTTTAAATAAAGATTGACTGAATAGACGTCACTTCCGGTTGTATCTCTGTTTTAACCGGCTGGGAGAATGCTGGAGGTTGTCTGTGTATCTTGTTTTCTGGTTTCATGTTGTAGAAATAGTCAGATAGAAAACTTTGAGGAGTTATTTTGACATGATTTGAGTTAAGAATCACTAGTTGCCCCTGTCAACCCATATTTATTATAAATATTAAAACATTCTTATTAAAGTGCCTATGACACATCATAATATTCTCAGTATAAAATCTACATGAGATGAGTAGTTCAATGACCAAAAAAAATTATATAGTTTGAGTGATGCATCTTGGAATTATAAAGGGTTTTCCATGCCATATGCTAGTGACTGTGACGTCAGGGGAGCCATCATTTAATACAAAAAACCTAACTGGTAAAGATAAATTAAATTTGCAAAGCATCACTGTTTTACCCATGGCTTTCGTAAGAATATTTCCTAATTATTTTTTTCGCACAGTAGCCAGTGTCTTAAATTACAAGGAACAACAAATGAACCGTAAAGCCCTCTTTGACATCATATCATTAGCATATGACAAGAATAAACCTTCATAACTTCAAGATACATCACTCAAACTATGTAATTTTTTGGGCCAGTCAACAGCCCAACTCATGTAGAATGTATTCTGAGAATATTGTCAGGCACTTTCGATAAGGATGTTATATTGAATAATGATCCAAAATAATGTTGATTTTACAGGTGAAGAAACTGGCATGCAATACTCTCGACAATTTATTGCAGCCTTGACTGAAACTACATATCGACAATGTGGTAAGGCAGGTTATCAAAATATATTACTGCTATTTTCATAAACACGCGAACTCTGTAGTTGCAAGTTTCTTGTTGGAATTTGGTTTTTCACTGCCGCCAGTCAAAAATATAAAAGGTACCGACTGATTATTTTTGATTGACGGAAGCGAAAAACCAAATTTCAGTGTGCAGCTCACAGCCACAGAGTTCGCATGTTTATGTGAAATTAGCAGTAAGCAGACTATTATGTTGTTATTGTCACCATTGATCATCACCATCACCACTGATCACCATCATTATTATTACCATCACCACCATTATCATCATCATTATTATTACCATCACCACCATTATCATCATCATTATTATTACCATCACCACTATTATCACCACCATTATTATTACCATCACCACCATTATCATCATCATTATCATCAAATTATTCAATGAGCAGCCAGATTGTCAGAAAACTGATTCCATTTTTTCATTTAAAATTGCAGTAAAAAACCTTTTCATGATTTAGGAAATTAATAACTTCCTGTTTTTAATTTTGTTTCACAGAATCCTTTGCGGTAGATCTTGAATTATTTGCCAAGTAAGTATTATTTATTATAATTATTGTAACAGTTATTATTATTGGGAGGTATTAAGGGTGGTGTAGGGATAGTGGAATCCTCTCTCACCTCTGGGGTCTCAAGTTTGATTTCAAGATTCGGCACAGAGGTGGATCCAGGGGTTGTATGATGGCAGTGAAAGTGAAATTAATGACTAATTCTAGTTAGAAAAAACCTACTAATGGTCTATCACCAATCAAGCCCTGTGATTAGCTGAGCTACTAGGGGTCTATTAGTGATAGACCTCTAGTAGCGAAAAGCACCGGTTTTGAAAACTGGTTAGGTTTTGTGGAGGGAGGAAAACTGGAAAACCTAGATATTGTAATTTGTAGCATTTGTAATCTCCCATTTGTAATCTCCCAAATCAAGAAAGAGAACTAACAAACTAGAGGTACTTACATGTGATGCTGCAGGCAGATCCAGGGGAAGGGTTGTGGGTGTTGCAGCCTCCATATCAAAATTTTGATTAGCTGGCTGACAGTGAGAGAATGATGGCTAACTAGAATTAGTATATATATATAATATATACTGTATATATATAAATAATTTTTTTTTCAAAGTAACAATATATCTCGAAGAGACAATATTTGTATAATGATCATCCGGGTGGATGTAGTCCTGAGAAGGACTGTTTGATGTGACTGACGTTTCGACAACCTGTGCGGAAGTCATCTTCAGAGTCCAGATGACTTCCGCACAGGTTGTCGAAACGTCAGTCACATCAAACAGTCCTTCTCAGGACTACATCCACCCAGATGATCATTATACAAATATTGTCTCTTCGAGAAATATTGTTACTTCGAAAAATATCCATTCACCTGGGTTCAGACCATTCTTTGTAATAATATATAAATAAATCATTTCACAGAAGACACATATTAACTTCATGCCTGCGTGCAAACAAATTTTGGATATCCTCCCAAAATTATTTATTAAGTTTTTGCTGTTGTATCACAGTGTGGTACACTCACAACAGAGCTAAATGTAAGCTCCAATTACTGTGAAGCCAAAATTGAATTGGAATTTGATTTTTAAGGAGGGAGGAAAACCGTAGAACCTGGAGAAAAACTCTTGAAGCACAGAAGAGAACCAACAAACAACTCTACTCACATATGACACAGAGCCCGGTGGGACTCGAACCAGGGTCGCATTGGAGTTGACACATTAACAGTGCATGCCACCTGTGCTTTCCTTAATCCAATGACTGCATGTTATTATATTTGTTATTAATGTAGACATGCAAAAAGAACAACTATCAACCGTGATGATGTGCAGCTGTTGGCAAGAAAAAGCCCTGCTTTGGTATGTATCATATGATTGAAAATATTTTACATTCTCAAACACACGCGCACTGTTGCGATCTTTTCTGTCACGACAAAGTAGGGTTTGGTGGACGTCAATCAAAGCCTTTCCATGACATTCCATACACACATGCCTTTGTAGCTTTGTGTTTTCCGACAGTGCTATGGAAACATTTTGATTGACGTCCACCGAAACCCACCTTGTCGCAACAGAAAAAAATCACAACAGTGTGCGTGTGTCTGAGAATGGCTGTAAAATAACCAAGTTTAGTGGAGTAATATGAAACTGCATTCTTATTGGCTAATATCCTACAGTACTATAACCCACTAGTAAACAGAAACAGTTGTTTTTTTCCTGTGGTTCTTTATTCATTTTCTGCTTACTAACTGGCTTGTTAAGGTAATATATTACTAATATTACTAATTGCTGCGAAGCCGTAAGGCGAGCAGCAACACTAATCTTGCCAAGAAAAATCTCGACTACAGCATCTCGATTCTGTCGTGCCGGATTTTCCGGAGGATGTTCGGAACATAATCGGGCATCGGAGAGTACATTATAGATCGATTATCGGTCGTACCGGATTGTCGGAGGATGCTCGGAACATGCTCGGCTGGTTGCAGTACATATGGACTGCGGATTTCATTATAAGCGTACACGTTTGCATACCCATAATGAATCTATTTTTACCGTTGTTTAACATTACTATTAATTTGGTAGTACAACCTGCTGTATTTTCCATGACTTTGGTACGAGCATCCTGAAGTACAACTCAACAGAATACAATTAACATACAATCCTCCACATCCCACTCTACTGGATTCGCAGCACTTCACTTGCAATATGTAACGACTAGTATTAATATATGTGTGTATGTATGTGTTTTTGTACATATAAAATACCACATATATTCCTTTATTTAATATATATTTAGCTTTATCTAAGTTTTTCTATTTACTTTACTTTTCACTATATATTCAATTTATTATTTTCTTAGAATTGAAGATATAGAGCTACTATGTAGATATGCTTCAATAAACCGTTATTATTATTATTATATATTATATAAGTCAGTTCTTCACTATTAAAATAAATAAAATGGGATTTACATGTAGCAGTGGCACCTATACAGAGCAGCTATTCCTCCACTGAAATTCCAATTAGAATTTAGAAATTGATTTTTGCGGAAGGAGGAAAACCGGATAACCCGGAGGAAAACCCTCGTAGCACAGGAGAGAACCAACATGCAACTCTACTCACATATGACACCAAGCCTGGTGGGATTTAAACCTGGGTCGCAATGATGAGAGCCGAGCTCTCTCGCTGCTATGCCAACCATACTTCCCTATGCTTTAATTCTTATTGCTCTTAGGTGTGGCTGCATTGGTTAAAGCTTTCCTTTCTTATCTACCTCACGATTTGCTTGGATCCTTGCTTCCTTTTTTCTCATTTCCTTCATTTTTTTTTTCTTTCTTGTTTGCATACTTTCTTTTTTGCTTCTTTGTTGGTTCGTTTGTTCCTTTCCTTCTTTGTTATTTGCTTGTCTGCTTGGTTTTTCCTTCCTTCAGCTTCCTGTTCTTTTTATTTCTTTGCTTGATTTTTTTCTTCCTCCTTGCTTGTTGCTTGCTTGCATCCTTCCTTCTTCCTTTCTTCCTTCCTTCTTTGCTTCATTCCACTTTCCTTCTTTCTTTTCCTCCTTTCTTCCTTCCTTCTTTGCTTCATTCCACTTTCCTTCTTTCTTTTCCTTCTTTCTTCCTTCCTTCTTTGCTTCATTCCACTTTCCTTCTTTCTTTTCCTTCTTTCTTCCTTCCTTCTTTGCTTCATTCCACTTTCCTTCTTTCTTTTCCTTCTTCCTTCCTTCCTTCTTTGCTTCATTCCACCTTCCTTCTTTCTTTTCCTTCTTTCTTACTTCCTTCTTTGCTTCATTCCACTTTCCTTCTTTCTTTTCCTTCTTTCTTCCTTCCTTCTTTGCTTCATTCCACTTTCCTTCTTTCTTTTCCTTCTTCCTTCCTTCCTTCTTTGCTTCATTCCACCTTCCTTCTTTCTTTTCCTTCTTTCTTACTTCCTTCTTTGCTTCATTCCACCTTCCTTCTTTCTTTTCCTTCTTTCTTACTTCCTTCTTTGCTTCATTCCACTTTCCTTCTTTCTTTTCCTCCTTTCTTCCTTCCTTCTTTGCTTCATTCCACTTTCCTTCTTTCTTTTCCTTCTTTCTTCCTTCCTTCTTTGCTTCATTCCACTTTCCTTCTTTCTTTTCCTTCTTTCTTCCTTCCTTCTTTGCTTCATTCCACTTTCCTTCTTTCTTTTCCTTCTTTCTTCCTTCCTTCTTTGCTTCATTCCACTTTCCTTCTTTCTTTTCCTTCTTTCTTCCTTCCTTCTTTGCTTCATTCCACTTTCCTTCTTTCTTTTCCTTCTTTCTTCCTTACTGTCTATCTATTTGTTTTCCTTCCATCCATCCTCGGTTGTTATTCATAGCCAGTTCCATCGTAGCATTACTAACACCAGGCCCCACAACCCTCTGATTGCGCATGCGTCCAGTACCACTACAGCAAAATCCTCTCAACCTCGTAAGAATCCTCATTAACCCTCTACGATAATTCTCACTGAGCGTCACATATAAACACGGATTGATAGCACAATTACAATGAGCAAGCATCATACGGAAATAGAACAAATCACACGGCATATCTATAAGATAGATCCTAACCACCATGGTGATGAAATACAACAACCAACACGAAACAAAACTACCGACTACCACCAACACCATGCGCATAACTTGACGATTTAGCTGTTCACTGCGCAGGTTCTGACCCGTCGTCTCCGGGGTACATCCGGGAATTTTACGTCTTCGTAGTGTAATCAAGATTGCAGTATAAGTTATTGAAATGATTGTTAATGGAAGAGCGTAGAAGATGATTAAAGATACCCTGTAAAATAGCATGTCAGAGCCCGGGGAAAACACTAAATCGAAGTAGACGAAGCAGTAGACGTTGTTCTGAACCGGTTGTAGCGTCGCAACATAGGGTATTGGCCAGCGAGAAACCATGGCAACCAACCATATCGTTATCATTAAAACTTTACAGGTAGTTTTGGTAAGGATTGTTTTCAAAGGCCAGACCACTGCAAATAGTCGGTCTAAACTGATTGCTACTACTGTTAGTATCGAAGATAGAACTGCAGCTTCGTAGAGGAAAGGTAAAGCCTTGCACAGTACGTTCCCCATTGGGCCGGAGACGAGCCATTTGTATCCCCATAGGAGTATAGTAAGGACCCTTGGCATGTAGATGATGGTAATTACAAGGTCTGCGATGCTCATATTTACAATGAAATAGTTGATTGTTTTCCGCATGGACTTGTCCTTATATACAATATATATGACCATTAGGTTACCGAGGATCGAGAGGGGGATTATGATGATGTACGGAATGATGCGGAAGATTTGAATGAATAGGGCGTCGTTCAGGAAACAGCCTTCTTCGTAGACCTGGAGTATTGTGCCGTTGGGGCTGATATTGAAAACTGGCATCTTTGGGTTCTTTGGAGTGGGAGACTGAAAATGAAATAAAAGATGAATGAATCAATGAATCAATGAATCAATGAATCAATGAATCAATGAATCAATGAATCAATGAATCAATGAATCAATGAATCAATGAATCAATGAATCAATGAATCAATGAATCAATGAATCAATGAATCAATGAATCAATGAATCAATGAATCAATGAATCAATGAATCAACGAATCAACGAATCAATGAATCAATGAATCAATGAATCAATGAATCAATGAATCAATGAATGAATCAATGAATCAATGAATGAATGGATGACTGACTGAATAAATGAATGGATAAATGAATTAATGAATGGATGCATGAATGGATGAATGAATGAATGAATGAACGAACAAATGAATGAATGAATGAATGGATGGATGGATGGATGCTTGAATGAATGAGTGAATGGATGAATGAATGAATGAATGAATGAATGGATGGATGGATGAATGAATGAATGAATGAATGAATGAATGGATGGATGAATGAATGAATGAATGAATAAGTGAATAATAAGTGAACGAACAAATTATATGTAAATGAATGAGTGATTCAATGAACGAACTAAAGAATAATCTAACGAATGAACGATTAAACGAATGTATGATTAAACGAATCAAAGTTTGAATTCGTGAGTGAAAGAATGATCGAACGAATGAATGAACGAATAGTTGAATGACAGAGTGAATGATTGATTGAACACTGAAATGAATAAATGAAAGAACAAGTAATTAAAGGAACGAAGTATGTGTTCAAAAAGCAATATGTTCAACTTGACTCTTTTAAGTCCCCTGATGTGCCGGCTAATTAAATAGAAAATGACTCGTACCTATTTTGTCTTAATTTTCGATAGGCGTCCGCATTTTCAAAAATTACATTTATTTGTTGTGCGCAGAAAAGATGCGCATTGCAAAGGATTTATTTTTCAGGCCATGTCGGGCAATATGTGAACGAGATTAGGATCATTGATTCTGAATTGTTTGTAAAAGTATAGAAAAACGGTTCAAAATTATTATCAAAAATCAACTTCTAAATTCCGATTGGAAAGCAGTGGAGGAAGAGCCACTTTCCACTGTTAATTCTCATTTATTCATTTTTATTTTATTTATTTATTTATTATTTTATATATTTCTATTTAAAATTATTATTCATTTTGGGAATTATTGAGTATACATTTTGAATTTATCTCATTATTATTATTATTTTTATTATTATTATTTTTATTATTATTATTATTATTTTTATTATTATTATTATTATTTTTATTATTATTATTATTATTATTTTTATTATTATTATTTTTATTATTATTATTATTATTATTATTATTATTTTTATTATTATTATTATTATTTTTATTATTATTATTATTATTATTATTTTTATTATTATTATTATTATTATTATTATTATTATTATTTTTATTATTATTATTATTTTTATTATTATTATTATTTTTATTATTATTATTATTATTATTTTTATTATTATTATTATTATTATTATTATTATTTTTTTTTATTATTATTATTATTATTTTTATTATTATTATTATTATTATTATTTTTATTATTATTATTTTTATTATTATTATTATTATTATTATTTTTATTATTATTATTTTTATTATTATTATTATTATTATTATTATTATTATTATTATTTTTATTATTATTTTTATTATTATTATTTTTATTATTATTATTATTATTATTTTTATTATTATTATTATTATTATTATTATTATTATTATTGTAGAGTTAACGGGAGTAACTTATACAGACACTGAATGAGATGTTCGGAAGAATATCACAATTTCTTTTATGCCAATATTTTCAGTTAGACTATCATTTATAATATTAATATTTATTATTAATATACAAGCAGGCGTCGATCGAAAATTCATTCTTTGAAGTTGCGTGATTATAACCTTCGTCTGAATAGATCAAATGAAATGAGAAAAAAAATTAGTAAGGCAAAGAGAACAGAACAGAACAGAACAGAACAGAACAGAACAGAACAGAACAGAACAGAACAGAACAGAACAGAACAGAACAGAACAGAACAGAACAGAACAGAACAGAACAGAACAGAACAGAACAGAACAGAACAGAACAGAACAGAACAGAACAGAACAGAACAGAACAGAACAGAACAGAACAGAACAGAACAGAACAGAACAGAACAGAACAGAACAGAACAGAACAGAACAGAACAGAACAGAACAGAACAGAACAGAACAGAACAGAACAGAACAGAACAGAACAGAACAGAACAGAACAGAACAGAACAGAACAGAACAGAACAGAACAGAACAGAACAGAACAGAACAGAACAGAAGAGGTCGTCGATACAACACATCTCAACCGTCCCTTATATAAAACAATATATTTATTTATTATTTTACGGGATCATTTCTTTTTTGTCTTTTGACATATTCTTATCTTACTTTACTAAAACATTGACTCTCAAAAAAGACAAATCCAAATCAGATTAAAACGTTCCCGAACCGACAACATATTCACCAAAAAGTCCTAAAACATCGACGAAGCGTAAGACTTTGCTCTTTCATTTTTAGTTTCGTATTTAGAGATTAAGTGTTGTTTGACTAAAACACCAAGAGACAATATTGAAACCAAATTTTCTTTTTCCGAAGTACTTTTTGCACCTACCTCTTGCTGATAACTTTATCGACGTTCTTTAAAACGTTTCAGAATAATTCCCCAGCAGTTTGATATGAGATCGTGGCTTTTTTGATAAAAGTTGAAGTTTATAGTCGAGCGATATGAAAGGGAATAAGAGCGGAGTAATAGGAAACGAGGCCGTATTTTCAGCGCTGTCCTGCTCCAGCTGGTGTAACTTAGGGTATACAAGGTTTACTTAATGCGCGGCTATGTTTATAGACGATTCTTATCATTATTCAGCCCTCTATCAACAAAATGACTGCTGGTTCCTAACCATTTGAATTTTGTCATGCGATTAATGAGAAAATGAAAATAAATGGTAAGGCTTGATGGAAAAGACATAAAAATATCAAATAAAAATTGCTTTAATTTTGTAAGCGGAAGATCATCATTAATTTTTGATGTTAGCAATTCCATTTTTAATTGAGTCTAGTATGTGATTAATCGATTATGTCTGGATTGGAAAATGATAGGATTAACAGTCAGTGGGTTATTGTAAAAGTTTTTACGCGGACAAGCCATCTGTCACGATTTCCTTATTGGAGCGTCAGATTGAAGCGTTGTGATTGGATGTTTTCTTCTCTTTTTCTTGAACTCGTAGTCACTCGTAGTAGAATTGATAGTCACAGCATTGAAATGGCTTCCATATCTGGAGCTTTGTGATTGGATGTTTTCTTCTCTTTTTAATGAACTCGTAGCGGATACCAATTGATATTCACAGCATTGAAATGGCTTCCATATCTGGAGCTTTGTGATTGGATGCTTTTCTTCTCTTTTTAATGAACTCGTAGCGGATACCAATTGATATTCACAGCATTGAAATGGCTTCCATATCTGGAGCTTTGTGATTGGATGCTTTTCTTCTCTTTGTCTTGATCTTCATTGCAGCGGAATACCGCTTATTATTCATAACATTGATTACTTGCTACTGTTTAACAATTAGTCCTCGAGTCCGAATGGTCTATACGAGTCGATAGCCCATGAGGCCGAAGGCCGAATGGGCTATTGACTCATAGGCCATGAGGGCGAGAGGTCTAATTGTTTTAGTAAAAACCTACTAATCGGTCCAATAGAAGGATGCAAAAAGTTTTGGATTTTGCTTTAAATATATATTTTTTGGTTTTCAAAACCGGCGCTTTTCGCCACTAGAGGTCTATCACTAATTAATAGACCCCTAGTAGCTCAGCCAATCACAGGGCTCGATTGGTGATAGACCATTAGTAGGTTTTTTCTAATATGAAATACACCAGATGTTCCTCATCTGTCGTTTGGGAAAAAAAATTGTTCTTTTTTTTTTGGGGGGGGCCCTCGCGCTAATTTGAAAATCTTCCCTCCCTCCCTTCCCCTACCCCCGTCCTACGAGATGAGAACCAATACATTCGCGTCACATGATAAGATTTTGGTTCGAAGAGAATTGTTAATCTGACAGTTTTCCTCTTGATGTTGGCAGGCAAAGCATATTAAAAGTCTTAGCGACGAAATAGCTGCCACAAACGAAGCAGAAAAAGCCAACAAGAAGACGAAACGTGCCAAAACAAAGACAAAGGAACAAGAAGAGAATGCGGAAAATGTAGAGATGGTATAATGCGGAATGTTTTGTTGGAATAGGGAGAGTACTCGTCGTATGATGGTGTGCGCATGCACCTTTTTGGGAAACTTTGAGCCTGCTTTCCCATGAGGAAAGCAGGCTCCGGGTAGGGAATGCGCATTCTCGACTAAATAAAAGACAAGATTCTGGGGTCGAGAAATGAAGGCTGAAATTTTGTCTCTTGAATCTGTGTTTCTTCTTTTCAGCTCCGTCTTTGAAAATACAAGGCAGATTTATACCCTTCGGCTTGTATTTTCACCTTAAACGTAAGATGTACATATTTTAAGGTGCAGAAACACTGCGCAGCTGTTGCGCGCAACCTGATTTGTACCGTGACTCCAACTCTACAGCGGTGTTGCGTCCAACTAATGCCATCCACTGCACGACCCGAGACATTAGGGAACTTCAGATCCGTCTGACATTGTAGTCTATTGGTCCCGTGCGTGTGCAAAAAATAAAATTCCAATCTACTTTTGGTACTACGACTACGAAATCATAATGCAAGTTTTTGATTGTTCAAAACTCATACTCGAAACTATAGTGCCAAACTTCGCGTGCAGGTTTAAACCTCGTACTCCGATCTGAAGTTCGCTACTGTGGGCTATCACATGACGTTTTCAACCATTGAAATTTAATCACTTTCATGTATCGGTGGCCCATAAAATTTGGTAGGATTCCTTTAATTATAGTTTAGGTCACACTTTTTTCCGTGTGACGTTACTCTAACTTTTATTCTATTTGTTTGCTCCGTACACAAGTGTCAGATTTTTGGCTAATCATTAAAAAAGTTACTTTGTGAAGTGTAAAACAAAGCCAAGTGGCTTGTCGGTTTCAGCGTTATTTATATTTAAAGTTCCATTACATTACAAGCATCTTATTTACTTCGGAACCATTATGTTCTTGAATAGCCTCTTGCGCATCTGCTGTGAGGCGCTTCCGGTCCCCCACTATGACGGGAACCGGAAGCGCCTCACAGCGGCTGCGCAGGAGGCTAGTTCTTGAACTGAGCGGACTGCAAGGACCAGTTTGAATGTCGAACTTCTCAGGAGCCGAACGCATTGAAAATAATGGATAAGGCGGTCTTCTTTGACGTCATTAGGTTCGGCTCATGAGAAGATCGATGTTTGAACTGGGCCTAAGCCACATATTTTTAAATGGTTTCTAGATTCAAATGGTCTTGATTCGGTCAAAAAATGCCTTTTGGTAGTTTAGTAGAGGGATGGGGAGGGGTGTCGGGGGAATTTGCCCTAACCCAATTAGAAAATAGCCAGTAGAAATAAAATTAGGGATACTTGATTTTTACAAAAATCTTACCAAAATCCCGTATCCGGCTATGTATTGATGGGTCGCAAGCATTCCCAAGAGAGTCAAAAGACAAAAACATGGCGGTCATTTGGTGCCGTTAACAATGGATGCCAATGAGAAATATTTTGTTAAATGGCACCAACGTTCTTCCAAGAGGCCGCGATGACGTAACGTGCAATCGAAGAATATAGTATAGAAGTGAACTATAAGCAAAGTTGTAACTGATCAATGTTTTTATTATAAGTTACTTTTACTATTTTCACTCCATGTGTAATAAACTTGTGGCGCTTGGAATGCTAGAGGACTCAGTTTCCCTTTTCAGATTAAAGGAAACTGGTAACAAAACCGTCCAGAGCACAAATTTTCGTAGTTTTCATGTTTGCGTTTGCTTTTTGACAGTGAAAAAAATTAGACCTGGTTAAAAAAAATGCGTGGAGCTGTGGAGCTGAATCCGTGGAAGAAAGATTGGATAACTCTTCTATGTTCCTAAATACAGTGTAGGTCTATACCATATACAGCATATTGTTTTCATAATAGAAAAAATCTTAAATATTTGTACACTAATTTCAAAGAAGAAAAAAGATTGTCCGCAGAGCCAAAGGAGATCAAGATAAAAGTTATGTTCGCAGATTCAAGCTTAGCTGGAATGACTGGTGTTTATTATTATCATCAAGAACACGGAGGTTCGTGTTGAAATATTCACCACGTTCCATACATCGGTTTACTGGTCAAACAAAGCATTCATTCGAGGCTGCAAGGTAATATCAAAGGATTATTCAAGTTTGAACATTGTAGTCTCGACTGAATGCTTTATTTGACCAGTGAACCGATGTATGGAAAGTGGTGAATGCAGTGGTTTACATGTCGTAGATGAAGTCATCTAAACCTCGATTATTCTAGTGTCCTTTGCAGCCGTTCTTAGTGTCGGTCTCAAAATCCCTTACTAACTTAGTGGGGAGAGATTATGAGACCGACACTAACGTCTGGTTCACACTAGTAGCGACGCAAGCATAAACATAACGACATACGAATGCGCATATATTACTTCAAGGATGACTGAATGTTTCGTTCGGTCTAAATATAAAGGGGGGGGGGGGGGACTAACTAACCGTAAAAGACCAACTGCGCTTGCGCATGTCGTTATGCTTGCGTCGCTTGTGTGAACCAGGGTTAAGAACGGCTGCAAGGGAGACTAGAATTATTCGAGCTTAGATGCATCGGTCTTGCAATGACCTATCTCCTTTGACTTCGACAAATTATCTTGAAATGAGTGTATTTCATGAAGCACAAAGTTCCTAGGTTTTGTAGAAAGAACAGGTACCTTGGAAGAGTAATGAACGATACGAAAACCACAAGTACTATATTTAGAAAAGAGCATTACGCCAACGACCAATCATAACGTTATATCTTTTGTTCTTTGTGTGGTAGACCAGTACCAACACGCAGGCATATAAGCCCACAAGACTATGTACGATGGGTTAGAGATGTCTTACAGACGATACTCGAGTAAGGTTAAGCCGCATATGTACATTAGAAGTAACGTCATCTCATACCACCCCTTCCTCTCCACCCTATTGGTTCATCAGGAAATGGCCTGTCTCTCTCTCCCCTACTGTCTCGTCTATCTTCAGGTGGACCATGAGGAAACCTCATTTTTTGTGGAGGTCCCATATTATCCCATTCTCTTTCTCGGTCAATTTCTCCCTCCTCAGAGCGTTTTCTCTGATTGGGAGGCCGATCTGGGTCATCGTGTTCTATTGTTCGACCGGGAGGAGGAATGATTGGATTTATGCTCATGAGACTCATTAGTGGCCGGGGCTTATTCTCAGGGGGTCTTTGAGAGTCATCGGAGGATCGTCTTTCTGGGGGTTCTGGGGGCCCTCTTGTATCGATGTCTTGAGGAGGGCCACGTCCATAATGAGGACCTGCTCTAGGGTCACGAGGCGGGGGTCCAAAATCTCCGTGATTTGCGTCCATATGAGGTGGTCCTCTGAAATCATGTGGATGTACGGGTTCATTCTCCGGTGGTTCGTCCCATGGCTGTTGTCTGTCAAATGGACGTCGATCAGGTTGGTCATGCTCTTCTGGTCTACGAAATCTAGGGTCAACGGGGCCAGAATTAGGGGGCCATGGCCGCCTGTTATCGTCAGGTCCTTGTCCCTCCCTAGAACCTCCCCGTCCCCCGCGCTGAAATGGACCACGCCCTCGACCACGATTCTCGCCATTTCTTTCGTCGTTCATGTCTTGTGGATGAGGACGTTGTGGATCATTTCCTGGTCTTGTGCCCAAAATCCCCTTGCCAATGCCACGTCGGAAACCCCTTGAACTGAGATCATGAGGATGAGATGGTTGGATTCCAGGCATTTCGAAGTTTGCGGGTTCCCTGTGTTCGTCTCTATCTCCTACTGGTCTTCTTGGCTCTGGTTCTCTATCCTTCTCCATTCCAGGATGTGAACCGAGTATCCCAGGCCTTGCATTGGGTGGACCTGGAAAGGGAGGCGGAGATCCAAGAATACTCATTCTACCTCCTAAAGGAGGTGGTGCCCCGAGGGGCCATTTTTCTGGCTCAGGTCTAAGCCC
Organism: Anthopleura sola; assembly: GCA_023349425.1. NCBI lineage: Eukaryota > Metazoa > Cnidaria > Anthozoa > Actiniaria > Actiniidae > Anthopleura > Anthopleura sola. The sequence goes on along the minus strand of JALHLI010000021.1, from coordinate 1,183,780 downwards.
CTCAGGAACGCGTGGTGGTGAACCAAGAATGCTTTGTTCTGAGTTGTTCTGCGGTCCCCGCTTAAATGAGTCCCTAGGTCCTGGACCATGGGGACCCCTAGGGAAATTGGGACCGGGACCAAATCTAGGGTCATTTCCACGGCCCCTGTTTTCCATCTCTCGGTGGTGATCTCTTGGTGGTCCCCACGAATCTGGACCGTGTGGTTCTCGGTTATCAGTTGGGGGACCTTGTTCTGGTGGTCTTTGTTCCTGAGGGGGTCCTGGATGGAACTTCATGTTTGGCTGCTGAGGTGGTTTCCAGTGGCGTTCTTTCTCACCTAATAATAATAATAAAAAAACCACACCAATTTTAATGAATTTAGCCTTGTCGGATTTAGGAAAACGGAGTTCCCAGAAAAAAATCCTTGTATCACGGGAGAGGCTAAACATTATTTGAGTGTTAATTGGAAGCATAGGTGGGGTAGCAGTGTGAGCGCTCGCCTCTCATCACTGCAACCTGGTTTCAATAGCCCACTTTCGATATTCTGGTTATAACGCACAAAGCAATTCGAGACGAGGTTCCGGGGAAACAATGGAGCCTCGTCTTGAATTGCTCTGTGTGTGATCACTCAACCAGAATATCAAAAGTTGGCTATTCCCGCGGTGCTCGGTGTCGTATGTGAGTAGAGTTGTTTGTTGGTTCTCCTGTGCTTCGAAGGTTTTTCTCCGGGTTCTCCGGTATCCACAAAAATGAACTTCTAAATTCTAATTCGATCATGGAACAAGGGCGATTTTTTTGTTTCACTGACTCGGGAATAAAATTCAAGCCCCCAAAAGTGCACTATTTCCCCTAGTAAACTACTAGATTCACGTTTGAGTCTTACCAGCAAATTCATTTCTTTGACGTCCTTGAAAATCACCATCTCGGGATCTAAACGGTGGTCTTGGTCCAACATCATTACGTGGTCCAAACTTCATTCCAGGTTCATCACCATGGTTGGCAAATGGAGGTAGTGGTTGTGTTGGTTTTGACGGAGGAGAACCAAAACCAGGAATAACTGGTCTGTCTGGTCGAGACGAGTTGATATCTGGTTCATTTGATCGTTGGTGTCCTCTGAAACCTGGTAAGGTGGCTGTAACAAAACACGAAAAAAAACTTAAGACATTTTTTTCAAAATAGTTAAATACCATCATGTTTCTTGATTTGAGTCAGTTACTTAGAGGTACCGTATTTACTCGCTTATTAAAATGTTTTGCGTCTCAAATGCGGCGCTTATTTGAGGGCAGCGCTTATTCATGTAAATACGATACCTTCATTTAAGCGTCAGGATATTCACAAATACCAACTTTTTGATAACTCTTTTTCCCACAGTTGTCAAAAGGATGCCAACACGTGGAGAAAGGAATACAGACTAAAAGATTGTGTTTGTGGGCGAAGGCATAGACATTTGATGGCGTGACCGTGAAATTTTTTTCCGGCGTGAAAAAACAACAACAACACTTTGGTGAAATCTGTTGTAAAAGACAAGTGGCGAAAAAAAAATTCACGTGGTAGGCAAAAATCCCATCACGTGCTACATACAATGTAAATCTACTGCTGCAAGACGTGAATTCCAACAGACGTTTTACCATTCATAGAAGATTTTTTCCAAATTTGTTTGAATGACCACAAAACAATGGTTTCAAGTCGAGGTTAGACTTGATGTGTTCATACATTTACTGTATTTGATCAAGTTCAACCTCGACTTGGAGCCATTGTTTTGTGATTACTCAAGCAAGTTAGGGAAAGTTCTTTAGCTTGGTTATTCAGTACTTACAATAGTCTAAGCCATCATACTCTAAAGAATCAGGATCAGCCGCTGCTGATTCCATGCCGGGAATTGCCATGCTGTGGTTGATGAAACCAGGAGGACCAATGTCGTCACCTAAAAAATGACAAAAAATGGTACCCTCTTACACTGCTGTCATATATTGTAGTGTCCTTGGATTATCGATTATCGTGCCAGAGCAATTTGAAAATTGGGTGGCCCTGATCATTTTCCCTCCCTTTTGCATGTTTTGCAGTGTTCTTAACAGACCGCGGCATGGCACAGTAGAAATAGCTTGAGGGTCCAGAGGGCGCAAAGATTTTTCTTATGTAAATAAATTCTTCTTGTGTTAGATTATCGTTCAGTCCTTTTCGATATCAAAAATGACCCTCTTTAGGATTCTCTATATGGGCCCTGCGGACCCCAGTTTTAACAATCCTGGTGAGAAAGCTGGTTTTGAAACATGCTCCACAACAGGGATATACAGTGTGGACTAAAATTTGCATGTTTGAAGTGGAAAGAACAACTAGTGATGAACTCAATATGAAAATGTTTGCAGGATTTTGGGATGCAAGATGGCAAAGCTTTTTGATCTCATCCACAAATTCAGCTCCAGGACCTAACACCCCACATGGTTGCTAAGAGTCTTCTTTTGTATTTGGGAGCGAAGGTAAAGTTGATCCCATTCATTGATTTATTGAAATGGTTCTGTAAAGGTTATATCAAGACATCGAGTGCATTTGGGAAGGAAGAGGGTACACATCACACTACAACCCCCCCCTCCCCTCCTCCCCTTCTGATGTGCAGTGCGCACCTTGTACTGTATCTCTTACCTGTATCATCTTCTGTGTCTTGCATGTTGAGGTTATACTTATCTCTCATTCTGTCTCCTAGTTTATTCCTGGTCCAAAATTTGCTTTAAAAATTGAAAAAGAAAAGCAATTTGAGTACAGCATTTAAACCCAAGATAGAAGTATTTACACTTAATCTGTGAAACAATACTCAATTCAATAAATGATACTTATTCATTTGTCTCATGACTGAGGGTCATTTGTGGACAAAACTGCGACGACAACCTTTTTTGCACTACAGCACCATGGTTATAATTGTTCTCTATTGTTTCACACTAAAAATTATTAGAAAAACTTCAAACCGGAATTTCTGTCAAGCTAGTCTTTTCTCCTCACCTTGAATGATCATTTGATCCCGAACACAAGATATGACCCAGGGGGTGCCATGCCAGACTCCATACCATGCCGTCATGTGCTGACTCCATATTACCAACATCTTTTTCAACACTGTCAACAACAAGAGAATATGTTTAGCTTTCCTGCTATAAATCTAAATTTTTGGGTAAGCAATGGTCAATTGCATTATAACAGAAGCCCTGATTAAATAACTCCTTGTACTTTCTCACAGTTCCCATGTAGCTTTACATGTACTTAAAAAACTCATGAATATTTAATGAGAGCACAATAGAATCATTGACCATGGAGGAGGTTTTAAATCTGATAAAATATCATCTTCATTTCCATAAACTTTAACTAGGATTTTCTCTGCCAAACTTGGTTCATTCATAAAAAAATCAGTAGAACATGTGAACATACACATGGTTTTTTAATCTGTTTAATAAACTTGCAGATCGTGTTTTATTGGGTCTAAAACCACTTGGCTTTGCCTCATGTTTTAAACCCAATAAAACACTCCTGCTCGTATATTAAACAGTACATGTACTGTACATACTATTATTTATTCAATTGATTGTAGTCTATTCTTTGTTTACGAGTTCCACATGGATTGTATTTTGTTGGTGCCAAAAATTTTTTTAGTGCCAATCAAAAAACAATTTTATGGTCATGTACAGCTACAGTGTATCAATAATCCAGCTCTGAGAAGAAGAAAAAATGTAGCATTAGGGTTACTCACCCTGCATTCCAGAACATTATAGAACCATCTGATCCTCCACTTGCAAACAGACCCTCATGGATTGGATGCCAAGCAATGGCTACAAGACAAAACACAGAGAGAAAGTTCACAGGTGCTCTAAAAGCTTACAATCTGTTTTGATCAAAACTCTTCAGAATACAATGTTACGTGTACCACCCTTAACCAGTATTTCATGAACAAAAGAAACAAAAAAAATAATTCTACAGTAACTAGTAAGTCAAAAATATTCTTTTTATTTGAGGATACTGTAGTTACTAAAAAAATGAATCCCAAATTGGAATTCAAAGTATTATTCATTTTTTTAGTAACTGTCCCTCTCAAATAAAAAGAAATTATCAGATGCTCTACTGCATTGACGAAATGCCAATATGGCTGCCACTTCATTATCATAATTTTTCTAATTCATATTTTAGTTGACCACTACATTAAAATTTTAGATTACCGTTAGAATGACATCAACAAAGTTAGAAAGTTTGAGACAAAAATATTGAATTCTTGAGAAGTTATGGAAATTTTAAAAAATGTGAAAAACGCCACAATGAGGCTAGCAAGGAAACAGATCACTGAACACGTACACATCTCTGTAATTTTGATTCCAAATAGCTTCACTTGAATTCTATTTAAATAGCAATGAAACTTTTCACTGCCCTGTTCTCTGTTATATTACAGTCTGTGTACTAACCAGTTGCTTCTCTTTTGTGTCCTCTAAAAGTCTGCACCTCTTTCATCATTCTGATATCCAATAACTTAAGGAGATGATCACGAGAAGCAGTAAGAAGCCAGTTACCATTCTGGTTCCATTTAATGCTCATCACGGTGCTCTTGTGTAAATGGCTATGATTAGGATTCAATAGAAGCACAATTATTATGCAATCTAACAGTCAGATCCATATAATATATCAAGCACTACTAAGATTACTAGCATTAAGATTTGTTTGGTTTTATTATTTAAAAAAATGGTGTTTATTTTTGGTTTTACAGTCAACTCTCGCCTTGCGGACACCCCAATATTACAGACACCCCAATATTACAGACACTGTGCTCTTGCAACAGGAGCAACCTTCCCGTTGAAAAATACTGACAAAGATTAGCTCTCGCTATTGTGAATGCTCATTATATATATACAGACACTAAGTGATGGTCCCAAGTTTCTCTGCTGTAAAGAGAGTTGACTGTAACATTTACACTACATAGACATAACTGTATTATTAAATTCAAATATCATTCTTACAGTGTTGCAAGGCTGTTGCCTGTCCGTGCGTCCCAAATTTTAATAGGCTGCTGACTGTCCTTACTTCCAGACACCAGTATACTTTTAGTTGGATGCCAATCAAGGCATTTGACATCTGCTCCATGACCTACAAAAACAACTCTTATAATTACAATAATCATATAATTAATGTCTTAAAGAGTTAAAGCCTGGCACAAGAGTCAGGCACAAGTAATTGGGAGACCTGTCAAATAATGCATTGTGGTATACAGGTTTACAGTGCGGACACATGAACACAAGGTTTTTTGACATTATCCAATCAGCATTCTCCATAGAAAAAGGGATCAAACATTTTTTGGCATCATCCAATCACAACAAACAGCATAATTTATGTGATTTAGTAGTTCATAAGTTCGCATAAAAAAAGTTAAAAATAAACTTCTAAAGATTTTTCATTGTTTGTTGTGATTGGATGGTAACTAAAAAATGTTTGCTTCCTTTGTTTTTACGGAAAGCCCTGATTAGATACTGTAGTTATGAAAAAATTTCAAAAATAACTTGAAGTGTTTATGGTCCGAGTGCCGCACTGTGACAGTAGATGAGTATTTAGTAATATGAGTCTGATGGGAATATGATCATTACAGTATGTAGATATGAATACCTCTTAACACTTTTTCTTCGGTGCAGCGATAGAAGTCCCATATCTTGACCAAACCATCATCAGCACATGATGCATATTTATTATCGGTTGGAGAAAAACTGTGGGGTAAAAAAAAATAAAATTAACCAATTCTCCAGTACAGTAGCCAAGATCTCATTTTGAATTTCTCTTTAAGATTTGTGATGGCAGAGAGAAGGGTTTGGGGGACCATTGGGACATGTTTAGCTTTTAGGTAGCAAGGGTGGAATAACGGTGACAGTGCTCACCTCTCACCAAGGCAACCTTGGTTTGAATACTGGATGCACCATTGTACACTGTACATGTATGTGAGTAGAGTTGTTTGTTGGTTCTCTCCTGTGCTTCAACAGTTTTTCTCTGGGTTCTCCGGTTTCCCTCCCTCCTCAAAAATCAACTTTTTATTTCAAATTTGAAGAACAGCCACTAGACTTTGGAGCACTGTCAATTTCAATGCACACTTTTAGACTGTCTTGTGTATACTCTCAGGGGTTGAATTTTAATATGGGATACCACCCTGTTTTCTTCTCCAGCCAACTCTCTCAACTTTTTTTCTCCATTTTTTCCTCAAATTTAACTTACTTTCTTGTAATAGTAAAAAAATATTTTTGTGTTTTCTGTATGTGGCAAATTCTAATAAACTAAACTAGTCTACTATACTTTCAAAAATTTCACAGTGCTTGTGATATACATGTACTATTAGTTTCATTTCTAACCTTAATCCTCTTATTGGCTCTTTATGTGCTTCATACATCTGTACATTATTCATGTTCGACTGCCAGTATTTTACTACTCCACCATGATCACCTGATAACAACCAGGAGTCATTATGACTCCAGACCATTGAACGTACTGGCAAGTCATGAGCCTGTGGAATAACAATATCAATAAACAGTTATCACTATAATGTCTGCCTAGGTATCACAACCTCAAGGAATTGTGAAGATCAGCTGTGACTCCCAACCCGACCATGTCAAAAACCACTGGGTTATCAGTATGATTGTCAAAATCTTATCTGTCATGTGCTACTCTCTTAAAATAAAGTTCATTTATTCCTTCACCATACAGTACTCCCTTGGTTCCCTAACACAAAATGACAACAACAACAACAACAATTTATATAGATGAAACTAACAAAAACTGCATGGCCAGTCATCATTTTTTTCTGCTAAAAAAATTTTTTTTTCTACTTGTTTAAATTTGCTCTCACCAACTGACATATTTGTTTATTCAAAACGTAAAATTTTTTTTTACTATGTCATGTCTATCTCATATTAGTAAAATTCTACTACTATACAATTGCAAATCCTACATTCTGATTGGCTAACGTACTCACTATCTATCAGCCGATAGATAGTGGGTAGAGAAAGCCAGACTTGTTTTGAAAAAATGGCCGCTTTTCCTTCGCGCTTTTGTGAAGTTTAGTTTAGTTTAGTATAGTATAGTTTAGTTGAGATTTTTACTAAAACAATTAGAAAACTCACTCTCAATTTCTATCGGCTTTGATAGTTGACTCGGGGCCGGAGCCCCTTGTCAACTATCAGCCGATAGAAATCTCGAGTTCGTCTTCTAATTGTTAAATAGATATAACTGTCTGTATATTGCAAACTACTGTATGATTGCCTTAAACTAATACATACAGTTAGAATTGTTTCGAAGTTAAATGTCAGCCCATTCCAAAGGGTGAACTCTCCACTAGATGCACCAGTTACAAGACGCCGACCTTCAGGAGTCCACTAAAATATCATAAAAGAAAAAAATAAGTCAGAAGAGTAGTTTGATACAAAGTATAAACAAAAACTTTTGTGCTGAGAAATAGATGAAAAATGTATGAAGTATTCAACAACTCAAAAACAATTTCTCAAGGAGTACATTACTGTATACAGTATTATCAGGTGAACTATCGGTATTATATATGATTCAGAGAATGTTTTACATGAAAGCACATTACTACTACACTGTAGTAGTTTATTTCTCATCATGGCAGAATTAACTGAATTACAATGAGGTCAGCATGACATAGAAACGTTATACACTGTACATAACAAGGAAATGTCTACATTAACAGCAACAATGATAATAATAAATAGTTAAATATAACTGATTGAATTAATCAGTAACGCATAGTGCAAAATGAAGAACATCTATGATTTCTGGCCATATTCATATCAATCCTCCCTGTCCCAGATCTAAGGGAATACCCATGATCCACGTTAACTTATATTCACATGGTCGACTTAAATAAGTTGTGCCCAGTACATGTACTGTACATATACTGTATGTATCATTGTCCTTGAAAAACAGACATTTATCAAGGCTCTGACAGTACATACTGTACTATAGAATTAAGGAGGACAACAAAAAAATCCTTATTGTCATGTAGTAACTTACCACTACACAAAAGATTGGACATCTTAGTTTATTGGTTGAAGTTCTAACAAACTTTGTTGTGACTGCATTGATAGGGTTATCCTCCATACAAAATGGTGGTAATACCTTAAAACAAGCAAAGGAATTTGTCAGTAACATAAGCTCACCAACAGATGTCTTGAACAACGTTGCCGTAGATGTCACAAAAACTAGGATTAAGTTCTGTTTTTGTGGAGCTGCTGGCAAGGAATCTCATTGTTGGACGTCATCAACTTTTTTTCTTACTTTTTATTTTTGTAGTGGGACACAAATTCAGTAAATGAATACTGGTTTCCAATTTGCCCACTGTCACTCACACACACTACCACTACATTATATATTCTATGCATACAACTCAACTCACATGTTTTTACGGGAGGAAAAAAACAGAGAACCTGGAGAAAAAACCCTTGTGGCACAGGAGAGAACAACACATCGAGCAAACTCAACTCACATATGATCCAACCTGAGCTGTGGCTCGACCCCGGACCACAGTGGTGAGAGGTATGTGGTAAACCACTACACCACCCATGCAACCCTAATGTCACATTGGTGACCCCACAGAAAAAATACATCATGTGTCCAGATCTTAAGTATATATACATGTGTATTGCGAGTAGTAGGAAAGAGACAAGGGACTGTGCCCTTGCCTCATCTTTGCAAAGACAGACATAGCATGCTTATATATATATATATACCTCAGTGGCATATGACTCATCTGGCTGGATGGTATGTCTTGAGTTAAGATCCTTGAACCACTTACGATTCTAGGAAGATAAGAATTGACATTAATAAAAAAATGCATTATGGTCAGCTTCAGTAGAATCTTGTTTTCTTGGACCTCCTTGGTACATTTTTAACTAACATATATTTGGGGGGGGGGATTGTACTTAACGTTTTTATCAGAAAGCTACCACCCCCCCCCCCCCCCTAGCAATGTAATAAATGACTGGTCCCTTACTGTGGAAGCCATTATCACCACCACCACCAGACAATGTCAGACACAAAAGAATGGTTTCCTGAATGGTGTTTTTTTTTCCCAAACCAAGATAAATTATCTCAATATAGGTATCCTCAAACCATTAAAATTTCATGGATTTACAAAACAGCTTAATTTTTCAACTTCAGTGGACCACAGGGAGCCCAAAGGTTAGGTATTCCAACCCAATGGTTCCACTATCAATGTGTGCAATTCTAACTTGTGAAAAGCTTTCTTCTCAAAATAAGGCAACTTTTAGCACGCTTTTTGATCTTAACCTAGTATCATTGGTTGATGTGGTATACGATTTACGTTTTTTTATTTATCAATTTTGTAAAGAAAAAGCCGGGTTTGGGAAGGAATATCGGTTGCAACTTTATTGAGAAAAAGATAAAGGGCATTCGTTATTTAATTGTAAAAAAAAGCACTATGGAGTATTTGAAGTAGATTTGATGTTAAGTTCAGTGACTTAGCATGTGCTTTGAGCTCGAATTCTCGAAGGTGGAAGAGCAAAACCACTGTACTTTTTCATTCCTCATCAAAGAGCTGTAAAGATGCCATCTAAAACAACCTACCTCTAGATATCTCACTACGCTAGAATTATAATCAATAGTTTTTCTTGCCACGGGTTTTCTCATTCGCTTTCCATCGAATACCAACGGCTGTCTGTTTGAGAACATTCGTTGTTCGTCCGTTGAGTTTGGATCAACGGGGTTCGACATGACGGGCTTCGTCATCGGTTTTACCGCCATTGGCGCTTGGCTTTGAAGCATCATTAACTCGATCTGTTTACCTTAGGGGATGAAGGATTGCATCGCTGTTTAAGGGGAAGGAAATAAAGGTTATAAAGGGTGAAAAACTACGAGAGAATTGAGCCAAAAGTCTTGACATTCCAGTCACCCGCCATCTTGGTTTTTGAGCATGTGTTGAAGATCACGTGACCATTATTGTTATAAACAACCGCTGACATGACATTCGATCCAAAATAACCATTATTTTTTTATCTCTCAAAAACTTGCTCTTAACTCCAACTTTTTTTTATTTTTCCAAATCTTATTTTCAATATCAATTAGTATGAAAACAAGATTTACCATATATATTTTTTGCTGAATTATCTCAGGTTCCATCGATTACACCACAGGAATCCCGCGCGCAATGTGCGCAAGTTTTAAAAGTAAGTATTGGGTTACCTGTGTTGGGTTGCTGCAGGAAAACAAAAATGGCGTCGGAAGACCTTCCTTCGTCTTCTTCGCTCTTGCATATGTTCTCCAACTCCACTTACTCTCCTGAAAAATGTAAGACATCACAAACTAAGCTTTATTTCTTCTAATTTCGAATTTCTAAACTTAAATTTCAAGGTCTACGGTATTAAATTTGGTACTTTATGGACGAGCCATCGAAAATTGAAGCTCGAAAATTTTTATCTTATTTCTTGTAGATGTCCATGGATTGTCTTCCGAATGCGACACCGATGCCGAACTTCAAGAACATCGAGGTCAAATCCAGGCTTTGAGCGAAGAAACTGCTATAGCACTGAAGAAAAATGTATACAAAAATTACATACAGTTTATCGAAACGTCCAAGGAAATATCTTGTATCCTTAAATGACACTTCTGGAAATTATACGGTAAGGAGGGGTGTGGGAAATATTTTCTATTCCTACCCCTCCCCAGTTTGTAGACAAAGACATCTTTATTGATAATATAAGCATTGGTAATTTGTTTTAAAATGTCAACTTAAATTGTTAGCCTAAATTTATTTTATAGATTTCTACATCAAATGGGGCATGTTTGGGGTTTGAATTGCAGGGTTGGCGTTTGGGAGGGGGGGGGGGGGTAGGCTAAGGTGCAGACCCATGCATCTTAGCCTAAAGGTGAAATTTTCCTAAAAAACGTTAGTGTGTTTTTGAATGGTTATTCTTCTAATTCCCATTATAAAAACCATTGTTGGAAAATCCGAATTTATCCCATTAATGTTTTGTCACATCAAAGCCAGCAATGGTTAATATTTAACTGAAATGGTAAAAACCAGTCATGTTTTTAAGGAAAATTTTCCTGTGTTCTTCAATAATTATTGATAATGACTTTGATGTCCCTATATTCCTTGACCATGTATTCAGACCTTGAGGCAGAGATGTACCAACTCAGTCATCTTTTGGCTGAGCAGAGAGCTCTACTTTCTGCCCAAGAAGAGCTGTCACTATTTGAAAAAAAAAGTAAGTGTGTTACAGTAAGTACAGTACACATACATATTCCACTATTTCCTTCCTGCTTCCAAAATTTGATATGTGGCGAGGAAGAAAGTAGTCTGAGAGAATCAACCTCTACTCCCAGGGATGCGTATTATGGAGGTCCAGGGAATAAAACTTATTGAATTTATAAAATGCCGAGGAGGGGGAGGGGGGTTTCAGGGAATAAATTGACTAAAACCCAGATTTGCACAGGAGGGGGGGGGGGGGGGTAAAGTTTATTTGCAGCACCCATCACCCTTACCATGAAATATTGTCTATTTATTTGCTACAGGTATATCTTTCAAACTTTCCCATTTATTTGTTTAGATACAAATTCAACAAGCAAGCCGCTAAAGAAGGAAGAAAAGACAAGTAGTTCAATTGAAGCTGTTGAGGGGCTTTCAGTGAGTGAAAGTATTGGCTATTCTGAGGCTGAGGGAAAAACTGGGTCGAGTTAGCTTTACAGTGCATTGTGGGACTGTTAGGGGATATATTTCCTAAAATAGTCCCATGCAGTGCAATTAATTCAATGCCAAATCAACCCAGCTTTTTCCTCAAATTCTAAATCTTGAAAAACAATTGGCAAACAAATACTTTCAGGCCCTAACAACAAAGGAAGCCCAATTCAGTTATGTAGCAACTCTTCCCCTTCAGCGGCCCCTTCATTTCCCACTCGTCTGACTTCAACCATTAGGGCTCATTATTTTTTTATTCACTGATTTTTTAGAGTATGTGATATACAATTTCCCTTTTGTACAGTCCCCTGTGCCATCTTCAGGATTAGAATTTCATTTTTTTAATGAGAAGATAAACTTATCTTGTGCATTGAACAGCTACGAGATAAAAGGATTGAACACAAACACAAAAACCTTATTTTCCTTTGCATATATAATTACTATTTTCTAAAAAGAGAACTAGCTAGAAAATGTGAGTTCAATTTCTTTTCACTTGACATTTTGTGATTTTCAACTTGCATTTAGCCATGGAATTAGCTTCACATATTCTACTCTGTCATTCATTTTTTCGGTCATTCACTTGTTATTTGTTTTCAGAGTATTCTAGATGTAACAGATCTCCAGTGTATCTATGAAGGAAGTCTCCTAGAAGTCAACCCTTTTTCATATCAGCCCAAACAAAAAGTCCATGCATTTCTCCTTCATGACTGTATGGTAATAGCCAGCTCTATTCCCAACAGGTTTGTTGGCATCAGCTTTTGGTTCTGAGATTATTATATAAAAGTAGCCTTACTATATTTTACCTGGACATTTGAATTGGACAATTCCTGAGTCATGACTGATCAATGCAAAAATACCAAATCTTGTAAGATTTTTCCTAGTTTCCTGGATCTTGCATTACATTTTATCCATTTCCCGGATCCTGCGAATACCCTCCCAAACCCCGAAGTCTAGGACAAAAGTTAGTCTTCAACTTATTTCGTTGTTTGGTCACTTCCTGCAGCTGTACTGAATGGATGAACCTATTTTCTTTTGCTGATTGTAATGATATTTTTGACCCATAGGCGTGGTCCAGTAAGATATAAATTCCAGTCACTATATGAACTTGAAAATATTGCTGTGGTTAATGTCAAAAACTCTGAAGGTTAGTTCAAGGTTAACTGATAATTATTCATAAATTACTTAAAAGACAACTGACCATTGTCAACCCTAAAGAGGGGCTTTGGAGCACACTAATTTATACCTCGGTCTATAGACCTTTTTATCTTGCACCTATTTTGTTCTCATTTTCGACGATGTTTCATTGGCTAGAGTATCATTTCTTTGTTTAAATACAAGGTGTCCATAGTTTTAGCTGTAAAGAGCCTTAGTATGTGGTTGAGTTTGTTCTACATGTTGTTCTCTCCTATGCTATGAGGATTTTTTTGCCTGTGCTCCAGTTTTCCTCCCTCCATAATAATAATCAAAAATTCTAAATTCTAGTTGGAATATCCAAGAATCAGAGGGCAGTATGTTAGATAACTCTTAATGGCTATTTATTTATAAACTACAACTAATATTTTTCATTTTCTATTAGGTGTTAAAGATGCATTCAAGATTTTGCTATTCCCAGAGACTCACATATATCAAACTGAAAATGCACAGTTAAAAGTAAGTATTATGACTCATGCTTCAATAGGTCATTCTTTCAACTAATTAAAAAAATTGCTATCGTTATCAATGAAGTCCCTATAAACTAAAAGTTTCGAGATTGGAGTGAAGTTGACCATAGAAATCAATGTTAACATTCAATGCATATGAGGACTGTCGATTTTGTATCCAATATAGACCACTCCTGTGGGTCACTACATGATTCCTCGTTACAGCGCTTCCCAATCACACATGCTAAATCTTACAATTTGCTGTCATAATAAAGTTAGTTTTGGTGGACATCAATCAAGGCGCTTCCACAACATTCCACAATTACATGATTGGGCCATGATAACTTTGTGTCTTTTTCTGAAAATGTTATGGAAACTCTTTTAATTAATTTACGTACACCAAAAGCTTATTTTGTTGCAGCAACATTTCACATTATAGCTGTGTGATTGGGAAGTGCTGTAATCATAATTTAACAGTATTTTTTTGTAACTTTTCTTTTCAGAATGAGTGGCTGTCTAACATTGAAGATTGTAAAAAGAATTTTAAACTCAAGCTTGAGCAAGAGGTACAGGACACGACTCACGATAGCCGTACAAGCCACCAGAACTCTTTTTCAGGTTACGACAACCAGCTCAACCCATTTGATGGTGATGATAATAATTACGAAAAAGACAAGAACCCATTCAAAGACGATGGCTTGAATCCTTTTGCTTCTAATGATGATTCTGGCAATCCTTTCCTAGAGGATGAAAACAAAGGTAATCAAACTTTTTGCCAATATCGAATGTTTTTCAAATCTCGAAAACTGGGTGACTTTTCACCCCCCTTTTTTGCAGTCATGTATTCAGTAATTCAAATCTTCTTGGAATATTTATAAATAGTTACAATGTGCTTAACAATGAAAGTATTTTATATAACACTTGTTGTTAATGTATTATGAGTCTAATATTCGAATATCCCTGAAAGATCTTGATTGCTTCAATATTTGGAATTTGCTTGCTCTAAAAATCAAAGTTCACCCCCCTTGTCAAATTTCTGGATCCGCCCCTGCAAGTCTCATTGGGAAGGGGGTATGTTATACTCTTGTGTGAGATTCATATTTCTTACAAAATGTTTACTGATTTTATTTAAGGTTCAAATGCTGAATTAACACCAAAATCAAGTTCCATGTCAATGAGTGCCAAGGTAGTTGTATACCACTTTATCACAGAGGTGGTGTTTGTCCCAATCTGTCATCATATTTTTTATGCTCTAAGTGACAGTATCTAGACTGTTGTAGTGGGTCGGTAGCAAAGGGGAATGTTGAAGGGGATATTATGGGATGGGCACTGTTTTCTTCAAACTCCTGATCCCTTTCATTCAGGATGGTGGGGATGATAAATATTTCATGATTGATTCTGAATTTGTACACAAAATTTTGATCTCTGATCCCAAACATTTTGACACAAAAATCTTGAAATGTAATAGTGACCTTTCAATCCCAGAAATAATTCATTGATCCCTGAATTAAATCATACGATCCTGATCCCTCTTCTGTGATGCGATTGGAGTATGTGATCCTGGTCCCAAAACCTTCATCATAACTCTGTTGCATTAGTATAGGATGTGGGAACAATTGACCTCTTAAACTAAAACAAAGGAAAAGAAAAAAAGAAGGGAAACTAAAAGCAACGAAAGTATTTCTTCAGAGATTTCTCTTCTTTCTTTCTTTCATTTCTTTTTTTTTTCTCTACTGTTTATTCTGCACCCTCCTCCTCCTACTTCTCAGGTCCCTCCCTACAACCCTGATCCCCTTGTTACACTTTGTAGACTATGAGTTTGTGTGATTACTAAATTATTTTATATATCAGTACTTTGATTTCTATATTTTTCACAGAATGAAAAGAACTGGCTGATAGACCTGCCAGAGGACCTTGATGTTTGTATTGCCCAACGAGACTTTGAAAAAGCCATGGAGTTGATTGATAAAAGTGAGTTTTCTTTGTTTCTCTCATAATGATTGTACTTCAACAGTAAAATACAGTCGAACCTCTACACAATGGCCACTGGGGACAAAAGTTGGCTGGTGTAGAGAGGTGGCCATTGTAAAGAGGTTTCAGTTACAGTATATTACTGTATGAAATTATTTGGTAACCAGGACAAAATTTCCTGGCCTTTGGGTAGAGGTGGCCGTTATGGGGAGGTGGCCGTTGAGTAGAGGTGTCCGTTATGGGGAGGTGGCCGTTGAGTAGAGGTGTCCGTTATGGGGAGGTGGCCGTTGAGTAGAGGTGTCCGTTATGGGGAGGTGACCGTTATGGGGAGGTGACCGTTAGTGGAAGTTTGACTGTAAATCATATCTTTTTTCTTTAGCCAACCAGTTTCTGAAAGAATCATCTAGCAGTCAGGCTCTAAAGGAAATCAAGTAGGATCTATGTGTAAAGCTTTTCCAAATACCTTCCATGCAATTCCAAAACATTCATTGACCTCTTTACACAGAATCTGAAATGGGAAAACAATTACACCCAATCTACAATCCTAGGATGCTTTATTTTCCGAGTTTGACGTCAAATTTATTCTTTTCAATTTCATTCAAAAACACAATTTTCGAAAATAAAGCATCGTAGGATTTATTAAAAGGGTCTATATTGGTGGCAGTCCAATCCAAATTTAACTCACCCTGAGTTAGGACGTCAGGTAATGATGAAATTCGCTTATCATTGTTTAATATAGGGTTCGAGTGGATCACAGAGTTAAACAACTAGTGGAAGCACTAATAGAAGAACTGGACTGTCACCAAAGTATCTTGCTTCATGGTGGACCTCGAGCTACAAGAAGAGCTGTGTCTCTCCTAGTTCGACTTGGAAGAGCTTCTGAGGTACAATGAGTATTCTCTTGCATGGGTCCCAGAGGTTAAACTGACTCGTGTACTGTATAGCTGTTAGGGCTAGAGGTGAAAGTGAAAACTCCGCCCCTCCTCCCCCCTTCTATCTCCCCTTCTCCAATCTAGAGGGAAAAAAACTTTTTACCAAGGGCGTAGCCAGGATTTTGCCTTAGGGGTGCCCAAAACCCGTTGTCAGAACATCAACAACTAAAAAAAAAAAAAAAAGAAAAAAAAAGGAACGGCCAACACAATGGAGAAGGGGGCCGGGCTACACCCCTGGTTATTATCTTTCATATATAACTTAATATGTTCATAGAGGTGATGTTATATTCCATATTCTGTTCATGAACTGTATATCTGTGTATCTTATAGGCTTGTCAACTATTCCTGAAGAATAGAAGTGAGGCCATCAAACAAAGTTTAAGGTATTAACTTTTAGACTGGTTAAGGTTGTATACATAATAATGAATCTTTGTAGGGTCTTCTTTCTAGTGTTGTTATAGGTTTTTCATCCATTCTATTTTATCTTATTTGAATTTGCGGCCATTTAAAAAAAAATTCTATTGATACTCGACCCAAAAAACCAGCTATAGTTTGAGTGGTCTCTGTGGGTTTTTAGCTTCCGTCAATCAAAATTTCCAATGGTCTGAGGTAGCAACACCTAATGAAAATATAGCAGGCGCAGACATGAAACAGAGGCATTTTCGGGCAAGTTCACGCGCGTTATTGACACTGCCCGAAAATGCCTCGAGATCATGTATGCGCCTGCGATATTTTTGATAGCGCTCGCACATCTCGAAAACGGTCTAATAGATTGAAGAAAGCCAACAATCCAAACGACTTGGACGTTATCATGAAAATGGGCCTAACACTGAATTACCAAAGAGTTTTTCTTTAATCTATTAGAAAGACGAGCGCAAAAAGATTCCAATGTTTCGACATCATTCGATGTCATTATCACGTTTGGTTGAATTAATAGTTTTTCTTAAACCAGGCAATTAAAGATTGAAGGAGCCACGGCACTGTACATCACCAAGCTGTCCAATGTGTTCTTCACGAGTCTGATCGAAACAGGCAAAGAATTCCAAAAAGTGTTCGCTGGTAACTCAGGATTTTGTTCAGGTCGGTGTATTTAATATTAAGCGTTTATTTTATTCTTTCTCTCCTAAATTGTAATTAGGAATAATAGGTCATCCCGGTGGGGAAAATCTACCCTGGGCTCCAGAAATTCTATTTTGCTTGCTTTGGTTTAAACGAATGAGCGCCGAAAAACACCAAACGCAAAAGCGAGAATAAATAACCTCAGAACTACCCAGCTGAGTTGATTGCCTTCCCTGAAAGGAATTATGGGTCACTATTTTTGGTTAGCAGTTTTCGAGCATCTTCCGAGTATACAATGTAGACTCAATTCTGATTGGTTGACCTCGAGTTTGTTCTGCAAGGTCAACTCAGCTGGACAGGGTAGGGAAACTCTTGAAGCTTGCCAATTTTGAGTGAAAAATATTCTTAATAGGTCTCTTTAGCATGTTTTTACATTTCAGATCACTTCTCATTCCCTAGAGGTATCTACAGCTATTTCGAAAAACGTTGAATACTGAATACTGCATACTGAACAGTGCATTCCAAAACGAAAGGGTATTGTGGGTCTCATTAATTTGAAATAAAAAGTAAATATACAGCGATTTGCTCTGTCCATATGTAGCTAGTATATTGTTTTGGATGGAATGCAATATATTACATGATCCAAAATGCATTTCGGTCTTGGGATACACTATTCAGTATTCCGGCAATATTCGACGTTTTTTGAAATAGCTGTACAAGTACATTTATGGAAAGGTTCATACGTGCAATCTTCTTCAGTTGATCGATATACTTAGAATGACTACGATTTTATTTCAGCCTTTGTGATGTGGGCTAATGCTGAATTACAGAATTTTGTCGTACGTTTTTCTCGACAAGTGTTTCACCGTAACATTGGGCTTGGAGCAATGGGTGTATGTGTGGGTATTGCTTCAGAGAACTGTGAAAAGGTGAGGCCTTACTCCATGCTATTCTGACTAATGACCCTTTACAACACTATAGAATGCAGGTCATTTTGGAGTACAAAAAGATTGAAATTGTTTTGCCACGTCACGCCGCTGCAAGGGGTCTATGATGACTACACTGGCCTCAACCATTCTAGTTTCCAAGGTTTGAATGAGCCTGAGAAACATCAACTAGTATACACGCCCTAGTCCTATAGGGAGAGGGAGTTCGATCGCCCCATACTGCAGTTCTTCGAAAGAGAGGGGAATTTACGCATGTCACCAATGAACTCGGTTGCCATCGTTATACTTGAGCGCAGTCAGTTGGTATCCAAGAAAACTCATTCGAGACACCTTATTTGTCAATAACCTAGTTGCATGCGGGTACCTGGGAGATTTATATGCTCTAGCATCGTATATATGCTTTCTTTGGACCATGCATGCGTGATGATCTGGTCATCTGAGCATGCGCAATGGGACTAGCGGCATGGCCTCTCTTTCTGTTGGCCATTTCTTTTCTCGTCGCTGACCAACGACTAACGCAAGCTCTATTTACTTTTTCTGTTCATGTTATTTTTAATTTAGAATAGTCTCCTTCGCATCTTAGTGTCGCTCCCAAACTCCTTCCCCATTTACCTAGGAGGGAGGGAGTTTTGGTCCGCCACTAAGAACGGCTGCAAGAGGAGTAATTTTAAAGGTGATTCTTTGTGTTTCAGCTCAATGAAATCGGTCTGGATCTAAAGTTTTCCATGCAGCATATGTTACTAAAGGAACTAATGGAGGCGTTATTTGACTGTCGTGATCAGTTGGTGGCTGCTGCGAGACAGAGGGCAGCGGTATGTGCCATAAAACTTGATTCATTTTTGGAACGCGTGATTTTAAGCGCGAATGATTATAATCAACATAATCCTAGGGTAAGAATAGGCGGGTTACACAGTAGTCAACCCATGTAGGGTTGTAGCAAGCCTCGAAAAACGGGTCACAAAGTCACTTCGCAACACGTATATTCACGTAAAATGAAAATTTGATAGACCCTTTTTAAATATGGCGCCGATGACGTCAAACGAAGATAGATCCTGGGATATCCCGGATGTTGTGAGTGAAGATTTTTTTTACTCTTCCGAGTTCGTGTTGATATTTTTTCAGATTTTTACATATGAACTGCTGTTTTTAATTGATAAAAAGGTTATCCGACCCTCGACCATATAACAAATAGATAACAAGACTGGCCAATCCTCGTTTGACGTCATCGGCGCCATATTTGAAAAGGGTCTATTCGATAGTTGCTTTACTTTTCTGGGGAAAACTGGGGGAGGGGGCACTGGGATAAACGCACAAATGGGATAGCTTTATTCCCTACTCATCGTGAACCCTATTTATGTTGTTAACAGGAAGAACTTTGGCACCCACAGAATTTTGAAAACCTTACTACCTTAATCTGCGAAATGGAAAGCTGTGGCATAAAGGATTTCAACAAATTAATTTTAGGTAAGTGCGATAAACGTTCGGTTCAACAGTTTTGGATACTGGGATACCTGTGGTAGAATGGTCATAAAACTTCTTTTGTATCTCCGTTTTCTCTTAGTTTCTCTAACTTTCTCTACATTGTGGAGAACACTGGAAAATCCCAGAAATCTTCAAAATTTTACCCAGTGGGCTTTTGCAAGCTTCTGCTCTGGGCCTCCTGTGTAACACTGCATGCGCTTTAAAGATGTTCTTTGTTTGTTTCAGGTGATAGTAAAGTCAACTTGGCTAGTGCTACTATCGCTTTTACTAAAAGCATTACTGGTTTCCTGGAGGATGGATTGAGGGTCAATACACCAGAGGTGAATAGCCCATCCGAGACGGCGTTTTGTTCCTCCTCAGTAGTCCAGTTTTCTTGGTCATTCTAAGTGTTTTTTCTCATTGACCGTGCGAGATTAGGTTTCTCCATCCCCTAGTCCCCTCCCCTGCGAAACGTACAGCTGTAAGCTCGCAACTAATCCTATCTCGGCCAAATTAACCAAAGGCAAACCAAACAGGAACACGCAGGGGTGAGACTAAACATGCAACCATCGCATAGTGATCTCTTATGTTTTGCGTCAATAAGCCAATTCACAGTTTAAGAATCGTTATCAGTGCGCATGCGATTTTATCCCGAATTTCTCACTTTCTTTTGTTTAAACCTTCTTTTGTTTTTAATTAACAAAAGAAAGTGAGAAATTCGGGATAAAATCGCATGCGCAATTGCACTGATAACGATTCTTAAACTATGAATTGGCTTATTGTTCCTCTCCTGTTACTTTTTTATCAACTTTTTAAAACATCAGAGAATTGTCACTCAGTCTTCTTTTTTCGTTATTTGTTGGCTCTCCCAGCCTTCCTCATTCCTTTCATAACAGCTCTCATAAGGTCCCGGGTGATACATATTTTGTTAACTTATAGACCCCTTGCAGCACGTACGTCGGAATGCAGCTCAATTTGGAAGACAAAACAATAGGTTCCAATTCTCAGGAGATTGAAATTCTTTTGTTTTGTCCTCCAAATTGAGCTGCTTTGACGTCACGTGCAAGGGGTCTATAGAATAGAAATACTTCTTCCTTTCTTAACAGTTACACAGCGTACTGGTCGAGTGTGTTGCTGATCTGTTTAAGAATCAAGTAATGCAGTTTGAGTATACCCTAAAATCTAGCAACTTCTTAGAACAGGTAAGCCGGCTGTCCGGGGGCTATCATGGTAGCCAATTTCTATGTTCTTGTTATATTGCGACAAGTAAGTTTGTTTATGTTCTTTCCATTGCTTATAGGCACTTGTGAAGCTTCTGCGGATTTGGCGGGAAAATTCGCGCCAAAACGCGCGTGCACCGGCACACTCCCGCGAAAAGTAATCGCTCTGGCTTAGAAAACCCCCTAACAATATCTTTACAATTATTTATTTCCCTTACGCTCTCTCCTCTAGCGACCATTTATTCTCAAGAATGCTGCATTTGTCTTGGAGACGGTCCTACCAATAGTGAAAAAGAAATTAAAGGTAAATCAGGGCTGGGTTGGATGTTTTGTGTTTTATTACCAACACTCTTAGGATAGTCGTCTCGAAGTAGTGAGTTTTGATAAATGCTAATCAGAGAGTTTTCCATGAATCAGTGGATTTTTTGATTTTGCTTCATGGGAACGCTTTGATTCAATTAAGTCCACCAAGACGTACAAAATAAAAGTAACCACTTCTACGCCACCCATCCTTTCGCGCAACAAGGTGGCGCTCGTGCTCGTGTTCAATAGTTTGATTTCGAGATGGGATGATTGATGACAAAAATATCGCGAACTAAGCAAAGCCTTTTGCCCAAGATTGTATCGCTTTCATGCCCTCCGCATACTTTCAAAATTTATCATCGCATTGCGAAATCAATATTTTTTAAATGAATACAAAACATTAATGATATTTTTTGTCCTTCTAGCGCCAGACTGGTCACGACCCTGCCCGTATCAACGAACTAGAATCGGAACTTTCAAGACTCCAAGGCTTGTCCGTGAAGTCAAAGTAAAATTATAACATGAAATTATAGTATAGTATAAAGTATCTCCCTATGACGTGGCATATCACCAGATGATACAATATGATTGGTTCTTGATAGCCCGGTCAAGGGTGTGCTGTTATAGTATCGCCCAATGACATGTCATGTCACCAGATAATACAATAGACCCCTTTCACGTGACGTCAAAGCAGCTCAATTTAGAGGACAAAACAAAAGAATTTCATTCTCCTAAGAATTGGAACCTATTGTTTTGTCCTTCAAATTGAGCTGCATTCGGACGTCTTACAAGGGATCTATATATAGTTCTTGATAGCCCGTTTAAGGGTGTGCCAAAATGTAAAACACAATGAGGTAAACGTGGGCATATTATGATCAAGCTTTTTTAATTTAAACATCAAAATGTTATAAAAATCATAAAATTTCTTCTTTTATATTCCTAAATCTTATTAGAATTATTAAAAATATCTTGAATTCAAAAAAGATCATCTGCCAGTTCAAAAAAATCCTAGATTTTCTCAAAATTGTTCTCAATAGCCGATTCGCATTGCTAGCATCCTGCGCAGCCGCTGTGAGGCGCTTCCGGTTCCAGTCATTCCCCCACTAGGGAGCCGCTGTGAGGCGCTTCCGGTTCCCGTCATTCCCCCACTAGCAACGCTAGCGGCTGCGGCTGCGCAGGAGGCTAACAGATTGCCGGCAACATGAAATTTGGTGGACATCAATCAAGATGTTTCCATGACTTTGTCGAAAACTACAGAGTTTTCAAGGACATGTGCCTATGAAATGCCATGGAAACGTCTTGATTGACGTCCATCAAAACCTACTTCGACGACGATCCCGCGCATACAAATGAGAAGCACTGCCTATAAAACCTAAAATTTCGTTACATATTATTTCTTCCTAAGTACATTTTGTATTCAATATTCCATGTGGGATTCGAAGAGCAAGGTTTGGGTTCCCACGTGTACGGATACCCTCCCATTTTCCTCCAATCAAAGTACGTTCCAAATTTACAGACTTCTTCAAAGGGTTGTATTGAAGGTAGCCAAACCTGAGGCCTTTCTTTCTTTACAATATCCCAATAGATCAGATTTTCATGTAGGTAACTGCCATGTAGACTAAGATAAGTATTGCAGAGTTCGTTTGCTCTCTTGAACTGTGGGTTATGGGCGGTGACCTCGTGAACTACTCGTGGGTCGTGAAAGCGAGTGATGTCAGTTCGATTATTCAGCCATATTGCCACTGCTTGATCGCCGTACGGATGGCACAGAAGACTGTCCTTCTTGCTTACGAACTCTTTGACAAGGTCGGACGAAAATATTAGGAATCCTTCATCTATGCGAACCTGTCCTTCTGCAACACAGTGAAGGTAGCCCCAGTATAACCTGTGGTAGAGAATGAAATGTTAAAAATGCTAATCATTAGCCTTCTTTGCCTTTGGATAGCAGATTTAGTACTGCTGGGACCGTTTGTACTAACTCTGAGGGTAATAGACCTCATCGGCTTGGATGTAATGTTGTCCCATTTCAGACCACGTGTCATTCTCTTGAGAATAAGATTCTTAGTTTGAGTTGTATCCATATTCATGTATCTTCTCATGCGCAACCGTTAAACAATGAAATGATACTCTGGGGAATGACACGTGGTCTGAAATGGGACAACATTACACCCAAGCCGATGAGGTCTATTAGCAACTCCGAGGATAGTTACGTACTGTTTAATAAACGAACGGGAGTATTTTAAAAGGTTCAAAAATATTCATATATAAAGAATACTAATAGGGATGAAATCTTTATATAAAGATCTCATCCTTAGTAGTAATATTATATTCTATAAAGAATACTTAACAGCGCGCGTCCTACTCGTTACCAGTTTTCCCCGCAAACTCGGAAGGCCAATTGTCTTGAAATTGTCTCATCGTTCATTCTCGTTTCCGGACCCTACTCAAGTTGAAATGGCTCTGGGTACCAGAATGTCTCATCATTATACAGGAGATCTGGACTGCCGTCATATACCACTCGTCTTTAAACTAACCCTATCAGTCACCCTATCTAATAACGTAAAGATATGATTTTTGTCTAAGGATCCCCTGCTGGTAAAACAACCAAATTCCAAGCAACCACCCGTTTTATTTGACAAAGGAATTCAAAGGAATTTTTGCTCTTTGATCTCTTCCTTGTCTTCAAAATACTTGAATATTTTCAATATTGTAACTGGATATATTCTCGTATCTTATAACGAATTTTTTCAGCCGTAAAACTTTTTTGTTTGATTTTCATGCGTGAGTGAACTTAGTATTATGTCTAAGCTTGAACCTTAATGTCTAATTGTCGTCAAGCTTTAACGGCTTTCAGTCGTTCTTGAGGTTAAGATTTGCTCAGGGGATTTGAAAATAATAATAATGATAATGACAGCTCAAACATAAACAAACTGGGAAAAAATTACGTACAGGGAAAAGCCTGACTACATATACTAGTGAAATTACAATTTAATATTATCCAATTCGGTGATGTGGAAAGCTCAAGAATTGGAAACAAAAAAAATAAATTTTGGAGCAGCTTCCATTTTCCTTTAGATAGCTTGGCTAGCGGGTGTCAAAATGAATATTATATATCAAACTTACTTTGGGATATTCACTCTGTGTGGTATCTCCGCCAACAGTTTCCTCAAACACAAAAAATAGTCATCATCTATCCGTAAAAAGAAATCAAACTCGTAATTCCGGGCAGCCCATTCCAGAAGCCACAGTATCCTTAAACCAAAGTTCATCCCCCCTGCTATTGGCATAAATTCAATATCGCCATGTTTCAGGCTTTCTTGGACTATTGCGGTCTTAACGTCAGGTTCCATACTCGCGAGCTGATCTGTGAAGAATCGACACAGGACATCTTTCCGACTGCAATCGTTCATCCATGTGAGTCTTATGGCTGCGCGTCTGTCCATCCGTTTAGGAGCAGACAGAATAGCTACCACTAACTTCAACCTTGGTATTGAAGATGTCTTGGTTTGAGCGGCCAACTCTTGACTTTCAGATAAATTTGATTTAAATTTCTGATCCGGTGAAAAAAGCACACCATCGCTCCATTTGTACGTCAACGTAAAGAAAAGAAAGAATATGTGTAATATTCCCGATAAGATGAAGCATAGTAAAAAGAATTTACTCATTTTGTTTCGGAGATAAGTCAGCACTTGTCTTGGCAGGGTGAGTCATGGTACCACACTTAAGTTCCACGTCGCCTCAACGAAAGTCATCGGCCGAGAACTCACTGATCCAGTCAGTGGACCTTGACTTTTCCCCCCATTAAGATTCCTTGCTTAATAATTCTTCACCGCCTTCAACTTTTTATTACACAACTGGTCTTTGCTGGTCATTTTTGTTTTACAAACGAAGCCCGGTGGCCATTCATGGTAGGTACAAGAAATCCACTTCAATAATGGCAAGTAAAATGGGCTTGTATTCGTTTTCACCTGTTTTGACCACAGGTTGTATTCCATTTGACCACAGGGAGCCCAATTTAGATAAAAATAAAAAAATAAAATCGAAAAAAAAAGCGTTTAATATTTTTTTTTAACTCGTGGTCAAGATCAATATCATCTATAATATGAAAGAGCAAAAAAAGAAACCGTATAAAATACACTAGAACATTCGTGCGCCTTTGTTTTCCTATATAATCACCTATGGTATCCTATGTGTGGATTTGTGTCAGTATACTTTTACAAGGGAGGAAACTTCAGTCGCCATCTTGAACAACACAACACACTCAGTTAAACTACGATTTCACCACTCTCTTTTAAAGTAGTAAGGTCGAAATTGGGCTCCCTGTGATTTGACTCCGCGGTGCTCATTAGTTTCAGTTTCTTCAGTACAAAATGTACCATAATGACGAGTCCTTTGTCAAAACGGCTCAACCGTACCCCCTATAGAGTCCGTTAATGAATTGATTATTCGAATATTGAGTTCATTATTCACTCTGACTCCAAACTTGAAATAAAATATCTACTTGAGTTTTGATTGGATTCTTCAACAATTGCCATGCCAAGGTAGAAAAACTCCCCAGAAAGGCATCCCTCAGAATTTTAGTGTGAAATGAATGTGAAGTTTAGAGTCTTCGGACTTTTTAATGAAAAGTGAATAATCAACTCGAATAATGAAATCATTAATGGAGCTTAGGGGGTATGCTTGAGCCGTTTTGACTGTAATATCTTGTATTGAAATCGTTTAGCCCCCACTTTTTGGTGTGTATGGTGTGTAGTGGTGTGTATAGTGTGTATGGTGTCTTTGCTCTCTATAGTGTGTATGGTGTATATAGTCAATAATGCTTACAGTGTATGTAGCTAGTCTATATAATACAAGCGATAGACAATATATAGACACCATGTTCATGTTGCTGTAACAACGAGACAGAGCCCGAGTGAAAGTGTATTTTTAGGCTCTGCAGGAATTAGTACTGCAGATAAAGGAAAAACCAAGAATTTCTAGTACAAAATAAAAATATTATTATACAATTAAAAACATCTCTCGAATAGAAGTCTAATAAATAAATCTACATAAATCATGACATCATGTTTTACATATGTCATACCGCTGTCGAATTATGAGCCCGCAGGAGGCAGTTCGGTTAATTTTAATACGTTGAAAACTTTTGAGGTTTTGACCGGTTTTTCTGTTGAAAAATTATAGATACGGAGCTCAAAACTGCTATAGCTTATGAAACGTAGCACTATTATTTATCTGAAAACCTTTGTTGGCCAAGACTATCGAAGTTAGAAGGGTGTTTTAGGCGATGAAGTTTGGCGACTGCTGTACTCCAAATTAAACAGCATGGTGTGACCCGCCACCAACCGTCTGTGTCCAAGATTTCTCAATGAATTGGTTTTACACTTCTTTTGAACAGAATACTTCAAGAAGCAGTCTAAAATCATGGTGAGTATGTTGTCGGTGCAATTTCTTGATTGTAAAATTCTAATCTCAGTCATTCATTCGCTTGATATTTACGTAAGCTTAAAGATATGATGAAATCCTAGCTTAAACTTGTCAAATTTTTACTTTTCTTTTTAGTACAAATCACAAATATTCTTATATCATAGCCTTCAGAGACATAGATCATAGATTATATGCTTAGATATTGAATATTTTCAAGAATATAATCACTCAAACATTTATGCCAGCAGTACACTGAAATTTTACTTAATCAGTAAACTTAAATTTGCCAACTACATAAGTTACCGTATGTGATTTTCATTTGAAATGTGATTTTGAATATAATTGAATTATAGTTTCCTAATGTAAGGAAGTTTGTAGTGTCCTTTGCGTTTGACGATTTTCTAAAAAAACCCGATGAGACATGTTGAATTTGAACTTTACCCTGGAGGCTAGATTAAATATACTATGAGGACATATTTACTACTTTTAGTATGTACCCTTTTGCACACAAATTAATGATTTTCCATACAAAGTATTTTATGTCTGAAAAAGAGTGGACTTATGTGTATCTAGCTTTATATACTAAAAACTAAGCATGAAAAGGATTGTTGTTGAAATTTGAGCAGCCCTCGTTCAAGTCTTGAGAGTCATATCTCATGGAATTCGAGGAAATGGATAGCAAAGATTTCTTCATTCTTTTTATACAGTATGTATATACTTCAAGTTTTTGTAGTAGGAAAAGACTTGGAGATAGGGCCGCGACTTGGCTACAGCATTGAAGCGCACTGTGGTTGGTCGGTTCATGCTCAGCCATAAAGTTAGTTCCCCAACATAATATTGATTTCAGTGAAATGTTAAAAGCTTAAATATTGAGACTATCAAACGCACACATTTGCGGACCTTTCCACAGTGAAAATTATTAATTTAATAAAAATTATCATTGGTTAATTATTAATCATTTTTGACCATCCAAAAATTGGCAATGACCGGTCAAAAATGTATTTGCCTAGACATCTTGACCAGCATATGACCAGCTGTTATTTCGAGCCCTGCTTCTCATGATGAAATACAAATTTGAATAAGAATTAAAGAAAATTTGAAAAACATTTTGGCAGTTGTAGTAAAATGATCATGATTGATATGTAAATTTCCTATTGTCAAACTGCCGATAGATATTCACTTTACAGTCATTTGCATCTAAGCATTTGAACACTAGACATCAAAACATGTTCTAACTGTCTCCTGAAACTTGTATGTGTGTCGGTTAAAACTTCAATGTTTGTAGATTTCAAACGAGACCACCTTTTATGTCAACTGACATTTCAACTCACGAACATATAAGTTTCAGGAGAGAGTTAGGTTTCTGGTTTTCATGCCTAGATACAACCGACTGTAGTATGGTTATGTAAGTTAGTCTCAACACCAGTGAGACTATATTTACCTATAATTCTTTGCTAGTTGCACTGCATTTGTTGAGTAAAAACTGGATGGACCTGTTTAGTACTGGGTACGCAGTTATACAAAGGCTATCCAATGGATAGATCATTACCCATTGGATAAATTTATTGGATAACAGCATCAACTTATCCACTGGATAACGATTTATCCATTGGATAGCACTATCCAGCCTTCGTACAACCGGGCCGAGTTGTATAACATTATTCTTGGATACTGTGACATTGATAGTACTGAGGGATCTTATATAGAAAAAATAGGAGAATCTTGTATAAGGTCTAATCATGTATACATGTAGTATTTATTTTGTTAAACATTTTCCTTTTTAATAAGGTAAGTAATTTAAGGTGGCTCTAACTTAATTGTGAGCACATTTTTTTACTTTTTTTAACTTGCTCACATATGTTAAAAACGCTGGGATATTCCTGAATTTAGCACATCTAGTAGCTCAAACATTTAGGCTTTTAACGGTGTATTCAGAAACTATTTTTTGAGTTATGTTTGTCGTTACGGGCTGATTTTCTACAGTTGTGTTTCATAGTTTTGTCCTGTTCCTCAAAAATGGATAGACTTCCTTGATACTTCAGATTCTTGGTAAATAGATTTTCAAAATGTTGCCTGTTGAGTTTCGAGAAATCTATTGAGTGTCTCCAATTAGTGTTCTACTCATGGACTGCTTGGAGACTAGACACTCAAATAAAGTTATTTATTTATTTAAGAGCTGTGTGACTAAAATAGGCCTAAAACATGACTATAGAAATAACGCATCACAATTATTGACCTTGTTATAAATAAAATAAAAAAGTAAATATGAAATAAATTTGAATTAACAGTGGATTCCGTAGAGTGGCTCTTCTTCCACTGCATTCCAGTTGGAATTTAGAAGTTGATTTAGAAGTTGAAAAACCAGAGAGCCCAGAAACACCCTTGAACACATACACAAGAAAACCAGCAGGACTCAAACATGGGTCGCCTTGGTGAGAGGAGTATGCTCTCACCACTATATGCAACTTGAATTTTTTTACATGTGGCTCAAGTTGTATGGAAAAAGACTATGTAACAGCAACAACAGACTTTAAATTTTAAAACTTATATATCATATAGTATATTTTATCATTCTTTTCATTATTATGATTTTGCATAGGGCTAACCTCAATCTAAGTACTTTTCTAGATGCCAAATTTCACTTTTTGTCACATGTATCTTGAATTAAGTGCTATAATTATATTGTATTGTAAAGCAGAAATTAGGGAAATTCCTCAAAGAAGCTGATATTTGTTAAAGATTCAATTGAAAGTACGTTGTGTCATGTATTTTTTGTTACATGACACAATATTATTTTTTATATCTTGTTTCTTGCTTTCCCTATAACTGGTAATTATCCCAAAAAAGGAAAAACCTCTGTAAAACAAAGAAGCAGCTGTTTTTGAAGAAGTTATAAAATTTACATTGTGTCATGTATTGTGTCATGTATTTTTTGTTCATCTTGTTTCTTGCTTTCCCTATAACTGGTAATTATCTCAAAAAAGGAAAAACCTCTGTAAAACAAAGAAGCAGCTGTTTTTGAAGAAGTTATAAAATTTACATTATATGCCAAACTTATCCAGTATTTTCTAACTGTCATTATGACAATCTTATTACCAGAGACATAGGAAAAGGGGTCCCAGAACTGAACTTTGAGGAACTCCCAGTATAATAATTGCTTTCTTCGTATGTTTGATTTTAGATTAAGTTATTAATATTTCTTTCACCTTTACATATTTGCAAACTGTCTGTTGTTTTACTTACTAACATATTTATATGTGTTTTAGGTTCATAAGAAGAACAAAACTCAAGTCACATTCAAGTTTAAAAGTTTCCATGTGCCTTCCAAGAAGAAAGCCCCAAATTCCTCAGGAATGAATCACAAAACTCCACAAAGTAAGTATTTTTTTGCTTAATTTGCACTTATTCCTAAAGAATCTTTTTAATTTTTCCTTCCTTCTCGAAATAATAAATACCAAGGTTGTCATACAAAAATAAACTTTAGTAAACTAGTAAATCACTGACTTCAGATTCGGATGACAGAATCAAACAATACTAAAAAATACAAGGCAGATTGAATATGTGGTTTTAGTTAATGCCATATTATAATATAAAGCTCTTAAAATATCATGATTTTATGTTACCCGAGTCTGACATAATTTCTCATTGGTAAAATAATTCACTAAAGTTTAATTTCTAATAATTTTATTTGACAATCTTTTTGCATTTAGGTGTATCTAAAAATTAAAGCAAATTGCAAAAAGAGCACATTCAGAATTGATTAGCTATGTAAATTTCGATCATTCTTGCAGTTTATTTTCTTTTTCCAACACTCAGTTGTAAAAGCTACCCTGAGCAATCAACTATGCAAAACTGTTCAAGATTAAAGTTTTTATTAAATTTAAGATTATCTAATTATCTAGAAAAACTTAGACAAAACTTAGACTGATTTAGACAAAATAAGAGATTTGATGAACTGTTTCATTATATGAAATGGTGCAAATTTTTTTAGTTTTCTAAGAACTGCTAGTGTTCCATAACAACTATAGATTTTTGAGTTAGTGTCAAAGTTCCATTTCAAATGTTGATGGATCTCAGTTCCAAAGGGGCGAGTTGTGGTAATTCTTTCAAGCACTTGTCCATTAACAGATACGTTGGCTTGATAGTCATTGAGTTGATGAACATGTGCGAGTTGTTGAGTGTACAGCAGCATAAACTTGGTTTTCTGTGGGTTTAGTGTAAAAGGTTTTTTGTTTTTTTGTTGTTTTTTTGTTTTTTTTTATTTATTTTTTATTTGTGTTTTATTGATTTATGTTGTCTAGAGACCAAGGTGAGAGCTGGTTGAGGGGATGTTGTATTCACAAGATATAGATATGACGAATTAATTTTATATTTACATATTTTGCACAAATATCTTTATATTCATGACGTACATTTGACATCTGAAATGGATAAACTTTATCCAAAAAGTTTGGACTTTTTAGGCTCAATTTATCACTATCAATATTATCACTTGTCAAATTTGAGATGCACTAAATGTGCCAAACTACTACAGAAGACAGCTTATAATGGCCATCATAATATTTTTTTCAATATAATTTATAATATGTAGCTCTGATGTCTTTTATTGGTCTTATTTTTAGCAATGGTTAATGCTACGAAATTACCCCATGTTCGTGTGTCATTAACTCGTCTTATGCCAATCAAGATGCCAGATATTGCTAAAGAGCAGTACTACAAATTAGTAAAGTCGTCAGACTTGTTAAGCGTGATACCTGCCGAAAATTCAAC
This sequence comes from Anthopleura sola, assembly GCA_023349425.1. Taxonomy (NCBI): domain Eukaryota; kingdom Metazoa; phylum Cnidaria; class Anthozoa; order Actiniaria; family Actiniidae; genus Anthopleura; species Anthopleura sola. Next base: position 1,152,360 of record JALHLI010000021.1, on the reverse strand, counting down.
CTGGGACACACTGTCTTCGGTGAGTTGTTAGCTTTTACGGGGGGAGGAAAACCTGTGTACCCCGTGAAAACACCTGAATCTAAAATCTAACCACTTGATGCCGAGTCCAGGAATAATTCGGAAGAGCCCAGAGATGAGAGAACCAGAATTGATGCAATTCATTTGCTTTCCTCTCTTGTTCATCATATATTACAGTGAGGACACTCGAACCGTTAACACTTTGAGGTTTTTTCATCCTTTTTTCCCCCGCCTTTATCCCTTGTGTGAATCGATTGGAAATATGATTTATTTTGAACAATAAGATTATTTGTGTTGAGTGCTTCATTTTCAGAAGGTTTGAAGCAGTAGAAAGTTCATACAATGAAATATATAAAAATATCAAGTTTTCATGGTTCGAGTGTCCTCATGGTAATTGATAATAGTTTCTTTGATAAATCTTTTTTAAGGTGCCTAAAGATGCTCCAGACATTCCCGTTCATCGACCACATCCAAAGGAAAGCCTACGTCAGACCATTGGCATTCCTTTTCAGCCAGTAGACACAGCTCTATCAACACGGAATGTAGATCGGGGCGATTCGCCTGTTTTCGAGAGAAATGAGATGGGGATTACTCCTGCCAGAAAATTGTCAGTGGAAAAGAAAAGTGGGGCTGTGGAAAAGAAGGGCTTGAAAAGAAAGCTGGGTAGACCTAAAAAGCAACCAAAAGTCCTCGAACTCACCAACTCTGTGGATTTAAAGAATTCAAAAGATAAAGAAAGGAGCCCATCACCTCTTGCAACCGGTGTCCAACCATCAGAACGAGAGAATACTGAGGAACGCAAAAGCGAATGTGAAGAAGAAACCTCTCAAAATGATACAAAATTGGTAGCTGAGAAGAGGTCTGTGAAAAAGGGCATTGCTAAAAAAATGGGTAGACCCAGAAAGCGTAGAAGATTGCATTCCTTTGAAGCCCCTGCACTAAGTGATTCTGTGGAATTTCATTATTCTAAAGACAGTTCTAAAAGCATCCTGCTTTGTGAACCTTCTAATGATGAAGTTAGGAGTCCATTTCCTCTTGCAACCGGTGTCCAAGCATCAGAACAAGAAGATACTGAGGAACGCAAAAGAAAATGCGACGAAAAGACCTCTGAGAATAATATAAAATTGGTAGCTGAAAAGAGGTCTGTGGAAAAGGGCATTGCTAAAAAAGTGGGTAGACCCAGAAAGCGTAGTTCTGACAGTTCTAAAAGCTCCCTGCTTCGTGAACCTTCCGATGATGACGTTAGGAGTTCATCTCCTTCTGCAACCGGTGCCCAACCATCAGAACAAGAAGATACTGAGGAACGCAAAAGAAAATGCGACGAAGAGACCTCTGAGAATAATACAAAATTTGTAGCTGAAAAGAGGTCTGTGGAAAAGGGCATTGCTAAAAAAGTGGGTAGACCCAGAAAGCGTAGTTCTGACAGTTCTAAAAGTTCCCTGCCTCGTGAACCTTCTAATGATGAAGTTAGGAGTCCATTTCCTCCTGCAACCGGTGTCCAAGCATCAGAACAAGAAGATACTGAGGAACACAAAAGAAAATGCGACGTAGAGACCTCTGAGAATATTACAAAATTTGTAGCTGAAAAGAGGTCTGTGGAAAAGGGTATTGCTAAAAAAATAGGTAGACCCAGAAAGCGTAAAAGGTTGCATTCTGTTGAAGCTCCTGCACTGCCGAATTCTATGGATTTGAATTGTTCAAATGACAATGCTAAAAGCACCCTGATTCGCGAACCTTCAGAACAACATGAAAAAAGAGAACAGCAGGACGAAACCTGTCAAAACGAAGTAAGAGTCTCACCAGTAATCCTAGAAACAACTATTGGTACTATTAAATCACAAGAAAGAGCACAGATGACTGAAAATAGAGAAGATCACCTGAATCCACAAATAGTGGAGGACGCTGCTCAAAGATCAGGAACACCGCATCAACACACGCCGATTTTAATTGAAATCGAAACTCCATCATCAGAAGGTAGTGATTTACATTCATCAGAGAGTGAGGTGACATTCAAACAAATGCCAGTAGAAGACGATGACCAAGTTAGAGAAACTGCAGTTTCACCACAAAGAATCAGTAAATGGCTAAGTGCTGTTAACATCGAGACGTCGCCACTGATCACATCACTTGAATTGAACAAGAAACAAAATGGAGCCAAAAGTCCTCCTAAAGTAACCGTCTTCTTGCAGGACCAAGGAGAGATGCGCCAAATTTCTTCCAATTCTGAAAGCAATAACAACATTAAAGAATCTATTCATCAAGATCGATTGATATCTGCTAGACAAGAATTATTCCCAGATAAAAGACTCAGTGTTAATGTAAACGTTTCAAACAATAAATTGCGGGAACGGGAACCATCCGTGGAAAGTACCACAGATCCGAGAATTTCTCCAAGTCCTCTAAAGCTAATTATTAATGGAGGACTTCCTATATCAAGTTCAAATGGAAACGATACAAATTCAGGTCAGGAAAATACGGAACTACTAGAAGGAAAGGTCCATATTGTTCCATGCAGTCCTATACGATTATCAAAATCACCAGCGTTTGAAGGAAGACAGAGAACATTTTCAAGTTCTTCAATCGCGTCATGTAGGTCGGACACAGCTTGCAATGGTACCATCAGCTCCACCGAGAAATCTAACACGTCACGTACAAATTTGGACGGGACCGAACTTTCAAAAAAGTCTTTTGGTCGTCCAAGGAAAAGCTCGATGGACAATAGGTTGCCTCAGACGCATAGCCCAACATTATGTTCAACGATATCTAAGACAAGTTTATTAGATGGGGCCATTCGCCTGGCACCATGTAGTCCTGTACAATCCCCACGTATATCAACGTTGTGCAAACAGAGAAAAGTAAACGAGAGGAGAACATCTGCAGGACATAGGAACTCTTCAGTGTCACCACCAAACGGTTTCAAAACACCAGTTCCTTTGAAAGAATTTGTCGTCAAGTGTGATCGCGTAGCTGCTGAAAGCCACAACATTTTAAAAATTCCAGAAAATTTACTGGCGAAATTCCTAAAACAAAAACCAAAAAGAAAGAGACAAAAAGTGGAGGTAGAAAAGAAAACCATGGACGAAAAGAAAAAAGCAGGAAAAACTGGGAAAAAGCGAAAAAAGAAAAACAACTCGAACGAGAAACCACGGAAGAAAAGAATGCTTAGTATACCTAACCACTACAAGAGCTATAAACCTAGCCAGCTGCCTACGATAAGTCACACTAATATGAGATACCGAGTTGCCTTCACCCTTTGGCCTCAAAAGTACTCTGGGGCTCTGGACAAAATCAACCAACGACTGATCAACCAGAATTCGTTTTGGAAGTCCTTGGGCTAATGTCGACCATGCATCAAACGTGCCCTGGTAATCCACCTTGGGTTTAGTTGCTATCACATTTCAGGCCACGTGTCATGCCCTTGTAAATTTTATCTCTATTTTCTGGTAAGTAAAGGTTATATACCTCAACCGAGGTGTATAACCATCTTATTTCCTCTTTGGTGAGGTTTCCGAATTAATATACCTCTTTACCTTCGTTGTTTGTTGTGCCCATTTCAGACCACGTGATGCCACTCTTGGGAGTTGATTCTTTCATGTGTAAATATTTTAACAAAAGAACGTTCCTCAAGGGAATGACATGTGGTCTGAAATGGGCACAACAAACAACGAAGGTAAAGAGGTCTATTAATTCGGAAACCTCACCAAAGAGGAAATAAGATGGTTATACACCTCGGTTCTATTTTCACTGAACAACAGCAATTTACTGTTTATATCGAGTTGTTTACTAAACAAAACTAGTCATACAATGACGGAGTTCACGAGTCATTCGTATAAAAGTTTCAAAAAATTCCGTTCTGGTCAGCGAATTCACTTTATGGCTTAGCAGTTAGAGAAATGGATAAGTAGGTTCGGGGTTCGATTGCTGTGGGATTTATTGCAATTTATAAGGCATTTTTTAACTCGATAAAATTCCAAGTAAAGTTAATTTTTTTAGTGACCTCTAAAAATAAAATTCAAAGTATCTACAGAAAATTAGTAGAATACATTATTTCGTTCCTAAGAAGTTGATAACTATTCATCAAACCTACCTTGTCATCAACCTATAAATTCAGTGAATCTATTCAAACCCTAGGGTGGTGTGTTGTTTATAAACTCTCAGAGAACAAAGGAAACTGAGCCAAAGATGAATTAATGCCTGATAATATACGTTAATTTGGATGCAATAATTTAATTCCCGAAAAGTTTGAAATGGGAAAAGTTTCACCCTAAATGAAAGGGTCTATAGACCTATTCGGCATGAGCGTAACCTCCTACCATTTCAGACCAGTTGTAATTTTTCTTTTTCTTTTTTAGAATAAGATTCTTTTTTTGAGTTGTTTTCTCAAGCGCAAACATCTTAATTTAAAAGCAAAGAAATGATACTCTTAGGGAATAGACCATTTCACGGTTGTCGTCGCTCAACCTCAGCCTCGATAGCGTGTAATTTATTCTTTAGAATTTGACTAAAGCCCGTGAAAGTTTTAAGCGTTTCAATAGATAATTTTGAAAGCGCTCGTGCATCTCGAAAATGGTTGGATAATGTGTACATTCCTTAAATTACCGTGAGCTGTAGTCAAATTCTAAAGAATATATTACACACTATCGAGGCTGAGGTTGAGCGACGACATGGTGAAATGGTCTATTACACGTGGTCTGAAATGGGTAAAGGTCTATTGGTCCTTCCCTAGCAGCAAGGATCAAGGTGCTAATAAACAAACCAGCGGTTCCAGGAAGAGGAAATGCATATGTATAAGGGTCCGAGTAAGAACTGGGCAACTCTAAAACCTTCAGATTTGTCTGTGACAGTGTATAGACCCCTTGCAGCACGTCGGAATGCAGCTCAATTTGGAGGACAAAACAATAGCTTCCAATTCTCAGGAAACTGGAATTCTTTTGTTTTGTCCTTCAAATTGAGCTACTCTAAAGTCACGTGAAAGCTAGGGGTTTATGGATAAAAATGTAATCCGTTTGAGAACTGTTTGGATTGGATTAAAGAATTTAAACATATTGTAAGACTTTCCACAGTATACAAGAAAATCTTCAAATTTCCTATTATTCGCATATAGGAATATTCTTGGTTTTAAACGTCGATATAATCAGTAAACGATATTTTTTTGGGGAGCTTTTCTTGTTCCAGCTAATAAGGTGAACGGTTCGAACAATTACCAATCTTGGAACGTTTCTAAATCTCTTGCGATTGGTTTACACAGTTTGAGCGCTTGGGAAATTAATAAATTTGAAATTATATATTTTTGATATCATATTATGAATGTTATAATGGACCAAATAATGTCCACTCATAGCTCTTTTCAATCACACGCGCGATTTGCCGTCGCGACAATATAAGGTTTTGGTGGACGTCAATCAAAGTGTTTCCATGGCATTGTCGGAAAACATAAAGTTATGAAGGCAACGGTGCCATGTGGAATGTTGACGTCCGCCAAAATCAACTTCGTCGCGACAGCAAATCGTACGATTAAGCGCGTACACGTGATTGGGAAACGCTGTAATCTATTGATTGATCTATAGTAAAGGAATTGTTATTTATGTATTAAAATGTTAATCTAAAGAACCTTCCGTTCTGCGAGCTCTGCATCTTGCCGCAATTCTCTATTACCATTGATACCACTCGTCCGAATTCCTTTTCGTAGTCCCTTCTCTTGGCCTCGCATTTTTTTCCCCCCGCAAACGGCACATTACCATGTTCTCATCGTCACTTTGCCTTTTTCAAACCTCGCCAACGAGATCTATTAGTTTATTTCCCAATTACTTTAAAAGAAATTCGATTCTTTTTCACCAATTCTGAAAATTGTTTTTTTGCCCGTCAACTGACTTTTCACGTTTGCCATAAACGAGGCTCTTAAATTGTGTAAAAATATCTTCTCTCGAAGAGGTTGAGACTTTTTTTTTGTAATACATCGGTCATAAGGCATTCAACCGAGGCTTCAAGGTAGTTTCAAAGGATTATTCGAATTTGAACCGTGGAGTCTCGACTGAATGCTTTGTGTTTGACCAGTGAACCGATGTATGGAAAGTGGTGAATTATTGAAAAACTGAGTGAAATAATATTTAAGAATTTTCCTCATGTAAATCTACATCTACACGCTGCGATTGTCGGCCCGATTATTCGTCGAAATATGTCGGGAAGCAAATCGTGCGTGTACTTTAGTGCGCCGATTCAAGCCCGATTTGAATTCAAAAATGGGGCCGAAATGAGAAAATCTGTGACAGTGCTACAGATTTTGTGAATCGGGCCGATTAATTTTTTTCGAATCGGGCTCTAAACTACACGCACGATTTGCTTCCCGATGGTGTCGGGACGATGAATCGGGCAGACAAATCGCAACGTGTATTTCCCGCTCTAGAATTCGCCCCATTTCAATATGGAGCAGATATTCCAACGATGAAATGGCCATGACATATCTAAATGCACACGATTCAATCGTTACCACATCTGTCTATTGGCGCTCAAGTAAACTCGAAAATGTATTGTGACCCATGGGCGCATGCGCAGGAAGCGTAATCGCAAGCCGAGTATAAATCCTAACTTATAGGATCAACATCCATGTATTGTATACGAAACCAGTTGTATGCTTGATAATCATCACAGATGTGGGCTAGGTGTTTGTCATATCAATAAAAGCCTGTTTGAATATGCCTAATTTGTAATTATGACTGGTTGAACCGTGCGGTGTCTGACCGAGATATTCAATAGTCGCCTTCACAGTCCCTAGCGCAATCTTGAAAGGTAGCCGGGCTTTCGCATCGAAGCAAGACGAATGGTGTTTTACCCAACTGGGTTTTAGTTATGGCTCCAATATTTTAAGATTTAGTCCCAAAGGGAAGTTGATTACGCGTGTAGCAGTATAGGTATTGCTGTTAGTAATTCGTACTAATAAAGTGCTTTGTAGTTCAAATGATCGTGACTTCGGCCCTTTTATAGAGACCCGAATAGCGTGCACTCGGCAGTTTTAAACCCTTGCAATCGCTTTATAAGTGATTTTGGGAAATGAGGTTAAAAAAATAGAAAGCTAGTTTGTGCAAAATGAAGTCGTTTATGTGTGAAACGCAATTCCATTTTGCGCGATATTTTAATATTAAATCTTGTCACTTTATTTACTGTGCCTATCACTTTGTCAGTCATAACTCAATGAGATAATAGCATTGATGAGGCTAACACTTAACCTTTAGGAACCTTGTAAGCGTCCTCAAGTGGCTTTTAAAAAAAAAGATTCATATTAGCTGACAATCCATTAAGCTGAAACTTAACTACGAGTTTGCGTGGTTGCCATGGAATTAGAGAGTTTAAGAATCCCGTTTACGGCAGACGTGAAACGTCAGTTGACCAGTGAAAAGTTCTTTAAAATTAGTAAAAAGGAATCGCAAAAATCTCCAAGTCGTAGATAAACAAAATAATATTTCTTTTTGTTAAGAAAGTTTGCAAAAGGTAAAGTGAACTACAGGAAAACGAAGAAAACTTGGTCACATTTACCGTTTGCGGGGAAAAAACGCGAATCTTAAGCTCTCTAATAAGGGAAGTTTAACGACAAGTACGTTGCTCCGTGGAAAATGCTCAGCTTCATACTTGGTGAAAAATATTCAACTACATTTGTTCCGTATATCTCCATTCGTGAAACGAAATGCAAAATCATGAATAATGCGATCTAAATTTTTTCTTAGCAGTAAGAGTTTCTTTAAAAAATATATGTTTGATGCAAGCCAAGTGAGGCAAGCCTGCGTTGCATCCCGGCCAACGAGCAACTTCACTTGAATCTTTTGTTCAATTTACCAACAAACTTCACATTAGTCAAAAAGAATTAGGGATATATGTCCAAGTCGTAGAATTTGCAAACATACAGCGAGTTTCTTATAGTAATAATGCCACGGTGAAATAAATTTCATGATTCCTCTTTCAAAGTTTTAGGCCTTATTTGTCAGCGACAACGTTAATTGAATTAGCTATATGCAGCTTAAAAGCTATGACCTACCATCTTAAGTTTGACAGTCCATTACAACGCTAATTACATCTCTCAAGCCAGCTCTAACTAAATGGCTATTGACCTTTATAGACCGTGTGACCACCACAGGTGCTGATACTTTAATTTGTAGCTATAAAACTCTGAATGCATTATGCATTGATGCACATAAACCAGAATAAACCAGAAGAAGTATGAAGACACTGATCTTTTCTTGTATCTTGCTGATCGCCATCAGCGCTGAGCTTCGGACGAGTGCAGGTAAGAACTTAGACTTGCTCCAACTTGAACTCTATGAGACGCACAGAGTCACGAGCGAAGCAAATGGAACGAAAAAAAAGCAAAGCGAATGTCGAAGTCGCGAGAGGTCGACTTGTTATTCTTGCAGGATTTTCATTAGCGTTTCGCGCCAAAAATGGCATGTATTTTCCTGGCGCGCTAAATTTTCGCACGTAGATCAAGAGCGCGAACATAATTCAACGAACCGTTTTTGGATCACTAAAATTGGCGGGAAACAAGTTGGAAAGTCCGTTATCCAGTGCTTGCGATCCTGGTCCAGGTTAGGCTGCCTTTATTTTACTTTATTCCGCGCGCATTAACTAGTACGGACGGAAACGAAGGACTTTGCGAAAGTCTAGTAAGAACAGATAAATCGAAAAGAAAGGATTTCCTATTTTATCACTGGATTTGAATTTAAAGCTCCGCGCCAGGGCGTTAATGGTTTCACCTAGCTCCCAATTCCTGGCCAAACGCGAGTGCGCGCAAATCCAATAATTGTCTCTGTAGATGCACTCCGGCTAGCTATTGGTTTCGAATCAGATTTGTAAAGCATTCAACCGAGGCTTCAAAGTAGGTTCAAAGGATTATTCAAATTTGAACCGTGGAGCCTCGGCTGAATGCTTTGTGTTCGACCAATGAACCGATGTATGGAAAGTGGTGAATTATTGAAAAATAGGTGGCGTAGCAGCTCGTGCTTTTACACTTCTTAACAATGAATAGGTTTAAGACCCTTTGTTTTTAGAGGTTTTCAACGGTTTCTCCAGTTCTTTCACTTTACACTTCTAAATGACCTCATTTGGATTTAGTGGTTGAAAAGTCACTCTGGTAAAATGAGGATTCTAAATCCTATGTATATACTGACATTTGTTCTTATTTTCATCTCTTAATCTCAATACATTAAGAGAAGATGTTTTAATTACTTTAAATATTTATTTCTCGTCGCAGAACAAAAACCCCCAAAAATGCTTTTAGTCACGGTTAGAATATTATTTCGACTTTTCATTTTCTTAATATTGGTCTTTTATTTTATTTAGCACACGGTGAAAATATTTTTTGAAAATTCGTTACTTTTCACAAGGCGTCAAAGTACCCTGGTAAATACATTTTTTTCACCGTTATAAATTTATTGGAAGACAATGAAATTTCAGCTTTTTAAAGTTAAAACATCATATAAAACAATTGTTTAAGAATTAAACATGTAGATGTTTTGGCAAAGGCACGCGAGCCCCCCGAAGTTGAAGTATATTTTGGCTTTCTCAAAGGGTCAATTATTGACAAATTCGTTTTTCTCGTTTTTCTCGGAAATGAAGCCATATTTCGACAAATGAAACATACCATGATATATCTCGCATATAGGCCTACCTAATACCAAAATATGAGCGAAATCAAATTTTTGACTGCTGCCGGCGTATGTTCGATTTTTGCTGACATCCCCTCTTAAACTATCTATGAAGTACTTGCCTACGGTTCGTGCTTCTCTTCACAATTCTTCTTGCTTATGAATACTTCAATTCCTTCGTGCTTTATTACTGAACGGAGCACGGAAAAAGCTGTTTTATTTGTTAAATATTACTTTGGAAGAACTTTAGACTTCATTTTCACTTTCAAATACTAAAATACTTTACTTTTTTAAAGGATTGAGTTGTGGAAATCGACAAATTTCTCGCGTAATCGGAGGACAGAGTGCTGCTATAGGTAGATGGCCCTGGCAGGCAGAACTCTTGAAGAAGTCTAAGGATGGATCATTTAAACACCTTTGTGGAGCCACACTCATCAATGATCAATGGGTTGTCACGGCAACCCACTGTCTATTTTTAAACCCTTCACCCCAGATGTATAAAGTGAAACTTGGTATGACACATCGATCTTTCTTTTACTAGCTAGTAGCATCTTGAGTCAATAGACCTCTTTACCTTCGTTGTTTGTTGTGCCCATTTCAGACCATGTGATGCCACTCTTGGGAGTTGATTCTTTCATGTGTAAATATTTTAACAAAAGAACATTTCTCAAGGGAATGTCATGTGGTCTGAAATGGGCAATTTGCATAAGAAGGTAAAGAGGTCTATTGTTTTCCATTTTCTTCTTTTTCAGCACCTTTTTGTCATTTATTATCCCGCAAACTTACCCACAGGGCAGTGGCAAGGGGAGGGGCTGGGGGGACGTAAGTGGTTGGTGGATGGGTTGTTTTTGGTAGGGTGGTTGATTGGTGTGTTGGTATTTTCTTTTTTTTCCTTTTCCTTTAATATTTTCATATAGTATATTGGATACTTCGAATTCCATTGCACAACTGTATCTTGCATATGTCACTGCATATGTCACCAATTAAAATAAACAAATGATTGTGTTGTTACAGGGGAAAACGACCGATATCGTCTTGAACCAGGCGAGCAAGTGTTTGACGTGTCTGCCGTTCGGCTGCACCAAAATTTTCTGACCGACAAAGAGTATAGCCATGACGTAGCGGTCGTGAAGCTTAGTAGGAGAGTAACGATGACAGGCTTATTCAGACCAGTCTGTCTCCCACCACCATATCAAAAAATAGCCGCGGGCACCATGTGCTATTTAACAGGTAAAGTAATATTGACAATGTATTTAGTGTCGTTGATGATATGAGGATGTGAATACTTGATTCAAGAATTTAACCAGTTATTTTGCAGTAGCAGTAGCAGTAGCAGTAGCAGTAGCAGTAGCAGTAGCAGTAGCAGTAGCAGTAGCAGTAGCAGTAGCAGTAGCAGTAGCAGTAGCAGTAGCAGTAGCAGTAGCAGTAGCAGTAGCAGTAGCAGTAGCAGTAGCAGTAGCAGTAGCAGTAGCAGTAGCAGTAGCAGTAGCAGTAGCAGTAGCAGTAGCAGTAGCAGTAGCAGTAGCAGTAGCAGTAGCAGTAGCAGTAGCAGTAGCAGTAGCAGTAGCAGTAGCAGTAGCAGTAGCAGTAGCAGTAGCAGTAGCAGTAGCAGTAGCAGTAGCAGTAGCAGTAGCAGTAGCAGTAGCAGTAGCAGTAGCAGTAGCAGTAGCAGTAGCAGTAGCAGTAGCAGTAGCAGTAGCAGTAGCAGTAGCAGTAGCAGTAGCAGTAGCAGTAGCAGTAGCAGTAGCAGTAGCAGTAGCAGTAGCAGTAGCAGTAGCAGTAGCAGTAGCAGTAGCAGTAGCAGTAGCAGTTGCAGTAGCAGTAGCAGTTGCAGTAGCAGTAGCAGTAGCAGTAGCAGTAGCAGTAGCAGTAGCAGTAGCAGTAGCAGTAGCAGTAGCAGTAGCAGTAGCAGTAGCAGTAGCAGTAGCAGTAGCAGTAGCAGTAGCAGTAGCAGTAGCAGTAGCAGTAGCAGTAGCAGTAGCAGTAGCAGTAGCAGTAGCAGTAGCAGTAGCAGTAGCAGTAGCAGTAGCAGTAGCAGTAGCAGTAGCAGTAGCAGTAGCAGTAGCAGTAGCAGTAGCAGTAGCAGTAGCAGTAGCAGTAGCAGTAGCAGTAGCAGTAGCAGTAGCAGTAGCAGTAGCAGTAGCAGTAGCAGTAGCAGTAGCAGTAGCAGTAGCAGTAGCAGTAGCAGTAGCAGTAGCAGTAGCAGTAGCAGTAGCAGTAGCAGTAGCAGTAGCAGTAGCAGTAGCAGTAGCAGTAGCAGTAGCAGTAGCAGTAGCAGTAGCAGTAGCAGTAGCAGTAGCAGTAGCAGTAGCAGTAGCAGTAGCAGTAGCAGTAGCAGTAGCAGTAGCAGTAGCAGTAGCAGTAGCAGTAGCAGTAGCAGTAGCAGTAGCAGTAGCAGTAGCAGTAGCAGTAGCAGTAGCAGTAGCAGTAGCAGTAGTATCAGTATCAGAAGCAGCAGTAACAGTAGTAACAGTAGTGTAGTAGTAACAGTAGTGTAGTAGCAGCAGCAAAAGTGCTCTTATAAGTAGTTTTTTTTTGTAGATGTACCCAAAGAAATTACCTCTAAGATTATTTCTAATCTTTTTTTAGGTTGGGGCCGAACATCGTATTCTTCAGGAGCATCAAGATTCTTACAAGAGGTTCAACTTCCTATTGTGAGCGACAATGATTGCCTTAGAGGCAACGGTAATCTCCACTATGTGGATAACAATACTATGGTTTGTGCTGGATACGGTGGGAACAGCATTGTCAGTGGCTGTAATGGTGACAGCGGTGGACCACTTGTCTGTAACGAAGGTGGAAGGTAGGCAAATAGAGCGATGGCTGAGAGACTTTTTTTTTTTATTTAGCGTTTGCAATGATATTCGTATGTGACACTCGTAATTGTTTTTTCCATCCGTAATTGTATTAACAGAATTCGAATGCCCTTCTCTTCTCTTCTCTTCTCTTCTGTCTTTTTATTTTCTTTTTCTTTTTTCTTCCTTTCTTTCTTAGATGGACCTTAAGAGGAGTAGTAAGTTGGGGAGATCACAAATGTGTAGCCGGAGCAACATATAGTGTATTTGCTCGAGTTAGTAGCTTTGTGCACTGGATCATGAGGAAGATGATGTCGCCACCACCAGTCTATTCAGGTATGACATAAAAATTTCAGTATTCTCATGTAGTTTAAAAAATCACCCAAGGCTTTTTCTTTTTATCAAAATAAATTCAATATGTTTACCACTTAGCAATTAGTTGCATCCAAAAAGGATAAACTCTCATTTCATTACAAAAAAAAAAAAAAAAACAAAAAAAAAACTCCCTTTTCTCGTTAATCAATCTTAAAGAGTAATCTCTTAAAAAATGGCAATTTTAGAATACTTTCTTACAATTTCTTTTCATTTTCTTTTTCACTACTTTGTGTATTTTTTAAGATGTTAATTTTTCGTCTTTCTCTTCCTTGTTTGTATATATATGTATGTGTAGAAGTGTATACATTTTGCCAAGTGTTTTTTTTATTTTATGCAATTGTAAGTTTGTAAAAATTCGCAATAAAAATGTAAAAAAAAAAAAAGAAAGAAAGAAAAAGAAAATATAATTGGATATCAATATCACTGTTTAAGTTTTAACTTAAAATTTTCTTGGCGCCTTGGCTTATACTAAAACAGTACTTCTTTCCTTTTGTGTATCTATTGACAGCATGCCAGGATAATCACTGGTACTGTGCCGAATGGGTTAAGAAAAACCTTTGTCGGAGTTACTATTACAAGAATATATTAAAGAAGTATTGTCCAGTCAGCTGTGGGCACTGTACCACTCCTGCTGTCACCCGCTAGACCAAGACCAAGACCACGTTCCTGACCGCCACTCGGATCCTGACTACCAAACCTTGACCACCAACCATACCCATGATCGCCACCCAGATCTTCGCCAAGTAAATGATTCTCTCCTCACAACACCATTGATCGCCACCTGATTGACAACGCTCATGACCCCCAATAGATCCTCGCCACGCCCATGATCGCCAACAACTTCCTCACCACGCCCATGTCCACCACCTAGATCTTCAAACCCATGATTGCCATTTACATCTCTCTCCATTCCCTCATACCTTAACCCCACCACGACCAAAACGCTAACCTAGAACTGGACACGTACCACACCCTTTACCAACTCTGAGACTTCCAATGTCCATAAATTCAATATTAAACAAGACTCTATGCTGTGGTTGCCACCTCTAACTTAAACCTACCATGTCCATAGCGCTAATCTAGAACTGGACACGTACCACACCCATGACCACTTCCTAGACTCCAATGTTCATTGATTCGATCTTTAACAAGGCTCTAAGCTGTGGCTGCCACCTCTACCTTCACCCTCACCACGACCATGTCTATGATCAAACGCTACCGAACCCAACTGCTACTTAGACCTCTTCACATATGCCAAGAGCAGGCACACGTTTAACCTCGCAATGCTTATCCCAACTGACAGTGGAACTAGGTCCTGGCATGCTCATGGCTGCATACCAATGAACAGTGTTTACACCTCTAACCATACCACACCTATGGCTATAACTTAGAATTAGTCTCAGCTTGTATTCTTTGCCACACTGACGCACCTGAATCTAGGCTCTTACCATGGATGACACTAAAAGTATTCCCTTAACGCGCTCGATAATGGGTACACGTTGATTTTCCTTCAGACTATCGATCCTACTCGTTATACCCTCTAGCTTACCTGATAGACTATGCTCATACATGTACCTAGCTGTACCTGATCCTGATTGAAATATCTAGACATACCTTGCTATCTAAAACCGTACCATTCAACAAATGCAATTGTGGAAATGAAACCAAAAAAGAACGAAAAAAAGAATGAAATTTGAAAATCGATTCAACATTTGATATCAAATGTTATTGTGATTATGCACTTATATGTACAAATGACCAAATCAAAAATGAACCGTGTAAGAAACTGCAGAATAAATTATGTTTGATTGATGTGCAAAATACAAGATGACTCAGTGTTCTTGCAGCAGAATGGCAAAGGCAATTCAATTTTACTTTGAAACGCGGGGAGGGGTTGCCCAATTCCCCCCGGGGCTCAAATATAAAGGTGCACCCTTTACCCCCTCAAACCATCAGTGCTCCCTGTTTCGGGGCTTTGCATGCATCTTTTTTGAGTAAACATGGTGAAATGTGGATACAAACATACTTTGTTTATCATGCCTTATAAGGTGTTGTTTGTACCCAACCTTGACCACAATGCATCTTGTCTATCGAACCCAGAACAGGTCTACATATTTTAGCAAGTTTGAAATATTAAATATTTTAAGCTAAGTTCACATTATAATTATTTTTCATGCTCTAAGGTTTGCTTGAATTTGTAATAACTTAATACCCAGCACCAAATCTACAAACCAGTAGCTTACGATTTTAAGCAGCCAAACGCAACATGAACACAGGCACATTACCATACATTTAACACTTATTGACTGGGACCGAGGGAAACAGAGTGTTTTGTGGTCCCGAGACGACGATGTTTCCCGAGGCGTAGTCGGGACAAACATCGCCGTCGAAAAAAATGTTGTCATGTTATTCTAGGCCATGTAGTCTTAATTAGAAAGAGATAAATTTTCGCTATTTAACAAAACAAGTCAAAGAGAAATATTGAAGGAAAAAAACACCCTAAAACCAAATTAGAGCTTATTAATTAATTTCGTGTTCTTCGTATCCAAGGTAACGATTTGTACTTTAAATAATTTCATTTGACCTGCGTCAATTTGAAGTTCAAATCGTTACATTGGATACGAAGAACACGAAATTAATTAATAAGCTCTAATTTGGTTTTAGGGTGTTTTTTTCCTTCAATATTTCTCTTTGACTTGTTTTGTTAAATAGCGAAAATTTATAAAATTTATATTTATTTTCAGTAATATAACCAGCTTCGAACATGACAGCCTCAGCATAAAAATTTTCCCTTAAGAGATCTTACTAAGTGAAGTTTGAAGAGTAAACTTCATTTTGACGTTAAGTTGGCCATCTGGTCGAGATTTTTGAATTCTAATTTGAAACTGAAATCTTTTTGCTAATAACTGAATAAATAGTTTTTCCTTAGAATCGAAGTATTTTAATGATGTCGTAAATAGGACGTCGTAATTGTAAGATATTTTAAGATTCTTGGTCATGCACTGGTAGCAAAACCCGGCGACAGAAGTAATTTGTGGCATCTCATCTTGGTTAAGAAATCTTATTGGGATATAGAACACGACGCGCTAATTTGAAATCACAGCTTTTCTTTCACATTTCGCAGACTAGTTATTGATGAATTAGTAAATGAAAGGAAACTTGAAATTGATAGAAATAACCTGAAATTTTATTATATCTTATATCAAAAGAGCACTAAAACTACTGGATATTCAGAGCTTAGTATATGAGCTTTTTAAAAATTGTAATTCTGGTAAGTTTGGTGCTAATTTGATAAGATATTACACAATTTTTAAAATGTACCAATTTTTACCCTTGCCCTCCCCCTAAGTATCAAATTTGACTCCCCGTGAATCCAATCGAGGTGGGCCTATAGCTGAAATTTTTTCCCTTACCCTCTCCCCTGAGTACCAAATTTGCCTCCCCCTGTATCCAATCGAGGTGGGCCCATAGCTGAAATCAATCAGCTTGTCATATCGTGCCACGTTTGGTGCTTTTAACAAATTGCTGCACTACTGGGTACTCGGTTTGACCGCACTGTCGCCATGTTTTTCTTACTCAATGAAGAAAGAGAATCAGGTGATGATTTCTAAGCAAATAGGCAATTACAATATGACCAAAATGTTTATTTTCCTCGAATTTAATTTGACACAACTTACATCACTTCAGAAGTTCATGTGAACATACTCGAGAAATGTTTTCCATGACGTGCGAAATTAACAAGTTATGCCAACAAGTCATTGGAATACGACCTTCGTGTTTACATTGGTAGTTTCATTTTGACACAAATTACTTTACTTCAAATTTAATAAAAAGCTCAAATAACTAATAACTAAGTGATATCAAGGTTGTTACTTTGTGCAAACAAGTTGTCAGTTTTAAACGAAAAGTGGACGTTTATTTTAGGAAAGAAGATTGGATTCTTGCCAAATGTAACAAAATCAGCTCATGTTTCGGGCACCTTGGCAATAAAACCCTTACACGGTGTTTCAAACATGCACAGACCATTTCCTAAGTACATTGTACTTTTCTATGAAAAAGGAGCGTCACTGCAGAAGTAAGAAACTCAAGTTCAAACTTTAGTGGAAAAATACTATTTTCATATAAAAGTGACACTTTACAAGGACTCTATTTCCGTGATCAATTCAAAAGAGCGAAGGAAATTAAACCAGAAGTGACGTCGAAACTAGATCAAATAAAAAAATTCTAAAGTAGTTGAATGTTTACATTGCAAGGGATGATATTTGATCTGACGATTAAGCCCGTGGGAATCTTCAAAAACACTTTACTTTTCGTCTCTCTGAAGAATTGTTGTAGCTCTGACTGAAGGTAACGTCTACAGCTTCTTGCCAGATTGTCATGACGTTCAACACTCTGCCATTTTATGGCATTTTGATTGTATTTGCTGTCTTAGGAGTTAGTGAAGGTAAGACATGCATGTTGGCGATTGAAAATTCATGGAACTACTCTTTAATAGGATTTTAATGTCTTTCGTTCATTGAACTAATGCCTGGATGAGCTAAAATGTACTAAAGAAAACAAGGTTTTATGCATATTTGTACAACAATAGTCTTCTTAATGCCGCAAGGATTCAAGGAACTAAGAGTTACCTTTTCCAAACTAGGTGCACCTAGAAAAGAGTTCATAACTAGGCAAGAAATTGTTTTGAATCCTAGGTACCCAGTGGGGTTGTCGGCATTGGCAATGGGATGTACTTGTAATTTAAAACTCGCTTGTACAAAAAAAAAAAAAAAAAAAAAAAATTCAATTCGATATGCATTGAGTGAGGGCCACAGGTTTGTTAGCGACTGGCTAATACTTGCTACCCTCCGAACAACAAGGACCTTTATTTATACCAATCTACATTTATCTACCTAAAAAAACTTTTAGCCACCAGGTTAGAAAGAGAAGTATTTGTTGAAAGAAAGTTAGAAATAAAAGTCAGGAAAACTTCGAGCGCTATCTGTTTTTTTTGTATCAGTGTCTTACTTTGTACTGTAACGTTTAGTGCAATAAAAAAAGCTTATAGTTTTTAAAAGTTTTATATTTTTATCTTTGAAATACAGCAGCGAGAAAAGACATATGTGGAAGACGTTCAGCAACAGGTTTATCTAGAATAGCTGGAGGTAAAGAGTCATCTGGTATTTGGCCATGGCAAGTGGAACTACTGATGATCAATAAAGATGCCACAGCATACGATCACAAGTGTGGTGGTACTTTGATTGACGAACAGTGGGTTATAACAGCGGCGAGCTGTGTCTTCAAAGATCCCTATCCCACCTATTACAAAGTCAAAATAGGTAATCAATATAGCTATAGCTATCTTTATATCTTTATGATTTAATAATCATTACGTGGGACAATATAGAGTGAAGTCACTAAACCTGTGAAATAGATATTAGACTAATACACTTTAGTAGTGCCAAATTCCATTGTTTTTTTCCTTGACTATTTGACTATTGCGCGTTAAGAAGTAATTTTTATTTAACGTCTGTAGTTTTTTTTTCCAGCAGACGTTTTCGCATTATAGAGGGTTGTTGTCCCATTTCAGATCACTTGTCATTCCCTAGAGTATAATTCCTTTGTTAAACGGTTAATCATGAGAAGACACATGAATATGGATACAATTCAAACAGGGAATCTTATTCTCAAGAGAATGACAGCACGTGACTGCAATGAGACAACAAACCGCGCAAGCTAAAAAGGTCTATTCAATGACTGCTATCAGTGGAGGTCGACGGTGCGCACTTTGCCCCCTCCTCTCTCCATCAGTGCTCTGTTTTAAGTTTAAAGCTGAGAGAGAGAGAGAGAGAGAGAGAGAGAGAGAGAGAGAGTCGAAACAGGCCGCGCACTAAAAAAGTCAGTGTGATATACACCTGTTCCTAATCACATACATGAACTTTTTAAGGAGGCACCAGCTGATTTGTTAAGCGCCTTAGAATATTTTATAACTTAGGCGCTATATAAATTATCAAATTATTATCATTATTGTTGATTATTATATATAATGTTATTGATGATTAATTACGATAGGTAAGCGTGACCGCAGCAAGAAAGAAGCAGGGGAACAAGAAATCTTTGTGGAGTCCTTGAGAATCAACCGAGATTTCTTGGCTGGTGATGACAAGACAAACGACATTGCTTTGCTTAAACTATCAAAGAAAGTGAAATTCGGAACAACAGCTCGACCAATCTGCTTGCCAGAATCAATGAGCCGAGTAAAAACGGGAAAGATGTGTGTGATGACAGGTAAGGTACTCACATTTTATTCAAATACCTTGGTGAATAGTTCATGGCTCCAACTCCGATCCCTTAGTTACGGTTGCTATGTCCCACAAACTCAACAGATTAGCTAGAATTTTTTCAAAAAGCTATGATTACTGAAAAATTATTATAAATTGTTTCAAGTGATTTTTTTATTTATTTATTTTATGTCGCTTTATAAGAATTTCCAATAGATTTGAATCAATAAGCCTTTCCCGAATTCGCTTGGATGTTCACGAAACAATGGTTTCAAGTCGAGACTGAACTTGACTCTTTTATTTGTTAAGGGAAACCTCGACTTGAAACCATTGTTTTGTGATCATCCAAGCGAATGAGGGTTTATCAGGTCTTGCGTGATATTTCAAATTTTAATCCAACAAAAAAAAGAAAATATAATATTTGAAAAGAGCATAGTAAAATTAGTAAAATTGCAGCTTGCCTCCCGAAATATTTTCCATACATTTCTTTGTAAAGGCAGCCAACTTCGGTCGCCCATATCTTCGGTGTTATTCAATAAAACCACTTCAAACTTTCCAATTTTGCTAATTTTACTATGCTCTTTTCAAATATTCCAATTTTTTGTTGGATTGAAATTTAAAATGTCACGCAAGACCTGCTAAACCCTCATTCGGGTCTATTATCACAAATTTCCTCATTGTACACCTATACTGTTTTTTCACTAGGATGGGGAAGGATTGCTCTAGGCGAAAAAAAACCAAATATTTTACGACAGTCTCGTGTACCTATTGTCAGCCATAGAACGTGCCAGGCAAAGAACGGCAAGATATCTGCTATTGACGACTGGACCATGTTGTGTGCTGGTTTTGAGAATAATAAAAAGAGTGGATGCCAAGGTAAACAATCTGTTAGTCTTTATTGTAAAACATCAAACCGACCGACCGACCGACTAACAGACTAAATGAAATAATGTCCGAACCGACCGACCGACCGACCGACCGACCGACCGACTGACTGGCTGACTGGCTGACTGGCTGACTGGCTGACTGGCTGACTGGCTGACTGGCTGACTGGCTGACTGGCTGACTGGCTGACTGGCTGACTGGCTGACTGGCTGACTGGCTGACTGGCTGACTGGCTGACTGGCTGACTGGCTGACTGGCTGACTGGCTGACTGGCTGACTGGCTGACTGGCTGACTGGCTGACTGGCTGACTGGCTGACTGGCTGACTGGCTGACTGGCTGACTGGCTGACTGGCTGACTGGCTGACTGGCTGACTGGCTGACTGGCTGACTGGCTGACTGGCTGACTGGCTGACTGGCTGACTGGCTGACTGGCTGACTGGCTGACTGGCTGACTGGCTGACTGGCTGACTGGCTGACTGGCTGACTGGCTGACTGGCTGACTGGCTGACTGGCTGACTGGCTGACTGGCTGACTGGCTGACTGGCTGACTGGCTGACTGGCTGACTGGCTGACTGGCTGACTGGCTGACTGGCTGACTGGCTGACTGGCTGACTGGCTGACTGGCTGACTGGCTGACTGGCTGACTGGCTGACTGGCTGACTGGCTGACTGGCTGACTGGCTGACTGGCTGACTGGCTGACTGGCTGACTGGCTGACTGGCTGACTGGCTGACTGGCTGACTGGCTGACTGGCTGACTGGCTGACTGGCTGACTGGCTGACTGGCTGACTGGCTGACTGGCTGACTGGCTGACTGGCTGACTGGCTGACTGGCTGACTGGCTGACTGGCTGACTGGCTGACTGGCTGACTGGCTGACTGGCTGACTGGCTGACTGGCTGACTGGCTGACTGGCTGACTGGCTGACTGGCTGACTGGCTGACTGGCTGACTGGCTGACTGGCTGACTGGCTGACTGGCTGACTGGCTGACTGGCTGACTGGCTGACTGGCTGACTGGCTGACTGGCTGACTGGCTGACTGGCTGACTGGCTGACTGGCTGACTGGCTGACTGGCTGACTGGCTGACTGGCTGACTGGCTGACTGGCTGACTGGCTGACTGGCTGACTGGCTGACTGGCTGACTGGCTGACTGGCTGACTGGCTGACTGGCTGACTGGCTGACTGGCTGACTGGCTGACTGGCTGACTGGCTGACTGGCTGACTGGCTGACTGGCTGACTGGCTGACTGGCTGACTGGCTGACTGGCTGACTGGCTGACTGGCTGACTGGCTGACTGGCTGACTGGCTGACTGGCTGACTGGCTGACTGGCTGACTGGCTGACTGGCTGACTGGCTGACTGGCTGACTGGCTGACTGGCTGACTGGCTGACTGGCTGACTGGCTGACTGGCTGACTGGCTGACTGGCTGACTGGCTGACTGGCTGACTGGCTGACTGGCTGACTGGCTGACTGGCTGACTGGCTGACTGGCTGACTGGCTGACTGGCTGACTGGCTGACTGGCTGACTGGCTGACTGGCTGACTGGCTGACTGGCTGACTGGCTGACTGGCTGACTGGCTGACTGGCTGACTGGCTGACTGGCTGACTGGCTGACTGGCTGACTGGCTGACTGGCTGACTGGCTGACTGGCTGACTGGCTGACTGGCTGACTGGCTGACTGGCTGACTGGCTGACTGGCTGACTGGCTGACTGGCTGACTGGCTGACTGGCTGACTGACTGACTGACTGAACGACCGATCGACCAACTGACCGGCCATTCGACCGACCGACTGATTTATCGACCGAGCAAGTGACTAATTGACTAACTGACTGACTGACTAACTGACTGACTGACCGACTGACTGGTTGACTGATACTCTGTGATCATCCTCCTTCTGTCACTCACCAATTACTCACACATCTTCATTTGTTTTTCCTATGTTTCTAGGTGACAGTGGTGGCCCCCTGGTTTGTAAGGAAGGCAGAAAGTGGGTTCTCCGTGGAATTATAAGTTGGGGCAGCATGAAATGTGATGGACGTGAAGCATACTCCGTGTTTACTCGTGTCAGTCATTTCTTGCACTGGATATACTTTTCCAGGGTGGTTCCACCAAGACCGTACCCACGTAAATATTCTAATCTTAGTGATAGGGCTTTTCAGTGTGATGATTTTCCACTGACTCAAAACTTTTTTTTGGAATACACTTTTGTGGGGAGGCCTTATAAAAGGTGTATACAGAGTCTTTATTTGTGATTCTGCTTTGGTTTTGAAGTGGAAATCATCAGCATCTGAAGTTGCATGGCTTGTAAACAAGCAAAATTAGCGGCTTTAGAATGGACAATTAGTTACAGCGATTTAGATTTTGATGGAATTAGGTTGGGATTGTATGGGACAGAAAACCAAGGCCCTGAAACCAGCTGCAGACTTTAAATTGACATATATATGATACTTGCAAGTCTGTAGCAATTTTTCTTCATACTTTAAAACTGGCCACTTCCAGTCATTTTACTTGTGGCCTTTCACTTGTCAGGAAAAAAGGTTCAAAGCATTTTAATTAAGCAAATTGGTAACAGCTTTTCCCATAGGTTAAAGATCGGTAGAGAAAAAACTAGAGTAGTTTTTGTATGAATGCTTAAAGTTTACGTCACGCGTTAACGTCACGACATGGTATTCCTTGAACCAACTCCCAGCGCGTAAAATTATTGCTCATCCAAGGAAATGGAACATCTGTACCGTGAGCTTTGCCGAGAGTTAGGAATTGTGCTCCAATACTTAAGGGAAAACACGTAAAGGAGTAACCATCAATGTTGCGCCCAATCGGTTTCAACTACAAATCTCTGTTCCAGTTCTGGACCAGTTCAAACTTTGGTCTTCTCATGAGCCAAACGTATTGAAAACAATGAATGACACGGCGGTCTTCTTTGATGTCATTAGGTTCGGCTCATGAGAAGATCTATACGTTTGAACTGGTCCTGAGGCCGGCCTTACGTGGTACCGACGAATTTGTTACCGTCCAAAACGTTGTACGTTAGTCGTACCCTTATTCAACTACATGGGACTGTATGGTGCTATCCGGACGAAATTCAAATGCCTAGCCTAGAGAAGGGTTCCTTGTAAATGGTATAAACAGGCCAATTTTGTGAACGGTTAAAAATGCGTATTTTTGTTTTTAGGATGCAAGGACAACCACTGGTACTGTGGATACTGGGAAGAGAAAGGGCTTTGCAATAACAGTTACTACAAAAACACCCTGCGAAAATACTGTCCACATACTTGTGGTTTCTGCTAGAAATGATTGGATCACAGTCCAGATCACGACCAGGTTAACAGGTGAGCTTGTCTGCTAGTTTTGAGCCCTATAGACACCTTGCATTCAATCAAAAAAGCTGCTGAACTTGGAGGACAAAACAATTGGATCCTTATTCTCAGGAGAGTAGAATTCTATTGTCGTAGTTGTCCTCCAAATTAAGTTGCTTTAGGAACCATTGCAACTGAGACCGAAATGATACATGGGAATTGAAGTCACAACTCGTGGAATGTCACGAATTGTTGCAGTGACAGAAAGCACGGAGACTGTTAACACACGTTTCATATCGACTGTGAATATCTCAAATGAATACATCAGAGGATAATGATGCAATTTCGAAGAATACCTTAAATTCGGTGCCAGATAGCTGTTCTATTTTTTGTACCCGTCAAGGTTTTTTCGTTTCTTTACGGTTGGCTAAGTCGAGAGGGCTAGGGGAGAAAAGACTGAAACGTTATTATCTTGGACAAAACTGTTGAAAGTCTTCGAATTCTACAAGCCATCGAACAACATTATTAACACTGGGACGGGGGAAGATATATGCCCAAAAACAGCAAATAGAGAGACTGCCTCAACATAATATAAGTTGTCCAAGATTGGTCAAAGAGGCAGGACAGGTGATATATGATTTATTTTATTGTACTAAAATTTCTTACTTTTTTTTCAGGATATTCAAACGAAACAAGGCTACGTAATCAGTGTACGGAAAAAACCCCAGGGATTTGACTTCTAATAAATATGCATGGCTATCATCATTGAATATCTGATTCAGTAGAAACTTTCTTCCCCTTTCGTAACAGAATTATTAAAACTCCTGCGTGAGGTTGATTGATTTCAATCTTTGTTTCTTTTCCTATTTTCTTCCTATTTTCTTTTCCTCTTTCCTCCTTTTTTCCGTCTTCTCATGATCCTTTATTTCCTTTCCCTTTCTTTTCCTGCGCTACCATACCGTACCCTTTCATATCCTATCCTATCCTTCTTCCTTCCTTCCTTCCTTCCTTCCTTCCTTCCTTCCTTCCTTCCTTTCTTTCTTTCTTTCTTTCTTTCTTTCTTTCTTTCTTTCTTTCTTTCTTTCTTTCTTTCTTTCTTTCTTTCTTTCTTTCTTTCTTTCTTTCTTTCTTTCTTTCTTTCTTTCTTTCTTTCTTTCTTTCTTTCTTTCTTTCTTTCTTTCTTTCTTTCTTTCTTTCTTTCTTTCTTTCTTTCTTTCTTTCTTTCTTTCTTTCTTTCTTTCTTTCTTTCTTTCTTTCTTTCTTTCTTTCTTTCTTTGATTGTTCGTTCGTTCGTTCGTTCTTCGTTCGTTCGTTTATTTATTTGTTTGTTTGTTTTGCTTGTACCGGCTGGCTTACATGTTTTGTGGACGAATGGCCAATGAATGGAAGGCGCCAACATATTTTACCGTCGCTCTGAGCTTCTTATTTTTTATTTTATTTTTTTTATTTGAAAAAACTGATAATTCAGTCTGATTCAGACTTCAGCACGTTGAGTCAGTCTTTATTTTGCTTTATAACTAAATCTTGATCCAACACTCCCACTCGTCTGCAGATATGACCACATTGTCAACTCAGAATGCATTATCACTGATCTCATTACTGAGATCTTTCAAACAGTATAATCTTCTTCAGTTTATCACTCAATGTCCTTGCTTAATTCACCTTGACAGTATGCAGTTATTCTCGTTTTTAAAACGAACTCTCTTCAGCAAGGATCCTAGAACCAAAGAA
Source organism: Anthopleura sola (assembly GCA_023349425.1). Taxonomy (NCBI): domain Eukaryota; kingdom Metazoa; phylum Cnidaria; class Anthozoa; order Actiniaria; family Actiniidae; genus Anthopleura; species Anthopleura sola. The sequence goes on along the minus strand of JALHLI010000021.1, from coordinate 1,127,368 downwards.
TCCAAATTGTTTTGTTGTTATATCTCTAATTTCTTAAGAAGAAGAAAATCAAATCCCCAGCTAAAGAAGGAAATACCGCGTAACTAGATTTTGGTCGGGTTCACTAGGTTCAAGAGCTTCAGTCCTCAAAGAATGGTTTTGATAAGTAATTTATTGGAGAGGAAATCCCCAGCTAAACTAGATTTTAGTTGGGTTCACGTGGTTCAAGAGCTTCAGTCCTCAAATAATGGTTTTGATAAGTAATATATTGGAGAGGAAATCCCCAGCTCAACTAGATTCAGTAAATTTTGGTCGGGTTCACGTGGTTCAAGAGCTTCAGTCCTTAAAGAATGGTTTTGATAAGTAACATTGGCATATTGGCATGACATTTGATCGAGAATTACCGTAGAATTCTTTATTAGGAAGTTGATATACTACCTTACAGATCAATCTCGAATGGTTTTATCTCTTCATCTACACAAGAGTATTATAAACATCTTATTGAATCTTCTATTTTAAGCTGCACATCTTTAAAAATACCTGGGAATCTAGATACAAGACACCCATAGCTTATTTTCAAAAGCCATTTCTTGCATATTTGGGCTAAGTATTTGCTACATGCAAGTTCAAGTTCTCTTGTTTAGGAAAAGGGTTGCGCTGTTTGAATTGCAGAGATATTCCTGAAGCTTTCACGTACTACGGTGCACGTGGTGCGGAAACTGTTTGGGACGTTGTCTGTTGCCCGCTTCAAAGAAGGTGTCCACTTAATAGATGGTACCCGTTTTCCTGGTGTTTGAAAGAGCTTTTTGGGATTTGGGAGAGAAGGGAAGGCCGGGGAGAGTCCCCGCTCCCCAGTCCCCTTCCACCTTCCCTCAAAAAAAACCGAGAAAAAAAACAGAGAGCCGCTTCGCAGGATATTTCTGTCGTGCATTCGCTATTCACAGATTGCCATTCGGCGTTCGCCCCTCAACCATTTTTTGAAATAGCTGTATAAAGTATAAAGAGCTATTCCTTCTCTATGAGTTTTGTTAACTAATAAACCCCACTGACATCACATGCATGACTTCATTGCAACTCGTTTACCAAGCGTTGAGTGACATTAATATGTGAATACCCACGCACTTACAACACAAACACGACACAGAAAACCAAGCCACTTACAGTTCAATAGTAATTAAACCAACACCTGCATGTTTGCATTCTTCTGCTCGCTTAGAAACGGATTTCCACTCGTATTACGGACTTGACATTTCGTGGCGAAGTTAGCATATTCCGTAGCAAAATGCAGAAGATACAACTCCTATTTTTGCTGTGTTTTTGTGCACTGTTGGCTTGTCAAAGCGATGGTAAGTTGACTAGTAAATGTTGTTTAAGAAAACTTTAGAATTATTGCCAGATTTAAACAGCGAAATCTAACAGTTGTCTTTCAAGTTTTGCCTAAAATTTAATTAAGAAAGATGAATAAGTATATGATGCACTGAAAAGTAGCGATACATTTTGTAGAAATATAGAGAAAAACTTCGAAAATATAGTCCTTATTGAAAGTAAATTATTTCACGCATACTAGTAGCTAATCCATCTGACAAGAAATTCCCCCGAAAACCTCCCAAGCATCTTGAAGTATGCGTTAAACATTACTTGAACAAATTTCAGATTAAGTTGTCGACAAAATGAGTCCTTATTGATGTCCAAATTCTTTCAAGAGGAATTTATGAGAGAAAATGCTAGATTACTGAAACCCAAATCCCTGCGTCATGAAATTACACTTTCTTCTTAAGATAACAGGCTTTGCTCACGTAATGAGCTTAAGTTCGTATACCGGTATTGATTTTGAAAACATGTTGAAACATTATTCCAAAGATTATTTTCAAAGGTTTAGTGTTTAATGGCCACTGATGTCAAATATGGCTACTTTTTATATGATACATTTTTTGATGTTCGAATTTAAAAAGCAGTATGAAATGTGGTCAAAGAAGAAGTATTTACACTGACTTGCTGAAAAAAAAAATAAAAAAATGATGAAACCGCTAGTAAACATGCACACTATTTTCACTCAACTTTTCTATGATAAACATTGTACTGTTTATTGGTTCCATCACACCATAGGAAAAAAAATACAAGAAGTTCTTTCCTTTGTCAACTGATGACCTTTTCATTAAATATATATAATATATAATATATTAAATTTATGCCACTTTACCACTCTGAGGTGGACGGAAAGCCTTACAGGTCTAGGACCCAATTACAAGGCAACCGATAGATCGAATTAGAATTTGAAAGGTGATTTTTGAGGAGGGAGGAAAACCGGAGAACCCGGAGAAAAACCCTCGAAGCACAGGAGAGAACCAACAAACAACTCTACTCACATACGACACCGAGCCCAGCGAGGCTCGAACCCTGGTCGCATTGGTGAGAGGCGAGCGCTCTCACCGCTACGATACGCTACGCTATGATATATATAAAGCCCAAAGAAATTTCTGAAGCCAAAATCATAAACATAATAAGTATAGCCAGGTGTTGTATAAACCTGTGTTGTTGTTGTTGTGTTGCTGACAATCTGTGAAATCTTGCAGGTACTTTAGTCACGGTTAAGGCGTTTTTGTCACCTTTCAGTCCAAAACAGTTCGAGAAGCCAAAAGAACGGCCATTTTGGAATTTAGTGAAAAGTATGACATCAGTTATTTTGAGAGGATAACGCTGTTTTAAAGAATGAGTATTCGAGGAAGCGATTAGAAAAATACCATGCCCTATTCATGCTGATATTTATGAAAAAAGGGTTGGGAATTAAACATATCCATATAGAAATCAGTATTAATTTTGTGTATTGTAGCGGTAAATAATAAAGACGTTCTTATTTCGTCACATAAAATCTCGATACCTTTTCTAAATAAATTATGCTCTGAAAGAATTGGACATCGAGTACCGAGCATCAGCACAGTGACCTTTGGGTCTCTCTTATACTACGAGTATTTTTCCTCCAGGTTAATAATTCTAAAAATAATTCTAATTCAGATAAGAAAAGCCACACCCAAAGTAACGAGAATCCAGTATTTTGAAATCCCTCTAATACCTATGTCCTGTTGAGGCTTTGTACCATCACGTGGTGAAGGCCATGGCAGGAGGCACAGCAGTAGCGTCTTTTCCCCCCTAGGAAAATAAATTCTTTCTCATGTAAATCATATTAGACCAGATTCAATTGTTCCTGCCTCCTGTCATGGCTGCCATCACGTGATGATGCAAGGCCTCTATGTTACCATGGAAGCCAAAACTTCCATCAAAAATCGTGTTAATTGCTTCTAACATTATTATTGATTTGTGATATTTAATAGAAAATTTATGGATTGGAAGCAGCTTTTTTTAAGTAAATACTAAAATTCGCAAGCGTTAATTTTCATCGATTGGAAAATTATTAAATTTTCAGTGGACATCATTTAGAAAAAGAAATTTAATTGTGACAGATTTTTAGTGAACAAATTTAAAGGCTATCAACTCGATGCAAGAGAGTACGAAGTGAAAGAGCACATCTCCGTGCCCTACGATATTTTTTTGAAAATCTATTTTTAGCTTCGCGCGCAGTCTAAAATATTTCATCATGGGATTCCTGATTCAGTTCAGGCCGCGCACACAGCTAAAAACAGATTTTCAAATGATTTTCTTTGGGACAGACCAATGTATGGGAGATGTGCTCTCTTACTCCATACTCTCTTGCTCGGTGAGAAAACTACGAAAAATTACTAGATTAAGTAGTTTGTTCACCCCTTAAGCCTGCGGGTAGTCAGTCTCTCTAGTGTTATATCAACCAGTATCGCGATTCTCCTATAAGTTTGATTGGGAGAGAGCCGCCAGTATAAACCCGTATTGTCGGCTCAGAATTGCGGGGCGATAGGAGAATCGCGATACAAAACTTATTGCGATTTTGAGCCGCCAGTACGGGTTTATATTGGCGACTCTCTCCCAATCTTTCCCTTCGCGACTACGGCCAATACGGCATATATTTTCTCCCAACTAGCCGCCAATATAAACCCGTATTGGCGGCTCAAAACCGCAATAAGTTATAAATAGTGTTACATCTTTAGTTTTTTCATTCTCTTGGGAATGATTGAAAACCAGCAATAAGATAAACATGTAAAGTATGGTACGTATGGAAAATAAATAAATATTTTTTTAATGACATTTTCCCCATAGCATCTTGTGGTAAACGTCGAGTCAAGCGAGTAGTTGGTGGAGTTGACGCTATGCCCCACACGTGGCCTTGGCAAGCTCTTCTTCAATATCCCAAAGATGGGTCTTTCAAACACAAGTGTGGAGGAACACTCATTAGTCCAAGCTGGGTGTTAACTGCAGCACATTGCGCGTTCATTGATCCCAGACCATCATCCTATAGGGTTAAACTAGGTATTGCCCAATCCAATATACGTCTTTATCTTACTGCGGTTCTCAATATTCTGCAAAGTCAGACATTTCAACGGGTTGTTGTGAGAGGTTTTTTTTCGCTGACGTCAATCAAAACTAATCAGTCGGTACTTTGTTTAATTTTGACTGGAAGTTGTGAAAAACGAAATTCCAACGGGAATCTCGCAAATACTGACCAAGTTAGCAGAATATTGAGAATCTCAGTAAGCGTAATATTTTTTTCATCACAGACCACGTATCATTCTTTTGAGAATACGATTGGTTTGAGTTGTATTCATATCAATGTGTCTTCTCATGCGCAACTGTAAAACCAAGAAATAATTCCCTAAGGAATGACAAGCGGCCTGAAATGGGAAAAAAATTACACCCATGCAAAAGAGGTCTGCTATCCATTCAATCTCTGATTGGCCACCACGTGTAAAAAAGTAATTTGGATTGTCAATGTAGGAAGCACACCTTGCACTGTAAATCTATGGGCACACGGTACTGTTCAATATTGCGCGCAATGTTTGCAGGCAAGTGATGTTGCGAGCCATGTCACACGACACGATTTATTGTACGCGATGTTGCTGAAGTAGAAAATGATCCTACCTTGCCTGCAATTTTTCTTGCAATGATGCACCGTGTGTCCTTAGGTGAAAACGTCGAAAATTTGCCACTTTTAATAATTATAAATTATAGATAAAATAGGTTAAGAGTAGACCAGTTTCCCCCGCTCTAAGTCCAAGGGCGGATCCAGGGCAGGGGTGAATTCGGTGACAAGCTACCCCCCCTTGGAGTTGAATATGATAAGAATAAAGGATAAGATAAGATCAAAAAAGACACGAAATGCTTTGCTAGATACCAGTCACCTCCCTTGAAATTGTTCTGGATCCACAATTGAAGTCCTATTCTTAAAAGTACAAAATGTCTACATTTCCCAAATAATATTTTTCTCAAAGGTGCACATTATCACGTCATTTTGAGACACGATGTAATGCCTTGCTAGATACCAGTCACCTCCCTTGAAATCGTTCTGGACCCGCAACTGAAGTCCTATCCTTAAAAGTACAAAATGGCTAAATTTCCCAAATTATATTTCTCTCAAAGGTGCACATTATCGCTCAAGAGATGAGAAGATCACTCAAACCTTTTCGGTGGACAAACTCATTATACATCGACGTTTCCTAACTGACAAACGCTATGGCTACGACATCGCTCTCATTAAGCTATCACGTCCTGCCATACTTAACTTTGCTGTTGGGTTGGCGTGTCTGCCAAAACAGGGTCACAGTATTCCTGTCGGATCACAGTGCTATCTTACAGGTGAGTCGTGTTAGGTATCATGTTGTTAAGCGAACACCTTATGACTAATTTAGGAAGCGGACAAGAGGGTCGAATCCTCCCCCTAATAGCGGAGCTCCCGCGCGGGCCGAAGGCCCGCGCGAGCGGAGCACCATACTTAAGAAAAAATGGTAACCCATCGACTTGATTTTTCATGGCTTGATTTGTCCATACATACATACATACATACATACATACGTACATACGTCCGTGTACCACTTTGCACAGGGTTCCCGCGCGCTTTGCTTACTCACAAATGCACAGAAAAATTGCAATAATGTAGTCAAAGATGGATCAAGAAGTATTTTTTTCTTATTTTTGCAATGCGAAAAATACGTTTAATCGAAGTCATGTCTGTCTTAAAGTGAACAAAAACAGTTTTTCGACTTTAGCGACTTGTTAAAGAAGATTTAGCGAGGGAAAGCGAGGGAAGGTTCTTAATCTTACGATGAATTAAGTTTCGTGACTGAAACTTCAGTGAGAGAAAAAGTGGCCTGTAGACCAGAAAAACCTGATTATACTGCAAGAGTGATATTTCAGTTTCGTAGAAAACACTTCATAGAAGGTAAATTCATTAATTTTAACTAATATTTCGTAAAAAATCGACAAGAAATGTGTAAACTAGCTGAAGAAACTCCCAGACAAGCCAAGGACGTTGGTTCGGCAAACATTGTCAGAGAAACTTGGATAGTTTGTCGTTTTTACTGCATTCTAGATTTTTATCATCTTTTTCTTCATTACTTGTGAACCAAAAAAGCGATATTTGAAGCTTTGATTATTTGTTTTTGATCCCATTTCAAGAAAAAAGGCTAAGACTTAGTAAAAATACTTGGTTCTTTGAAAAAATATATTTGACGGCCAGCGAACCTTACGCGAAGTCAAAACAAGATTCCAGTTTCATAATCATATGAATATTTTGACATTTTTATAGATAATTTATTCTAATGTTGAATGAAATATGAAAAAGGAATACATATCACACCAAATATTTGCTATTTATCGGGCTTTTCCAGCTATTACTATTACACAATCGCAAAAATGATGAACTTCTTTTTTTTTATGGATAAGCTTATGTTTTTGTAAGATTTTTCGCTCGATAATAAAGTTAAGAATAAATCTAAAAAATAAACTTTTCAAAGACCAACTTACTAACAAAGAAAATTATTATCTTGCATTAATGAATATGTCTCTTTTTACGTGTGAAGTTCAAGTGAATGTAAGCTTAAGCTTATCAGTAATATTTTTCGACAATTTTCAGTGTAGTTTACTTTCCACCTAAAAAACTTACAACTTTGATTACTAAGATTTGCTGAATAAAATCCTTCGTTCTATACATGTATTCATATGATCTACAATCTACAATTATTATTCTTCGAATTGAAAAGTTCTCTAAGGCTTTTGAAGGCTTAAAATAATGGTTTTTCTTTTAGTTTTTCCTCCTGAATTCTGGTAAAATCAAACAATGTGGTAACGCTATAACCAGCGTTATGCCGCGTCACACAATTGTCACGCTTTTAGCACTAAATATACTATTTATGGGAGCTCCGCTTTTAGGCAGTGCCTAAATCTATATTAATAACTAATAATAACGGACTTTATTAAGAGAGGGGTAAAGCCCGTGTTATACACGTAATCTTTTTCCATGCAACTTGAGCAAAGCGCAAAAACGTTCCAGTTACACTCGAGCATGTCATACGTATTTTTGTCTTTGCAACTTTCGCAAATGTGTTGAGAGAGTAGAAAAAGTAGAAACCAAATAAACTTTTCATGCAATTTTTATGTTTGAAAATTGCACGAGGGGGGGTTACACGCTAAAAAACGCTCGTGCAACTTGAACTTTTTTGCGCGCGGTTCAGGTTGCTTGAAAAAAGACTACGTGTAACAGGGGCTTAAGATGTGAGAGTCGCATTTAAGTACTGATAAACTCGTGGCACTCTATGTTTAACGTCTCTGAATGGAATCGCCATTTTACGAGGTCATCGGAGCCAAGACGAAGGTCTTCCCATTTGCAGATATTGTTAAGCAAAGCAGCACCTTCTATTAGGATATTATAAGATCCTAAGTGTTGGTTCGGCCGAAACCTAAACACATGTACGCGACCTTCTGCACAACAGGTCGGTGCCTAACCATTTGAGGGAATTTGAGAAGACTGTCGCTTAAAAGGAAATGGTTTGTTCAGAGGTAGTCAGCTGTACGAACTTTCACAGACTTTTATGACCAACCGCTTTTTATTTTAGGATGGGGTTTAACTTCTTTTGGCGGCCAACGAGCTACAGCCCTACAACAAGTAATGTTGCCTATTGCAAGCTACAATGACTGCAAGAAAGGAAATTCCTGGTTCCATCCGATTGACAATACAACGATGGTTTGTGCAGGGTTTGGAGGAAACAGCAGCAAATCTGGCTGCAATGGTGACAGTGGAGGCCCTCTGGTTTGTAAAGAAGGTAAGATTTTGGATCATTTTCAAGAGCTAGTCGTTTGCCAATAAGATACAATTAAAGATGTTAAATGAGTTGATTCATCGATTGGATTGAAAAGAAGAAGAAAAACACCCTACCATCATTAGCCTGGACCACATAACTGTACAAACTACCATCACTAGCCTGGACCACACCATTGTACACCTTACCATCACTAATTGCTGGCTGATACCATATGGATAATGCGAGATAATCGTATAATATACAATATAATCACCCATTCATGTACTCCACATAACTGGGCTTGACTCACTATTACTAAGATTAAGCTAATTTTTTTTACCACTGGACAACGTAGTTCAGGGAATTGGCCAAACAATAGTTCTGCACTAGATAGACTAGATTATTTTCTCGAGCACTTTGATGCGCGTCAGTTGCAGATATTGCAAGGGAATAGCTGGGTTTCAATCAGCTGATAAAAGTCTTTGAATCTCATTATCTGCTCCAAATGGTGGTCAAACACTGACCACCATGTGCTGTCAGCCAGAAAGAATTCTATTGAAAACTTGTGATTCAGCTGATGAACATTCTGCACAAGACAGGAAATGACGTCAAGTGAAACCCAGCTATAGCTGTAGTTATGGTGTGGGAGTTGGCTAGTCTCTCACATGATTAATAGATGTCGGGTTCGAATTCCATACGACGTCTCAGCTTAGCGTTTCCAAGTCCCAGGGGTATGACGAATATAGGAATAAAGTTTTTTGAATTAATTACATTTTTTCTTGGAATAGAAGACGTTGGCTCAAGCCCGCTGTATTCAGACGGGACTAATTTTGACGCTCTTTGTTCATTTCTTGTTGATATTTTAAAGATGGCAGATGGGTGGTACATGGTGCAGTCAGTTGGGGAGACTTGAAGTGCAGAGCAAAGAGTACATACGCTGTATTCACGAGGATAAGTTCATTTATCAACTGGATCAACCAGAAAATGTCTTCAAGGTATCTCTCTGCATACCAGTTTCGAAGACAAGGTAGGAAACCTTTAATTTCATCGAATTCTATCGATACCCTGAAACATCTTTTGAGCTGATCCAAGGGCACGGTTACTCACAGATCGAATCGGAATTTACCGGGTTGGGTTTTGGCGAGGGAGAAAAACCGGAGTACCCGCAGAAAAACCCTCGAAGTATTCAAGGGATATACCTATAATAAACTATACTCACTTGTGATACCGAGTCAAGGAATCCGAACTCGAGACCGCAGTGGTAAGTGGGAGTAGAGTGTACTACTGCTACACCACTTTGGCACCGATTTATCTAACTTTACTTACTATTATTCCTTAATTCTTCTTTCTAAGGTATCTGTTCCGATAATCACAGATATTGTTCAAACTGGAAGAGAAATGGGAACTGCAAGAAAGGGTTTTACCGAAGAATGTTAAAGAAGTACTGTCCCCGAACATGTGGCCATTGCTAGACATTACTAAAGTATACACATATATAATCTTTGTTAGCTTTTTAAGGATATTGTATTCTTGTTAGGTTTCTTTCTAAGGTATCTGTTCCGATAATCACAGATATTGTTCAAACTGGAAGAGAAATGGGAACTGCAAGAAAGGGTTTTACCGAAGAATGTTGAAGAAGTACTGTCCCCGAACATGTGGCCATTGTTAGACATTACTAAAGCGTATACATATATATTAATCTTTGTTAGCTTTTAAAATATACATTGCATTCTTGTTAGGTTTACCCTGGTTCCATAGGCGCTTTTATATGGTGAGCCGAAGGCGAGCCGTGGCGCTAGACGAGCCGAAGGTTCGCCTTATATAAAAGAGCCTCTGGAACCAGGGTATGTTAGGTTTAGAGGGAAGTCAAAAATGTCAGTCTTTGCTTTCAAAACAATGAAATAAATACAACTGCTTTAGTGCAAAATTTTTTAAAATTTTAATCATAAAACTTTTTAAAATTCAAAAATTCAAAAAAAAAAAAAAATTTCTATAATTTTTTTTTGAATTTTTAAAATAATTTAAAAATTGTTGTCTTTCACATGACACTGTCCTTGCAATTGGGTGTAAATCAAACCGATACAGATTGGGTTAAATGTCGGCTGGCCATGGGACACCTTAATAGACTCCGCCAATTATTTATAACTACTTTATTTGCAGCTAAAAAGATATAACAGTAATGATAAAAAGGGCGTTAACAGTGAGGAACAGAATTCTAAAATTACTGGTGGTCCGTAAGCTGAATAGTTCAAAGATAAGTTAGATAAGTATTCTGACTGTAAAACAAATCTATTTAAAAGGTAAAAGTTAAATGTGAACGTTGGAAAAAATTAAACTTTTTTTAAGGTCATCATCAGCATAGACCCTTGCACGTGACCTCAGAGCAGCTCAATTTGAAGGACAAAACAAAAGAATTTGAATCTCCTGAGAATTGGAACCTATTGTTTTGCCCTCTAAATTGAGCTGCATTTTGACGTGCTGCAAGGGGTCTATAGTATTGAAAACAACAGGAGGGAAAGAGTTTTGCAACGTAGCATTGCACTTCATTATTTATTTAGAGTTGGTTTGTTAGAAGCAATAGACCATTTCACGGTTATCGTCGCTCAACCTTAGCCTCGATAGTGTGTATAATATATTCTTTAGATAAAATTACATAAAAAAATCATAAAAACTGGATACAAATCAAAATTCCATTTTTTGGCGACATTAAAAGCTTGTGAAAAGTCAGGGGATCATCATAACCGAACAAAAAAATTTTTTCCGCAAAAATTGTAATTTTCCTCGAACTATTGATTTCCGTAGAGTCCATAAAGACGTTGTTATAAATAGCTAGCAATAACAGATTTTATGATATTTTTTTTTTCACTGGGAAAACTAGTGCAATGGTGATAGGTTTGCTATTGTCTAAATCAAAACAATGAATATAACTCTTAAAAGGCAATGTGCATCAAAGCTCACAAAGCACTCTGGGAAAGTGAGTTCTTTAAAAATGTAACGGGGAAATCAAAAGAACTACCAGAAAAAAATTACTCTGTTATTTTCGTCTGCTGAAATCCTTTTATTTCCATAGAAAATGTCGAAGGAAAAATTATCAGATGAATTTTTAGAGGAGTCAAAAAAGCGTAACCACTCACTTTCCCATCATGCTTTGTGCTATAATTTCGAGCTCATGCTTATTGGCTATTACCTTGGTTGTTTGGTATGCCCATTTCAGACCACGTGATGCAACTCTTGGGAGTTGATCCTTTCATGTGTAAGTATTTTAATAAAAGAAGAGAATTCTCAAGGGAATGACATGTGGTCTGAAATGGCATGGGCAATTTGCATACTAAGGTAAAGAGGTATTATGAATTTGGGTTACATTTAGACGGGAATTTGGCATCCATATATCTCGGCTCTCATTGCAATTGTGGCATACCATCCTCGTACAACGAATCTGATGTACTGGGTCTTTATCTTCTCGGGAAGCCTGTTGGTTACGATCGTTGACGCGTTTGTGTTCGCCTGAAAGATCTAGCCAAAAGGAATAGGTTATAAGTAAAATTTAGGTCAGTGACCTTCTAACAACTGGCTCAGCTAGGTTTGATTGCTGGGCTCCGCATTAAATCTAAGTCAAGCGGTTCGATAGGTCTCGTCCTTGATTCAATTATTTTCCTCCCTCCGCACTGAAAACCAAACACACTAACTAAATAGGGCTGCATGGCTATTCTAAAAATAGCCCGCTTAAAAGATGCATGGCTCAGACAAGCCTAATATTATACTGAAAAGAAAAAGGAGAAACACATTTTATTCATTTTTCATTACAAAGCATTGCTTTTCAAAAATAGTTGTCATTAAAAACCAAACGGCAGAAATCGGACTCAAGGAGATGAGAAATTTAGTTTGTTTGTCTGAGTTTGGAGTCACTGCCACGCAGCTCTATTGAACACTTTAGAAACGAGCAAGGGACTTGGGCGAGTTTTGAATTTCATAATGCAATCAATGGCTCCAGACGTCCTTTACATGTTTTTTATAAAATGTTCGCTAGTGAGTATAAATGATCGAAGTAAAAAATAAAATATTCTAACTCACCTTTACAGTGTTCGCTATCTTGTAATCCACAAACGAATCGTCGCTGTTTTTATAAGCCAGACTGTATTTTGTCACATACTGGGGATATTGAAATGGTCTCCCTTGTGTTGCTACCATGGTAACATATACCACGTGAGCCAAGTTCACCTGTAAGTACTGCCCTACAGTTTTAGACCCTGCTATCCAACACCCAACATTTGCGGAAGTGGGGTAGTTGTTGAGACGTCCTCCCCAAGGCTCGTATCCTCTTGAATGCGAAGAAGACGCAGTTATCGCTGAGTTTGGGATCTTTCCCGAATTAATTCCCATCCCAAATGCCAACGCACAGTCTAAGTTACATTTGAAAAAAACGTAGAAACTATCAGACATAAAAAATAGCTATGATAAAGATCCTATTCGCTTACCTTTGCATTCGAAAGTATTACTTTTCATCACACAGATGGTATCAGTACTACAATATTTGTCACTGCACGTCGCCACAGACCGATCATCGTACAACGAATAAGTGCCTTCTTCGTTGTAATCCAAGTCAACAGGATTGGACAAGTGACTGCCTTTGTTCAACTCGCATCGTTTGGTCCTGTCATAGAAATTCATGCTACGGCAATCCATGTTGGAGGCACATTTATCGTAGCATTCTTGGTAGTTCTTCACCATTGTTGACGACAGAACATGGAGCTTGAGTATAAAGTTCTTTTGGGTGTACGTTGAAGGACAATCAAGGGACAAGGCGTCTTCCAGGATAAATGAAAGAGTCATCAGCAGACCAAGGGCGAAGGAGTACATCATTGTTGGTTGTATCTGCTTCTGGCTGGTTACTAAAGATGAACAAGAATAGTTACCTTTTGTTTTATTAATTCATGTTTTATAATTAAAATATTCAATGAACGCTACACTAAAATCTACAACACTCTAACCTATCTATTCCCTCTAGGAAATTGGTAAGATGTTAATGCTTTTATTCCATAAAGACCAGAACTATTTAAGCTCGAAACCAGCCAAGAGGGCACGAAATAGCAGCAGCACAAGGTTTAATCGCAATTGACAGATGATGAAAAATATTTATTAACTAATATTGCGCCTCTCAATATTCATTTTCATCGGCGCAAGTTAAGTATATTACTAATAAATATCCCAAACGAAAAAAAAAAGAAAGATTTAGCCCAAATTTCTTTCTTCTTGCCCATGTAAGCAAGGCGTGACGTCGTAATAAAATAGGGCAATTTTGAACTGCAATAATTAGTGTTTTGATCAAGTGAAATCGATGAAAATTTAATATATATATATATCAATAAAACGAGTTTTTCAATTCATCTTGAAGCTCAAGTTCAGGAAAAAAGTCGGTGAAACTCTTGTTTATTTCTATTATTGGAAGGGTTGGAAAAAATCTGCTTTTCTCAATTGAAATGTTAAATAAAGTCTGACCATAGCAACTCAAGGAAAAACATACTTTGCAGTAAACCGTAGTTCTACTACTACCCGCTAAAGCGCTTTCCTCAATTTGAAAATTACTCTAGTCAAAAAGAATGTGAAAGAAATGCATTGCATTTTCATCAAAATCTAGCTGCTCGCTGACTGAGCCTTACAGTTGGATACAAATGAGCATGACTGATTCTTATGATGATTTACCTCATTAAGTATTGATAATTTTAATTATTACAAGCATGTATTTTGCTTCTTTGAAGCCGTCCACGATTGTGGAGTGACGAATCAGTTTTATGTTGTAGAAATGTTTCCTTTCTGTTTCTCTTTATCAGCCAGTAAAGTTTTATAAACCTCATTATAATCGATACAAATAATGCGCATGAGTTGACGCACGGCGGCTGTCAAAATCTTATGGAGGATATTGACAGCGTTGCTAAGTTTCAACACGTATACCCACGTTCTACATTGGCAGAGTCTATCCGCCCCCCTCCCCCCTCAATTTTAAAATACTAAAGGAAAGAATATCTTCTTGAATTTTACCAACAAACTCAAAGAAAAAATACTAGTAATTGATATAATTTGAGGTGTTATAACGAAACGTGAAATTAGGATGTACTGCTAAGTGCTTTAATGAGATGGGTTCAGGTTGTATTGTTTCCTTTTTTATGTTTACAAAATTACTTATATATGAATAATATTATTTACTAGTTGCTGAGATAAATCGATAATCAATTTAAGTTCAAGCAGAGCAGCTTGGACTCTGATTGAAACCAAATTTAAAACCTTTTTTACCGTTTTCATTTAGGACACAAAACGGTCTACAATTTCTGAAAAAAAAAAAAACACCTAGATTTTCGGGATTGTAGATTAGCTCTACCACTGAGTGGTAGTATAATGCAAGCAGTTGTTTAGTCTTAAAGTGAGACAAGGTTCCATTTTTTTGTTTTATCCTAAAATTTAGTTTTGCCTAGATTTAAAGTAAATTTTGTATGAAGTATACATTTGGAGCACCCTCTCAAATTCCTGGATCCACCCTTGAAGTGAAATGTCGCTTTCCTTTTTATTACAACATGTGTTGAAATGGTAAAAATTGGAGACATTGAAATTTGATCAGAAAAGCACTATAAAGTTATTTAATCTTGTATGTTCATGTCTTAGTTCTTTATCGAATCGTCAATAGAATTCCTGAGGACTAAATTATAAAACAAATTCTACAATATTTTTTTTGGAAAAAAGGAATGAATACGTACATAACTGAAGTTTATTTCAGTGTCGAAAAGAATTAGCTATATAGAAACCAATTGGGGACACTAAGAATAGAATAACATAGAAATTGAATTAAGAGGAAAGAAAAAATTATACAATAAAAATTATAAAATTTATAACAAGTTTAATAATAAGTTTAAACTAGTAAATATACTAAAAATGTTGAACTTTATGCAATGGTTTCGAACATTATTACCCCGCCTAGTAACGTAACAAAACATACCAAATATAAGTGTTACACCAAAAAAAGTTTCACTTACCTTAAAAGATTCTGTCTTCTTCTTCAAAAAAACTTGGGTGGATTATATTGTTTACTAAACACTTCAATAAACACAAGCAGAACTGAAAAACAGATTGTTGTGAGCTGCTCCAGATATATACGTCAACGATTCAATGACCTGTTTTCGTTGCAGTGCAATATTATATTGATGTAATAACAGAAAGTAGACAGAAAAGAAGCTACTAATTTAATGATATATTTAATTATTAATAAGTGTTGGAAAGAATTGCAAGGGTAAACATTTAGGGATCTTGAGATAAATTAGCACGAAAGGAAAGGAATGGTAAGGAAAATAGATAAACTTAGAAAAGAAAAGAAAAGAAAAAGGAAAAAGAAAGTCGGAAAAAGTTGGAAAAAAAGAAAAGAATCGATGATAAGTAAGTTTACTAGTGAAGTAAAAAATCAAATAAGAAAAGGAAAAGAAAAGAAAGGATTAAAGTTGGAATCAATAAATAAATTAACTATAAAATAGACAGAATAGACAAAATGTTTGTGGAGCACTCGAAGATGTGACGGACTTGAGTTGCAATCTGTGATCATGAGCTGGCTTAACTTTGGCACTTAGATTTACTCAAAGATCTTTGCTTTAAAGAGGAGAGAGAGAGAGAGAGAGAGAGAGAGAGAGAGAGAGAGAGAGAGAGAGAGAGAGAGAGAGAGAGAGAGAGAGAGAGAGAGAGAGAGACAGAGACAGAGACAGAGACAGAGACAGAGAAAGAGACAGAGACAGAGACAGAGACAGAGACAGAGACAGAGACAGAGACAGAGACAGGGGGGAGGGGGGGGGGGGGGGGGAGAGGAGGGGGAGGATAATTCCACTTCAAGCATTTAAAGATAATTTTTGTGCGTTTGTATGTCTGTTTTTCCTTTTTTTTTCCATTTGCTTGGATTCTTTTCCTTTTTGTATTTCATTTTCGTTCTTTTTATGTAAATAATAAGAATTGATTAATTATTAAATTGTTTTGATGGAGCTTTGACGTTTGCGTACAGTAATTAGTGGTAAGACAATCATTAATTAACGTGATATATACCCAACTAATAATCACCTTTTCTTGCTTCTACTTTTGTCATCTTTATTCTACCAACCGAAAGCTTGGTTTTTATATTTTTCTTTGGTGACAGAAGCAAAAAGTTCCAGTACAAATAAAATAAAGTCACAACGCTGGATAAAGTAGATAAATAGACCATTTTCGTATGCGTACAATACTCACCGCTGTGTTCCTTGATTTCAGACAAATTTACTCAGGGATAGCCTCATTTCAGCGTCAGAATATTTACAAATACCAACGGTAAAGTAAAGAATGCTACACTTCAACAATACAAACACTTCGAAATAGAAAAAAGCTCCTAAACATTAGTACGTAGGCAGACGTCAACGTTTCTGCGTTATCAATTCTGTCATGACGTCATCAATTTGTTTAAACCGTCTCTGAGCGAAGATCAATTGCTGGAGCCGGTTGTACGAAGCCTGGATAAAGTTATCCACCGGATAAGAGTTATCCAGTGTATAGAATTTGTATAGGTTTTATCCGCTGGATAAGGATTTATCCGCTGAATAGCGCTATTCAGGCTTCGTACAACCGGCCCCTGGATACTCGGCATCTTTTCCAAAATTTTTCCGTTTATTTTACGTTCACTGTGTTTCGAAAGATGATTTTTCTGCTTCTCTACACGGCCTGGAAGGAGTTAAAGTTGTTTTAAGACTGATTTCTGGATAAATTTGAGACGGAAACTGAAGAGACGAGAGACAACTGTTCCATGGACTTGTTGTTCGAAAAAGTGCATATCCCATCGCTTATTTGCCTTATTTCAGTATCTAACATACAGACAAGTTGGGGATTTATTACTTTTCTTGTCGTTTGTGTGAAATATACAATAATTTTACTGAATGTCCGTTTTTTTTTGTTTTTTTTATTTTATTTTAAAACAAATTTATTAGCAATTTACAACACGGTAATACAATAAATAACAATATAAATAAATATAAATAGATAACTGAGAATAAATACAAAAAACAAGTATAACTATATATAACGAGAATTTTAGATATTTACACTCAAAAACCGAATTTATGATTCGTAGCTACTTCTTTACTGAATGTCTGTTTATTTTTTATACATTTCCAATGTTCTGCAGTTCTTCGCGAAGTGTCAATAAATGGCTATTTTCAGAGGTCTTAAACACATCTAAAACCTGGAGTACTTTGTAGTACTTTTATATACAAGTATGAATTAACCCTTAAGCTAAGATATGATGGTACTAAAACGAAAAATACTCATATGATTTCTGAGAAATATGCGTTTTGCCTACCAAGTACAACATCTGACACTCGAATATTTGAAGCGTATCAAGTCGCATTTCTAAAAATGTGACAAGGACCTTTTTGCTGCCGTAAATATTATAAGCCACTTTATAAACGAGCAAGGTACCGTTCCCATGCCGCACATAAACGAGAAATGTTCTGTTGTACAGCAGAAAAATATTTTGCTACTCGTAGCTAAACTTGGATTTAGCGAGGAAGCTTGCTCGCGCGAAGCAAACGTTTTTGGAAACACGTTCCCTCGTTTAGCCAGGACTTAACGGCTGTAGTCACGTGATAGCGATCCCCTGTTAACAATGCAAAACGGGTTCGAGTCCCGCCAGGTCTACTTTACTCACATATGACATCGGTTGGTTCTTTCCTATTCGTCGAGGGTTTTTCTACGTGTTCTCCTACAAAAATCAACTTTTAAACTCTAAAAAAACCTCTTTAGCTTCGTTGTTTGTTGTGAACATTTCAGAGCATGTGATGCCACTCTGAGGAGTTGATTCTTTGAGGTGTAAATATTTTAATAAAAGAACATTTCTCAAGGAAATGTCATGTGGTCTGAAATGCATACGAAGCTAAAGAACTAGAAACGAGGGCCATAGATTTTTATCTAAGTGCCACGCTCGTAAAAAATAGGACAGTTTTTCAAAGTTGCAAAAACTCTACTGCATGCAAGTAGTATCATTGCGTGACCTGGACAAGCACAACTAAATTCTATCACAAAGACACTACAGCCCATTGCATGCACCTGAGTTGCATTTATACAGGAATTTGACATCCATAGATCTCGGCTCTCATTGAAATATGGACATACCATTCTCGTACAACGAATCTGATGTACTGGGTCTTTATCTTCTCGGGAAGCCTGTGCGTCACGATCGTTGACATGTCTGTGTTTGCCTGAAAGATCTAGCCAAAAGAAATTAGGTTATTAGTAAATTTAGCAGATCAGTGAGGCCTACTGTGTTGAATTGCTGAGCTCGACTTTGGTTCTAGCTAGCGCTGGGTTTTCCCCTGGTTCTCGTTCTCCGATTTTCCTCCCTCTACAAAATCTAACAAGCTAAATTCCAATTTGATCTGTGTTAGCCAGTCCTTGACTTAGATCAACCTGAAGATTGTTTCATGGTTAGATAAAACGGAGGAAAATTGAGGTTTTTGATAGGCGTCGAAGCAATGAAAGTGCAGGTAAAAAAATTGCGTGGGAATAGAAAAGAGATTGATATGTTCGTTTTTTTCCTGTCTGTCTGTGGCTTGAGGGTTACCTTGATTGATTGATTGAGCGACTGGTTAACAAACAGGGAAAAGGATCAATCTATCGATTCGTAGGTTATGCTCATTGGTTGGTCCATTGATTGATCCGCTTACTAATCAGTGAGCACCGAAAAAAGAAAAGGCAAGAACTTCTATCCTAACTCACCTTTACAGTGTTTGCTATTTTGTAATCCACAAACGAATTGTCGCTGTTTTTGTAAGCCAGGCTGTATTTTGTCACATACTGGGACCCCAGATATGGCCTCCCTTGTGTTGCTACCATGGTAACGTATACCACGTGACCCAAGTCCACCTGTAAGTACTGTCTTACAGTATTAGATCCTGCTGACCAACACCCAACATCAACATTAGTGTTATAATGCGTGGTGACAGGGTAGTTATTGAGGCGTCCTCTCCAAGACTGGTGTCCTCCTGAACCAAACGTAGAAGACGCAGTTATCGCTGAGTTTGGGATCTTGTTCAAATTAGCTCCCATTCCAAATGCCAATGCACAATCTAAGTTAGATCCGAATACAAAAATAAAAAAGGAAAAAGAAATGCAATTAGTTTACATGAGGGAGTAATTGATCGAATTGGAATTCATAAGTTCATTTTCGTGGAGAAGAAAACGTACTGGAGAATTCCTGGAAAAAAGCCGCCTCGAAACACAGGAGGAACAAGTAAATCTATTCAAACACACCGAACGCTAAGCTCGGGAATCACACCCATGAATGTTCGAGGGATAGTGTTGTATGGCGATAATTTATCACCATAATGTGGTAAGTATAAATAATGACACAAGACAGTTGACACTGAGAGAATGCTGTTGACTTACGTTTGCATTCGAAGGTGTTACTTTTCATCACACAGATGGTATCAGTACTACAATATTTGTCACTGCACGTCGCCACAGACCGATCATCGTACATCGAATAAGTGCCTTCTTCGTTGTAATCCAAGTCAGCAGGATAGGATAAGTGACTGCCTTTGTTCAACTCGCATTGTTTGGTCCTGTCATAGAAATTCATGCTACGGCAATCCATGTTGGAGGCACATTTATCGTAGCATTCTTGGTAGTTCTTCACCGTTGATGACGACAGAACATGGTGCTTGAGTATAAAGTTCTTTTGGGTGTACGTTGAAGGACAATCAAGGGACAAGACGTCTTCCAGAATAAATAGAAGAGTCATCAGCAGGCCAAGGACGATGGAGTACATCATTAATGGTTGTATCAGCTACTGGATGGTTACTAAAGGTGAACATGAAAACCAAACTATTTGATTAATCTTCATAAAATAACTGTTGGAAACAATTCCATGTGCTCGACGAATCTATCCCATAATTTCTATGAATTACACTAGATTTCCAATTATAACAGTTCATGAGCAACACAGCGTTCCCACTTACGTATAAGAATATTACTCTACAGTCGTGGGGATTCCATGACGATAATTCCAAGAAAACGAGTTTTTCAATCCTTGGAGCACAAGTTGAGAAACAGGTTCGGCGTTCCTTTTGTTAATTATTTTCAATTAGAAACAGAAGGTCGAAAAAAACTTTCTGTGTGGAAATTTTAAATGTTTCCCGACCGTAGCAACTATACATTTTTTTGCGGTAAACCATCCTACTACTACACGCGAATGCGCGCCTTAACTTCTTTGGAAATTACTGAAGCCAAAGGAAAAATGTGATAGAACTTCGATCGCGAAATGTAGCCGCTGACTTGGCCTTAAAGTTGGATGTAAATGAGCACCACTGCATGATATTGTGTTTTTCCTCATTATTTATTTATAATATTGATTATTGCAAGCACGTCGTTTGTGTCTCGAATGTCAACACTGAGATCTCGATTTATATTTCAGTGTTAATTTTGAGATTTTTATAACTTATTGCAATTTTTAGCCGCCAATAAGTGGGTTTATATTGGCGGCTAGTTGGGAGAAAATATAATCCGTACGGAATACATTTTCTTCCAACGCCGTCAATATAACCCGTATTATATACCGTACAACTATCTTCTTGAATTTTAAGAACAAATTGAAAATATTAAATAAATGAATTAATTGTGATTCAGTGTTGCCCCTAGATTTATGAGAATATAACTGTTTTAGTATATACCATGAAGATAATCTCCAAAATGTCAGTCTTTATCTTCAAAACAGTGAAATAAACACACCTGTTTTCCAAAATATTAATTAATTCCTATTTGTTATCATTATTTTTTGATTTTTATGAAGATGACAATAAAGGCAAAAAGTGTGTGAGGTTTACACTTCCAGATCGAATTCCAGGTGCGGGGATCTTCTTGATTATAGTTAAGCTCTATCGTTGAGTGATAATTTGAAATCAGGAGTTTAGAGTCTTAAATTTCGTTACTAGTAACGGTGGTGTTTTATATCTTAGGTTTTTTTAAATCGTCAATTTAATTCCTCGGAGCGAAATGATGGAACATTTTTTAGAATATTTTCTTGAAAAAAGATTGAATGAATACATAAACTTTATTTGAGTGTCAAAAAGATTTAGCTATATAGAAACTAATTGGGGAAACTATAACATACAAATAAAAAGAGAAAAGAAAAAATTGCATAATATAAATTGTAAAAACTAGATGAGAATTTATAAAAATATATAAGTTTAACTAGTATTCATACTACGAATCTCGACAATGGTTGAAAGTAATATTACCACGCCTAGTAATAACTTAACGAGAAATACCAAATTTAAAAGTGTCAAAAATTCACTTACTTTTTGAAGAGTACAACCGTCTCAGTCTTCAAGAAAACTTGAGTGGACTATATTGTTTCCTTGACACGCCAACTGAAAAACAAACCATCGCCAGAAATTCCGAACCAAAGTGGGCGGGCACTATATTATGCAAAATTAGAATCATGCAAAATAAATGCCAATCATTCTTATTGTCTTATCTCAATTGTAATTGGTTCATACATCACAACTTAGCATTGAACATAAAGGTTTGTGCGCTGCTTTAAATTATTTATCTACGGCAGATATTTTGCTAGCAAAACATCCTAAAAGACCAAGAGGAAGCGGATCAGTTTGGGAAGTCGAAATATTCATTTAAAGACGTAAATTTTCGGCATGGGTGAGAGAAAGATCGTCTACGACTGTAGAATCACGAAGTTAATCATAAAGTTAGCTTATTGAATAATTCTTTGTTTTCCTCATTTACTGATAAACGTTAATTTATCATACAAGGATTTAGAGTTCTTAGCGCTGTGGAAGGGATTTTCGCCGTTCGATGCTTCAGGGGAACACGAGGATAATATCATCCCAGAGTGTTTTCGGTGCGTTTATATAATTAGTACATAGTTTTTCTGTGTTATGTAGCTCTCGCTCGCTTACCAAGATTATTCCACAAAAATGTCCCGAACACCGTATTATTGTTATATAGACCCTTTTAATAAATCTTACAATGCTTTATTTTGCGCGTTTGACGTCAAATTTATTCCTTTCAATTTCATTCAAAGGAACGAATTTCAAAAGAATAAATTTGACGTCAAACGCGGAAAATAAAGCCTTGTAGGATTTATTAAAAGGGTCTATAAGAATCGCTGAGTCTGAACAGCGTCTGCTCTCTATCTTTCCTCGATTTTTCAGTCATTTTCAGTAAAAATATAACGCCTGCTATGAATACGAAATCTTTTGTTTATGTCGCGCCGGAAGTGTTTCTTTTCAGAGATTCGAAGTCTAATGACTGCAAATATTGAGAGATGAAAAACCGAAATGAGTTTGTGGCCAAACCATTTGAAACTTGGCAGAAATATTGACGAAAATCCAATCCTTCAAACAAGATTTAAGATAGAGCTATGCGTATCCTTGGCCATGATTTTGAGACCAAAATAGTTGAGTGAGTTTGCACACTTCCGGTCTTCTTCACTAAAATGGGCACTCGAAATCCCAGTATTTTTGTTGTTGTAAAACCGAATTGTAATTTAAAGTTTTGGTTCTGAATTATTAATTTTATTAAAGCTTGAAGGTTAGTTGTTGAACTTCTAAGCCGTGCAGCTGTTGTAGTACCCGATAACCATGATTTTGAGACCAAAATAGTTGAGGGATTTCGCGCTCTTCCCGGTCTTCTTCACTAAAATGGGCACTTAAAACCCTAGTATTTTTGTTTTTCTAAAACCGAATTGTAATTTACAGTTTTGGTTCTGATTTATTATTTTTATTAAAGCTTGCAAGTTAGTTGTTGGACTTCTAAGCCCGGCAGGTGTTGTAATTAAATATTTTGTAAGATATCGAGGAATTAAAACTCTAGCCCCATACATTTTCTGTTAATTTGAGAACTGTAAGTATAGGATTTTCTTGAAAAAGGATTGAATGAATATATAAACTTTATTTGAGTGTCAAAAATATTTAGCTATATAGAAACTAATTTGGGAAACTATAGCATACAAATAAAAAGAGAAAAGAAAAAATTGCATAATATAAATTGTAAAAACTAGATGAGAATTCATAAAAATATATAAGTTTAAACTAGTATTCATACTACGAATCTCGACAGTGGTTGTGAGTAATATTACCACGCCTAGTAATAACTTAGCGAGACATACCAAACTTAAAAGTGTCACTCGAGAAAAATTCACTTACTTTTTGAAGAGTACAACCGTCTTGTTCAAGAAAACTTGGGTGGACTATATTGTTTCCTTGACACGCAAACTGAAAAACAAACTGTTATGAGGTGCTCCTGAAACGTCACAATTTCAAACCTGTTTTCGCTGCAGTGCAAAATTAAATTGATGTATTAATAGAAAGTAGACAGAAAAGGAGCTGCGAATTCAATGATATTTTTAATTATTAATAAGTGTTGGAAATAATTACTATATTGTTTCCTTATAACACGCCAACTGAAAAAACAGACTGTTATGAGGTGCTCCAGAAACGCCAGTGCAAAATTATATTGATGAAATAATAGAAAGTAGACAGAAAAGAAGCTACTAATTTAATGATATATTTAATTATTAATAAGTGTTGGAAAGAATTACAATCGGTAGCTTGATGGATTTTGACATACATTTGCATAAAAAAGAAGAAATTTAATAGTAAAGAAATCTATGGAAAAGAAAGAAAAAAGATAAAAAAGAGAAGGAAAGGAAAGGGAAAAAGAAATGATAAGCAAGGAGAAGAAAAACAATTAAAGAAAGTCGAAAAAAGTTGAAAAAAAACGAAAAGAAACGATGATAAGGGGGTAAATTTACTAGTGAAATAAAGTAATCAAATATGAAAGTAAGAAAAGGAAAAGAAAAGAAAAGAAATGAATAATGTAAGAAGCAATAATGCAAAATAGACATAATATGGTCAAGAGAATTTGTGGAGCACTCCAAAGTGTGCTCAAAGCTCTTTGTTTTGCAGAAGATAGAGAGGGGCGGGGGATAGCAAAACAGTTGGAATTGTTACACTTCAAGAAATTTGCATGTGCGCGTGAGTGTTCTCTCTATCTTCTTTTTCTTTCCGTGTTTTCCTTAATTTTCTTTTCAATTTCTTCGAGTCGTCTACTGTTTTTTATTTTTAATCTTTTTTATGTACACAGTAAGAATTGATTAATTATTAAATTGTTTTGATGGAGCTTTCAAGTTTGCGATTAATATTTAGTGGTAAAAGAATTACCAATTAACGTATATACCCAACTAATGATGATCCTTTTCTTACTCCTTCTTTTGTTTTTATTTCACCAAACAAAAGACTGGTTTTTTTATTTGCCACTGAAGCATAAACTAAAGCTGAAGTGAAAGCTTACTGAAACTTCTTATATTCCACTGAAAATATATGAATAAAAGAAACTTCAAACTACAACATTGAGTTAACCGATTTGTGGTCTATTCCAATTTGATCATGGAGTGAGAACCACATCCAAAAAATGCAGCAAATATTATTTCATATTTACTATTCACTATCCCATTATTATCTCTCTGCATTATATCAATGATTGCTGAAAGCGCAGCAGACATCATTATATACAATTTTACTGTCATTATATACCACAGCTTATTGCATGCACCTGAGTTGCACTTATACAGGAATTTGGCATCCATAGATCTCGGCTCTCATTGAAATATGGGTACACCATCCTCGGGCAACAAATCTGATGTGCTGGGTTTTTATCTTCTCAGGAAGCCTGTGCGTCATGATCGTTGACGTGTCCGTGTTTCCCTGAAATATCTTGTCAAAAGGAATTCGGCTATTAGTAAGTTTATCAGCCAGCAAGGCTCACTGTGTTCAATTGCTGAGCTCAGCTTTGGTTCTAGCAAGCGCTGGGTTTTTCTCCGGGTTCTCATTCTAAAATTTTCCTCCCTCAGCAAAATCTAGAAGCTAATTAAATTTCAATTCGATCTGATTTAGCCCGGCATTCCCTGACTTAGATCAACCTGGATATTGTTTGACGGTTAGACAAAACTGATAGGCGTCGAAGCAGCAGAAGTGCAGGAAAAAAATTGAGTTATAATAGAGAAGAGATTGATATTTTCGTTCGTTTCCTGTCTGTCTATGGCTTGAGGGTTACCTTAATTGATTGATTGAGCGACTGGTTAACAGACAGGCAAAAGGATCAATCGATCGATTCGTAGGT
This sequence comes from Anthopleura sola, assembly GCA_023349425.1. NCBI lineage: Eukaryota > Metazoa > Cnidaria > Anthozoa > Actiniaria > Actiniidae > Anthopleura > Anthopleura sola. Next base: position 1,102,046 of record JALHLI010000021.1, on the reverse strand, counting down.
TATGCTCATTGGTTGGTCCATTGGTTGATCCGCTTACTAATCATTGAGCACCGAAAAAAACGCCAGAACTTCTATTCTAACTCACCTTTACAGTGTTCGCTATCTTGTAATCCACAAACGAATTGTCGCTGTTTTTATAAGCCAGGCTGTATTTTGTCACATACTGCACAATCGAATAATATGGCCTCCCTTGTGTTGCTACCATGGTAACGTATACCACGTGACCCAAGTCCACCTGTAAGTACTGTCCTACAGTATTAGATCCTGCTGACCAACACCCAACATCAACATTAGTGTTATAAGGCGTGGTGGCAGGGTAGTTATTGAGGCGTCCTCTCCAAGACTGGTGTCCTCCTGAGTCAAACGAAGAAGACGCAGTTATCGCTGAGTTTGGGATCTTGTTCAAATTAGCTCCCATTCCAAATGCCAATGCACAATCTAAGTTAGATTCGAATAAAAAAAAAAATAATCAAAGAAGGAAAAAGAAATGCAATCAGTTAACATGAGGGAGTAATTGATCGAATTGGAATTTATAAGTTGATTTTCGTGGAGAGGAAAACGTACTGGAGAATTCCTGGAAAAAAAAGTAAAGCAACAAGTAAATCTATTCAAACACGCCGGACGAATCATAACCATGAATGTTCGAGGGATGGTGTTGTATGGTGATAATTTATCACCATAATGTGGTGAGTATACACCGATTCCGAACATGGTGGATGGACGCGAGTGGCCTGGGCCGATATAACCAAAACGAGGCCAGTCAGTCGTCTGTCATACACAATGTAGCTTTTCCCTTACAATATTTTGAAGTTTTCGCGGTCGATTCGCGGTCAAACATGTCTCTTACAGAAGCTGGTATACCGGGGTCTTCTCTTTCTGGAAGAGCACCATCCTCTTTAAAAACCGAAGAACATCGTTTTTTGTTAAGATGTCGTGGGGATTCATTAAAACGCCTCAAAACAAAGACACAATTAGTTAAGAGGTAAGTCAAAGTCAAAATTTTGCGACAACGAAGCACATCAAATGAAGGAGGCTTTTCGTCTTCAGTTTCTCATAATTTTTTGCTATTTTGAAGATCTTTCAAAGCCTCTTATCAACAAATACAATATCCATGCCTGAATACTTAATTTTGAGCTGAGAGGATGGAAAGGAAGCTATTTTATGTCAGAATTTGTTGTGCATCGCAAGTTGTGAAGTTATGATTCGTAGTTCGACAACAGCCGTTCGCGTATACTGCGAGTGATGTGAATGTTTGCTTTATTCCCACTTGCTCTATCAGATTTAGATTTTCAATGAATAAATATCATCAAATTGATTCTTAGGGTCGATGATGTAAATTCTAGCCGTGCTGGCAACATTGTTGATCCCGATCGCGACAAGATATATAAGAAGAGGAAGGAAAGAAGAGAGGCTCGAGATCAAGAAACAGAGTCTCACACGACTGTCAATTCACTCTATCCTACAGATGGCTGGACATCAGACCTCTTTACACGAGCTGAAATGAACACACATATCTCAAGATCTGGTGAAAACATAGACCCTAACACAACACACAATGTTAGTCCAACTTGTATCAGGAAAGCAACAACATTCCTCAATGACTAATATCTCAAAGTGCTCAAAAGTTCTTCTACTTTAAAGCTCGTTGTCACCACAGCTTCAGAAAAAATGATCCACCCCACCATCTAAAAATCAAGCTCTGTCTTGTCAGTGAAGAAGTGATTCATGTTTACGCTTTACACGCGCCTTAGGGAAGTTAAAAAACGAAACATTTTTCTCCATCATTGGATTGATAGCCTCTTTGTGTACACTGTGGCAAACAACAATGCGAAGGCATAGTGAAAAAAAAAAACTTTAAAAACTGATTAAAACACTAGATATATTTGAAGACACGATCAATAGTATAGCAATCACTTAAGACAGGGAATCACAGACGACTGACTGGTCTCGTTTTGGTTATATCGGCCCAGGCCACCCGATAATGACACAATACAGTTGACACTGAGCGAATGCTGTTGACTTACGTTTGCATTCGAAGATGTTGCTTTTCATCACACAGATGGTATCAGTACTACAATATTTGTCACTGCACGTCGCCACAGACCGATCATCGTACAACGAATAAGTGCCTTCTTCGTTGTAATCCAAGTCAACAGGATTGGACAAGTGACTGCCTTTGTTCAACTCGCATCGTTTGGTCCTGTCATAGAAATTCATGCTATGGCAATCCATGTTGGAGGCACAATTATCGTAGCATTCTTGGTAGTTCTTCACCATTGTTGACGACAGAACATGGTGCTTGAGTATAAAGTTCTTTTGGGTGTACGTTAAAGGACAATCAAGGGACAAGACGTCACCCAGGATAAATGGAACAGTCATCAACAGGCCAAGGACGATGGAGTACAACATTCTTCGAGCTGCGAGGTAAATATTCATCGATAATCAGTGAGCCTGAGTGTAAATAAAAAGGTGATTATTTCAAAAAAGAAAGGAAACAACATTGAAAGTGAAAATATTTTATTTTTCAAAAGCGCGACGGTCACGCTGACAGCCATTTTGTCCGAAAAGGTGATTATCGGCTGATAATCCGAGATAGAAAACCAATCAGAGCGCGCGATTTTGCATAATCACCTTTGTATTTATACTAAAACAGTTTATGCACAACACAGCGTTCCCACTTACGTATGACAATAGTATATAGATTTAGGCACTGCCTAAAAGCGGAGCTCCCATAAATAGTATATATAGTGTTAAAAACGTGACAATTGTGTGACACGGCATAACGCCGGTTACAGCGTTACCACTTCTTCTGATTTTACCAGAACCCAGACGAAAAACTAAAAGAAAAATACATTATTTTAAGCCTTCAAAAGCATTAGAAAACTTTTCAATTCGAAGAAAAATAATTATAGATTGTAGAAAATATGAAGACATGTATAGAACAAAGGATTTTATTCAGCAAATCTTTAGTTTTTATGTGCATGTGGAAAGTGAACTACACTGAAAATTGTCGAAAAATATTATAAGCTTAAGCTTACATTCACTTGAAATTCACATGTAAAAAGAGACATATTCATTAATACAAGATAATAATTTTCTTTGTTAGTAAGTTGGTCTTTGAAAAGTTGTTTCAGATTTATTCTTTACTATATTATCGAGCGAAATATCTTACGAAAACATAAGTTTATCCATAAAAAAAAAACAAAGCTCGTCGATTGTGTAATAATAAAAGCTGGAAAAACCCGATAAATAGCAAATATTTGGTGTGATATGTATTCCTTTTTCAAATTTCATTCAAGAAATTGTCTATAAAAATGTCAAAATATCCATCTGATTATGAAATACGGAATCTTGTTTTGACATCAGAATCCCTCGCGTGAGGCTCGCTGGCCGTCAAATATATTTTTTCAAATAACTAAGTCTTTTTACTAAGGCTTAGTCTTTTTTCTTGAAATGGCATCAAAAACAAATATTCAAAGCTTCAAATATCGCTTTTCTGGTTCACAAGTAATGAAGACATACCAAAATATTGCCTTGTAAAATGAAGATTTGCTATTTTTATGCGCCAGCAGTACATCGGTCAGCATTTAATGTTGTGAGCATGCGTATGTGACACAACTGTCATGGCGGAGGATAATGGCGGATTTGGAACTTGTTCGGCGTTTACCTCGAAAATCTCACAAACCGGGTGGATTTTACAAGGAAATATCAAAGAAAGATAGCGGCGAATGTCTAGAAATAAAGAAAGATGGCAAAAAGCCAAAAGTTGACCCTAAAGAAGTGTATGAAGTTGAGGTACGTTTGAGTTTATAACTTTAATTTGTGTTTAATTTTTTTCGAAAATTAATATTTGTAGATAAACGTGCTTAGAGTACTAAAAAACTTTATAGTTGAGTTCGAAGCCAATAATCAAGCTTCTTTAAACTACTATCATGTGTTTAGATAACATACAATGTACATATATATAATATATATCAATGTATTATTGTCACGAATATGCATTTATTTTTGTTTTATTAAATTATGTTTCTACAGATCGTCGAGAGAAACAAGTTAGAAAACAAAATAAAAATTCACTATGTTGGGTACTCTGAGAAATATGATGAATGGCAAGACTGCAAAGTTGATAAACAACCTATTATTATTATTATTGGTGCTGCCTAGTATATGAAGAGAATTTTTTGTTTGAAGGACCTCTTGCTTTTTCTGACTGTCCTTTTTGTTGCTTTATAAGTTTCCTTGTAAGTTGCTGGAAACGCTTTTTGTTTTGTTTTAAAGTTGCTTTGGTGCCTTTTACTTGTGACAATGCTGTATTTAGCTTTTTTTCCAAGCACCTTAATTTCTGGCCCTTCAAGTTCAAATCCTCTTCAGCTTTCCTCTTCTTGTTCCTTAGACTATTGTTTTCACTCTTTATAGCTTCATTATCCTCCATTTCCATAAGTTTAGTGTGGTCCACTTCACTGTAATAAATTTTGAATTTCCAAACACTATTTTTTACCAGTCTTCCAGCTCTCAATAAGTTTAATTAGCTGTCTACCACCTGCATTAACCTTTTTCAGTGCTTGTTCCACTCTATACATTTTTGACTTGAACAGTGTAAGTATCCTAGAGTTGACAATACTTTTGAAAACATATCTATATTTGTTGAGAGTCAATCTTGTCACCCTTGCAAGCAAAGATTCCCCTTGAGAACTACTGTCTTCATCCATATCAACAACTTGCATTTTATCTTGGTGTACATGTTTGCTGTCTTTGATAATGGAATACAATACATAACTGCAAAAATATGTTTAATATTATTTGAGGACCTCAAAAATAAATAAATATATGCTTATGTACAGTGTATTTTTTCATTTAAAATTGATGTATAATTATTTGTAAATATCCCATCATACAACCTGCCTAGATTAGTTTATAGCTATTTGCAGGTTGTTGGTAAAAATGTATATTTGTATAAACTTGAAAATAAAACTTGATATTGATTTGATTTGATTTGGTTTATTGATAGTTTTATTCAAAGAAAGATACAAACTTTAATTTTTGACCTACAAGTTAATATAGCATTCATAATATATTTTTTTATTTTAATAAAGCTGTCATTTTGTTCATTTTTAATTTGTAAAAAGTTATATTTTAACACATAAAATGGTTTATTGATAGTATTATTCAAAGAAAGATACAAACTTTAATTCTTGACCTACAAGTTAATATAGCATTCATAATATTTTTTTATTTTAATAAAGCTGTCATTTTGTTCATTTTTAATTTGTAAAAAGTTATATTTTAACACATAAAATGGTTTATTGATAGTATTATTCAAAGAAAGATACAAACTTGTTCACAGAAAGATCGAAGAATAATGGCGGGCTTTCTGCTTTTTCGTATGATTGATCCTCCTCAGGTAAACAATCCACTTCTTTCGGGAAGAGAACCATGAACACCGCTGTCATTACTACACTGAGCCATACGGCTCTGTGCGAGACCATTTTTCATGAAGTTACAGTTTAAAACTCGAAAGTGACGGGCCGAAATCTCCGTGTATACTAAAAGTAAACACACCAAAATCTTCAGAATTTCCTCGTCTAAATAAATCTGCGCGGGCTTTTCACTTTTAGCGCATGTGTTAATCGATTCACCGCATTAAAGAAGGTACATGGTGGGCTCACAGCCGGTAAAAAGCAGTACTGATACTAGATGACAGTGAGTCGAACAAAACTTAAAAGTGACGTGGGTTTTTTATTGATCTAGCTCATAATAAACACACCAAATTAAAGCTAAAACATTGAAGATTAATAAACCGTGCAGGCATTTTAACTTTTTCAGTTTTAAATATTAGAAATCCAGGTTTAAAAACTACTTCACAGTCATTTTCTTGTAATTTGGGCGCGACCGGAAATGACTCGGAGATCATAGTCGGTAATTGGATACTGACTATTTCTTAACACATATTTTGCCATGAAGATGATAAAAATGTAAAATGCAGTAAAAACGACAAACTAACCAAGATTTTCTTTCAATGTTTGCCGAAGCAACGTCCTTGGCTTGTTGAGAGTTTCTGCAGCTAGTTTACACATTTTTTGTCGATTTGTTACGAAATATTAGTTTACATTAATGAATTTAATTTCTATGAAGTGTTTTCTACGGAACTGAAATATTATTCTTGCAGTATCATCAGGTTTTTCTGGTCTACAGGCCACTTTTTCTCTCACTGAAGTCTCAGTCACGAAACTCCATCTTAAGATTAAGAATCTTCCCTCTAACTACTCGCTAAATCTTCTTTAGCAAGTCGGCGCTAAAGTCGAACATTTGTTTTTGTTCACTTTAAGACAGACATGACTTCGATTAAACGTATTTTTCGCATTGCAAAAATAAGAAAAAAATACTTCTTGATCCATCTTTGACTACATTATTGCGATTTGTTCTGTGCATTTGTGAGTAAGCAAAGCGCGCGGGAACCCTGTGCATAGTGGTACACGCCGCTGGTATGGACAATAGAATGACGTAATCAAGCCATAAAAATCAACTCGATGGGTTACCATTTGTTTTTCTTTATTTTTTTCGTCCCGGGGAGCTCCGCTATTACTCTACAATCGTGGGGATTCCACGAAGATAACACCAAGAAAACAAGTTTTTCAATCTTTGGAGTACAAATTTCTAGATCGGTGCTATAGAAGAAAATATCTCACAAATAGAGTAGATATCTACAATCTAGTGGAGAAAACTGACAGGTCTATCGTTTGTAAAGTTCGTGATAATCAGAGGCATCCTTTAAGAGAAATGATCCCTAAGAAAAAGTCCGTTAGGTATAATCTTAGGAGTGTATCTAGCTATATGCCAAAAGTAAAGACAGAACGTTTCAAAGAGAGCTTTATAAATCGCTTACACTGTAAGTATAATATTTCGCTGTAACATTCGTAATGTTTGTTTTATGAATGAATAAAGATTTACTTTACTTTACTTTACTTTTACAAGTTCAGAAACAGGTTCGGCGATCCTTTTGTTAATCAATTTCAATTAGTAATAGAAGGTTGAGAAAAACTTTCTCTGTGGAAATTTTAAATATTTCCCGACCGTAGCAACTCAACGAAAAAAAAACACTATACATTTTTTGCGGTAAACCATCCTACTCAACTACACACGAATGCGCCTTCTTTGGAAATTACTGGAGCCAAAAATGATGTGATAGAAATGCTTTTCTTTTTTCATTGATCGCGAAACTGTAGCTGCAGCTGACTTGGCCTTCAGTTTAAGTTGGATGTAAATGAGCACGACTGCTATTGTGTTTTCCCTCATCATTTATTTATAATCTTAATTATTGCAAGGATTTCGTTTGTGTCTTGCAAGTCTAGAATGTTAACACTTAGTTCTCGATTCATATTTCAGTGTATATTTTGAGATTTTGCGCAAAATACCGTACAACTATCTTCTTGAATTTTAAGAATAAATTGAAAATATTAAATAACTGAATTAGTTGTGATTATATTATCCCCTAGATTAAGGAGAATATAGAACTTTTTAAGTATATACCAAAATATGATTCAACTCCTTCAAAACAGTAAAACAAATAAACCTGTTTTGCAAAATAATAATTAATTCCTATTTGTTAATTTTTTTAAATTCTTATAAAGATGACAATCAAGGCAAAAAGGGTGTTGACAGCTAGAAGCTGTATTGATGTTTGAATGTATTTGCAGCACATTGAAGATAGTAAAATTGTGTAACTTTAAGAAATAAGTATATACAGCAGGCAAGAGTAATAGAGATGCTCTGCGTGGGGTTTACACTTCCAGATCGAATTCAGAGGTGCGGGGATCTTCTTGCTTATACCTCAAAAGCTCTACCATTGAGTGATGATTTGCGAGCAGGAGTTTAGTCTTTCTTTTTTTTTTTACTAGTAACGGTACGGTGGTGTTTTATATCTTAGGTTATTTTGAGTCGTCAATAGAATTCCTGGGAGCCAAATGATGGAATTTGTTTTAGAATATGTTTTTGAAAAAAAGATTGAATGAATAGTAAAATAATAGTAAAATTATGAAACTTTAAGAAATAGGTATAATACAGCAGGCAAGAATATTAGAGATGCTCTGCGTGGGGTTTACACTTCCAGATCGAATTCAGAGGTGCGGGGGATCTTCTTGTTTATAGTTTAAAAGCTCTACTGTTGAGTGATGATTTGCGAGCGCGCAGGAGTTTAGTCTTATTTTTCTTACTAGTAACGGTGGTGTTTTATATCTTAGGTTTTTTTTGAATCGTCAATAGAATTCCTGGGAGCCAAATGATGGAACTTTTTTAAGAATATGTTTTTGAAAAAAGATTGAATGAATAGTAAAATAATAGTAAAATTATGAAACTTTAAGAAATAGGTATAATACAGCAGGCAAGAGTAATAGAGATGCTCTGCGTGGGGTTTACACTTCCAGATCGAATTCAGAGGTGCAGGGGATCTATTTGATTATAGTTTAAAAGCTCTACCGTTGAGTGATGATTTGCGAGCAGGAGTTTAGTCTTATTTTTTTTTACTAGTAAAGGTGGTGTTTTATATCTTGGGTTTTTTTGAATCGTCAATAGAATTCCTTGAAGCCAAATGATGGAACTTTTTTTAGAATATGTTTTTGAAACAAGATTGAATGAATACATAAACTTTATTTCAGTGTCAAAAAGATTTAGCTATATAGAAACTAATTGGGGAAACTATAGCATAAGAATACAAAGAGAATAGAAAAAATTGCATAGAATAAATTGTAAAAACCGGATGAGAATTTAAAAAATACATAAGTTTAAACTAGTATTTTTACTACGAATCTCGAATTGTCAAGAACAATATTACCACGCCTAGTAATAACTTAACGAGACATAGCAAATTTAAAAGTGTCACACAAGAAAAATTCACTTACTTTTTGAAGAGTACAACCGTCTTGTTCAAGAAAACTTGGGTGGACTATATTGTTTCCTAAACACACCAACTGAAAAAGCAGACTGTTATGAGGTGCTCCTGAATACGTCAATTCAATTCAATTCAATAACCTGTTTTCGTTGCAGCTCAAAATTATATTGATGCATGTAATGATAGAAAGTAGACAGAAAAGAAGCTGCGAATTTAATGATATATTTAATTATTAATAAGTGTTGAAAGTAATTACAAAGGTTAGCTTGATGGATTTTGATATACATTTGCATAAAAAAGAAGAAATGTAAAGGAAAAGAAATGAAAGGAAAACATGAGGAGCTTAGCCCCTTAAAAAAATTCGCAGATTGTGACGTAAATATTGACATGTACCTGGAGGTTCCCATTGTTATTGAAAAAGTTTAATAGCTAAAAGATTACAATTGAACTGAAAAGCACGGGGCCAGTAAAATAGCTAGCGATGCACGCATGTTAGCGTTCTTAAAATATCTATGGATATTGATGAAATAGAAAGAACACAATGCTTCAATAGAAATTCAATCATTTTAGCGAAGGAATCAATGTCATTGCTAAATGAAGTTTTCCTCTGCCATCAAGTATCTCATCTTATACAGTACGTCCAGGCCGAAATCTCTTACTACAACAACTAGTATCGCTATATGATCCAAGTAGACCACCGTTCGACAGGCATTCTACAATCTCAAGCAAAATAAAATGGGACACGTACTATTCTGGAACACCGTTCCCCCTCTACCCCCTAGCAATGTTGTCTCGCATGCATTTTATTCGGTAACCACTTCATAAGCTCGACAACTTCATAGACCAACATTGCTAAGGGGGAAAGGGTTGTAGTGGCACTTTATTTTTGCAGAAGATTGTAGTGCCCAAGTAGAGTTGATTTCTACGGATCTTTCAGTACTATCATATATTGTCGAAGTATTGGAAATTTCTACAGTCATTTGTACTAACCTCCATCGCAATTTCTAAACTTTTTAAACCAAGTAGATACATGATTCTCGCAAAATTTCCCTGAGCTACAGATAAAATCCTGCCGACATATACTAAGTAAAGTATTTGCGACCAGGCCTGCATGCAATCCCTCCAAAGTTGTTAGCCTTTTGTAAGCCTTTAGCCCGTGCATTTTTACAATGTGTTATTGTGCGAGAATATAAACAAACCGAAGGGAAACCCAACAACTCTCTTTCGCTTCTTCAGTAAATTTAAAAGAATTTAAAAGAAGACAAGTGTTGAAAAGCTTGCAGCTACTGAAACATTTGCATTATGTATTTCTACACGTATCAAGATATTTGCAAGCTTTCTATTTCTAGAATTAAAGTGATAATAAGTGTTAAAAAATACTGTTTGAATATGTTATTTCATGGAATATGTTATAAAGCGGCCTGTCAATATAAGGCATTCCGTATAATATTCACAGAAGCTTAGCATCTATACGAACATGTAACTAGTATTGGAATTTAGTTAAGTTCCCTTCAAATGCCAAGGGAGCTCGCTGCGTCGAATAGGACTCTCCACATTTCAGTTTTATTATTTAGTATTATGAGAATTCATATCAGCTGAATTATTTGTCAGCAACTCAAACTTACTCGATTAGAGCAGCACAACTCGCATCGCTAGAACTCTTAGAGGAATTTAAAGCCTGTCAAAATGATTTACCATGGCTAATATTGAGATGCTACGGCTAAAACTTCGTTTTAGTTTTTCTATAAATTCGTGTTCACGAGCTTCTTTGACAAAGTAAAACCCGCATCCAATTATGAAATCAAGGTAGGGGAGCCTGAACATTTTCTCGAAGCTCGTTCTAGCTCTCGAATTTGAAAGAAAAAATAATTTTATTGATAATAACTTTTCAGTATTTTAGAAACACTGGATCCTGCGTTTGTAATGAGAGAAATTTGAATTCTAGTTCCAATTTTGTTTATACCGAAAAACATTTGCCGTGTCCTACCCTACTAAGGCAGTCATTGGGGCGCAATTTTTACCCGTCATGGGTTATGCTAACAACTTAGCTTGAGCTTGTTAGCTTCGCGCTGATTGGCTAGTTACATTTTCTTGTATCACCTAGGGAGGATGCCATGATGTTCCTTCAAATGTTTGCCAATAGAGGAGTACTTATGTTCATTAATACGTTGAAAGAGTTGTCGGGTTGACATACCAACATAATCTGAATCGCACAGATCACACTTAAATTGATAAACAACGCAATTGGAATCAAGCGGGAACCCTGTGGTGGTACACGCCGTATGTACGTACGGACAAGCCATGAAAAATCAACCCGATGGGTTACCATTTTTTCTTAACTATGGTGCTCCGCTCGCGCGGGCCTTCGGTCCGCGCTGGAGCTCCGCTAGTACTAAAACAAACGGAAAATCCATATCTCTGCTGTGTTAAAGTGATGAACTAAAAGTATTGGCTTCAGACAAAGAAGTTACTTACTCAGTATACCAGCTGAAGAACTCGTTGATTACGGAGATGTGTACGAGCGAATTCAATGAATAGGGCGGAAAGTTTGTTTATAACTCACTCATGTTAATCATTGACATTGCACGGAGGTTAATTATGTTAGAAGCTTCATACTACGCTCTCTAATATTATATTTTAATACTTGACGGGCTCTTTGTGATTGTAAAAATTATCACTTCAATATTATATTATACAGTGAGAATATTTTGATATTCTTCAGTTTTGCTGTGTTTTTGGGTATCTGTTTTGTATGTGTTGCATTACTTTGTTGCTACCTACTAATAAAACACTCATCTTCTCGAGGATTAAAACACCTTTTCAAGATAAGCTTAACACCTATAAACCTCCCGCTAGGAAACTAGGAAACTAAGCTCCTCATGAAGAAAGATAAAAAAGAAATGGCAAGGAAGGGGAAAAAGAAAAGATAAAGAAGAAGAAGAAGAAGCAGAAGAAGAAGAAGAAGAAGAAGAAGAAGAAGAAGAAGAAGAAGAAGAAGAAGAAGAAGAAGAAGAAGAAGAAAAAAAGTCAAAAGAAGTTGAAAAGACAGAAAAGAATCGATGATAAAAGGGGGTAAATTTACTAGTGAAATAAAGAAATCAAATACGAAAGCAAGAAAAGGAAAAGAAAAGAAAAGAAATGAATAATGTAAGAAACAATAAAGCAAAATAGATATAAAATGGTCAAGAGAATTTGTGGAGCACTCCAAAGTGTGACGGACGAACTTTGAAATCTGTGAGCTAAATTTGCTCAAAGCTCTTTGCTTTGCAGAAGATAGAGAGGGGCGGGGGGTAGCAAAAGAGTTGGAATTGTTTCACTTCAAGAAATTTGTATGTGCGCGTGTGTGTTCTCTCTATCTTCTTTTTCTTTCTTCGAATCATCTACAGTTTTTTATTTTTTATTTTTTTTTATGTAAACAGTAAGAATTGATTAATAATTAAATTGTTTTGATGGAGCTTTCAAGTTTACGATTAATAATTAGTGGTAAAAGAATTGTCAATTAACGTATATACCCAACTAATAATAATCCTTTTCTAACTCCTTCTTTTGTTTTTATTTTACCAAGCAAAAGCCTGGATTTTTATTTTTTTATTTGCCACTTAAGCATAAACTAAAGCTGAAGTGAAAGCTTACTGAAGCTTCTTATGTTCCACTGAAAACATATGAATAAAAGAAACTTCAAACTACAACATTGAGTTAACCGATTTGTGGTCTAATCCAATTTGATCATGGAGTGATAACCACATCCAAAAATTGCAGCAAATATTATTTCATATTTACTATTCACTATCCCATTATTATCTCTCTGCATTATATCAATGATTGCTGAGAGCGCAGTAGACAGCATTATTTCGATTTTGCTGTCATTGATATACCACAGCCTATACCCTACACTTGAGTTTCATTTATACAGGAATTTGGCATCCATAGATCTCGGCTCTCATTGAAATATGGCCATACCATTCTCTTACAACGAATCTGATGTACTGTGTCTTTATCTTCTCGGGAAGCCTGTTGGTTACGATCGTTGACCGGTCAGTGTTTCCCTGAAATATCTTGTCAAAAGGAATTCGGCTATTAGTAAGTTTATCAGCCAGCGAGGCTCACTGTGTTCAATTGCTGAGCTTAGCTTTGGTTCTAGGAAGCGCTGGATTTTTCTCCGGGTTCTCGTTCTAAAATTTTCCTCCCTCAGCAAAATCTAGAAGCTAATTAAATTTCAATTCTATCTGAGTAAGCCCGGCATTCCCTGACTTAGATCAACCTGGATATTGTTTTACGGTTAGACAAAACTGATAGGCGTCGAAGCAGTAAAAGTCCAGGGAAAAAATTGAGTTATAATAGAGAAGCGATTGATATTTTCGTTCGTTTCCTGTCTGTCTTTGGCTTGAGGGTTACCTTGATTGATTGATTGAGCGACTGGTTAACAGACAAGCAAAAGGATCCATCGATCGATTCGTAGGTTATGCTCATTGGTTGGTCCATTGATTGATCTGCTTACTAATCAGTGAGCACCGAAAAAAGAAAAGGCAAGAACTTATATTCTAACTCACCTTTACAGTGTTTGCTATTTTGTAATCCACAAACGAATTGTCGCGGTTTTTATAAGCCAGGCTGTATTTTGTCACATACTGGGATCCCAGATATGGCCTCCCTTGTGTTGCTACCATGGTAACGTATACCACGTGACCCAAGTCCACCTGTAAGTACAGTCCTACAGTACTAGGCCCTGCTACCCAACACCCAGCATCAACCCAACCGTTATAAGGCGTCGTGACAGGGTAGTTGTTGAGACGTCCTCTCCAAGGCTCGTGTCCTGAGCCGTGCGAAGAAGACGCAGTTATCGCTGAGTTTGGGATCTTCTTCAAATTAGCTCCCATTCCAAATGCCAATGCACAATCTAAGTTAGATTCGAATAAGGAAATAAGGAAATGCAGTCAGTTAACATGAGGGAGTAATTGATCGGATTGGAATTTATAAGTTGATTTTCGTGGAGAGGAAAACGCACCGGAGAGAAAAATAAGCCGCCTCGAAACACAGGAGCAACAAAAAAATCTATTCAAGCACGCCGGACGCCAAGCTCGAAAATCATAACCATGAAGGTTCGAGGGATGGTGTTGCATGGCCATAATGTATCACCATAATGTGGTGAGTATAGATAATGACAATATACAGTTGACACCAGGGACCGCGCCACGTATTTTGGATTGGGGGGACTAACGACCGCCGAAGGCGGGAATTACTAGGGGGGTCAGGTGGCATGCTCCACCAGAAAATTTTGAAATTATAACCCTCGGAAATGCGATTTCCAGTGTTTTGAGGGGCATCGAGAGCATATGAAAAGGCATCAAATTTTTGGAAATATTGAATAACTTGGCAATGAGAAAAGGCATTTCGGATTGTGACAAAAATAATTGCATTTGATAAAGTAACCAGAGTTTCATGTTTATTCGCAAATGGATAGTCTTTAAAAATCTAACTGATATATAGATGTATAAAAACAATGAATAGAACATCAAGACTATAAGACGTTCAAACCAGTGATTTTAAGAGAGAAAATAATAATAATAATAATAATAATAATAATAATAATAATAATAAAACAAAATGGCGGTAAAAATATAGCCCCACCCCCCCCCCCCCCCCCCCCTGTCGCGCGGTCCCT
>JALHLI010000021.1:1025000-1082500 GCA_023349425.1 Anthopleura sola | reverse complement strand
AACGAAGGGTTAATTTTGAAATGGCTATAACTCGCTCAATACAGAAACAGAGCTTGGGCTGACCTGTGTTCCTGCAGTTATATATTCCCATTAGAGCTCCTTCTAAAAGCTGATCCTTTACGATGCTCTTCAAAGGACAGATTACTATCACTCGTTTTAAAAGTCGTGTTCTTCAACATCGAGCATAATTTAGCTATAGGGAGACATTAGAAAATCATGCGTCTTTTTCCAAAACCAGTAGAAGTAATGCTAGGAGATCTCCACCGTCCACAAGCTGTTTTATTTCTGCTCTTTCTTAAAGTCAAATACATATTCTGTAGTATTTTTTTCGATCGCAACTTCGGCTTCTTCACTAGTCTCCTCCTTTGCAGACGTGTTATTACATCACTTTTTTACTATCTTTACATTGATTGTCAGATGTCAATCATAATTGACGAAGCCGAGCCAATCAGAGCACCCGTTCGTGTACGAACGGGGAGTTAGAAAAAGACAATGGCTGCGGGCAGGCGTTCCCTTCTCCTCTCTCCCTTCCTCTTCCCAATCCTCCCCGTCCCGGAAAGAACCAACGAAGAACGCCTGCAATGCAGGCTAATACTTCTATTAAATAAAATTGTTAATTTATAATTTTCCAGTTGTCTTGAATAACCTTTTGCTACTACTATATAAGTTAATATCGTAAACGAAAGTGAGCCAACTGGACAATTTGCGTAATTCTTAGAGTTTAAGACTTTTATTTAATATTGAGTTGCGGGTTCTAAAGATTGTCTATTTGAATGAGTGCATTCAGTTTCTATGAAAGGAATGGAAGCATCCTTGCTACTTTTTTGTACGTAAATGTTGTAAAGAAACGTATATAACCTAAAAAATGAACTGGATTATTTGCGTCCTGCATAGTTCCGGAGTTACAGTCAATGCACATATAGCTCTCTTTAGTCAGTGAAAGGTTCAAATTTAACTCAGTAATCACGAAAAGAGAAGCAATTGTCTTACTCCAACGATAGATACTTTAAGGCTCGTTTACACTGGCGATCTTTGCGGCGATTTTTGATGCCATTTTTGAAAATATAATGAATCTTGTCTTATGCTTCTAAAGAGAAATTTGCCAAGGTAATCTTGGTTTCCTGAATAAAACTTTAAAAGTTCATCCTTTACCATATTTGACTATGACCAAAATCCCCCGCGTAAATGGGCCTTTTAAAGATATTTTTTTATAGGATGAAAACTTTTATGTCGTTTGTTTGAACTTCTATCCTTCTATCTATGAAAGCTGAACTACATGTCAAATATCAATAAAGAAAAACGTACCTCAGACCTGCGAATATTTTGCTTCAAAAGGTATCTGTTCTCGGCGATTTAGTAAGCAACTCTGAAACCGATCTAGCTCGGCTCTTTGTTTATACCCGGGTCCCTTTTCTCCTCAGGCGAAAATATAATTACAAAACCACCTGCACCCTGGTAATTAATTGTTGAGTTTATAGATCGAAAGAAAAAACATAAAGATTGTTTATGAGTTTTTTGCGCTTCGTCAAAGATTTTCTCGTATGCAGTTATCAATTAATTGTTTCATTTCGAAGCATTAACAAGTTGTTTTCTTAGGTATAAATGTCTAAATGAACGTTAAAAAGAAAGCAAAAGGGGGAGGGAGGGGAAGGAAACGCAGAAAAAAAAGTCATCGAAATTCAAAACTCTTCGTATCCCTTAGGGAAAGCGTAGCTTGTCAAGCCAATAAGGGGGCCATGCGCTGACTTAGTTCAGCCAGGAAGTTGTTTCAGGGTTCGATTTGTGAGTTAGCCGTGCCCTGCCGGACTTATAGATCAACCCAGAGGTTGTTTCAGAGCTAGTCGTTTCCTGACTTGTAGTTGCGAGTTGCCTGTTGTAATTCGGTCTTTCACAGCCATCCAATGAAAATATAATAAATAAGAGTATGCGCTTCCCATTAAATGGTTGGTTGCGAATTGAGCAATGTTCGCTTTTTTTAGGAAAGAAAAGTACCTTGGGCATGTTGGGGTGATCATTGATTGTCACTTAAATTGGAAAGCTCATACTCAATAATCTTTTTTATTCTCTTGTATTTCTCTATTATTCTCTTTTTTTACTTATGGTCTTCTATATAGCTTGGGGTAACACATATCAATGTACAATTAAGCAATTATTTATTCTACACAAGAAAGCCAGACGAATAATATTTTTTCTTCTTATAATGACCATACTAATATATCCTCTCTTGAAAAAGTTAAAAGTGTTAAAAGTCGAGGATCTTATTTACTTCTATAACGTTGTGTTTATGTGTGACTATCATTCAGGCAAACTACCAAGTATTTTTGATTCACTCTTTGTTAAAGTTTCTCAAATCATGACATAATTATAATACAAGGCTTGTATCTAAGTCGTCATTCTCTCTCCCTTGTGTAAGAACCAACTATGGTAAATTTAATATCAGGTTTAATGGAGTCTGACATGGTATGGAATTCGGCAGTAGACGAAAAACTCAAAGATCTTTGTGGTTATTAAAAAAAGTATCGAAAAACAGTTTGCCTAATTTTGACCTTGATGATCAGCGTGCCTCTGGCAAACAAACATTTAATAATTCCATATATCTATTTTTAACTTCTACTGACTATTTTGTCTAGTTCGTAACTATATATGATATTTGATAATTAACCATTTTGTGTAAGTAGAAATATTTATTATTATAAGTAATAGCATGACTTGAGGGTGATTAGTGATTAAATGTCCCCGAAAGCCGAGGGAGGTTTTGTTGAAGTCCCGACGCCGAAGGCGGAGGGACTTTAACTAAACCTCCCGAGGCTTGAGGGGACATTTAATCACTCTATCACCCGAAATGTCATGCTATTAGTTTGTAATATCATGATTACCAAGGAATAAAACTGCTCTTAGGAAATATGTTAGCTTTCGTACGATGCATAAATTACAAAGTTTTACAAAGCTGTTGATATGCGGCATACTTAAGGGAATTCGCCTTTGTTAAATGCGACAATGGCGAATTGAATCAGCATTCATTCATTCGTGGTGCTTTATTCTAATTCACTTTGGTCGGCCTAGAGCGGTATTAATGAAGTGTTTTGAAACCGTCTTGATTACGTCACAAATAGTAAGAAAAATTCTCGGCTAGTCAACGTATGCGCAAAGATTATTCAATGGATCCCACAAGTGCTGGGGTGTTCAATAGTGTGTAGTCCAGAGTCATTGCGCAAAAGTTTCGATTGGGTCGAGGTCGATGCTACCCAGCCATGGTCCCGGTGATTGTCATATGAGGGACCATGCCTTGATAGTGATGAGGGATATTTAGACTAAATATCCCTCATGACTATATTCATGAGGGATATTTAGTCTAAATATCCCTCATGATTATATTCATGAGGGATATTTAGTCTAAATATCCCTCATGATTATATTCATGAGGGATATTTAGACTAAATATCCCTCATGAATATAATCATGAGGGATGTTAGACCTTAAACATCCCTCTGGAAACAATGGATCCCGAGGTAATCATGATATTATTTGTAGTTATATTATTTGTTTACATATTAATTTTATATAATCATCAGGCAAGTAAAAAGGTCTTGAATCAGTGAAAGAGAGTGGCAATTGAGGTTTTTACCAAAAATAGGTTATTGATATTCTAAATTCAGCTATTTTCTAAATTTCAAATTTTGTTTTCCTTTTTGAAATTCACATTTTTTTGCCTTTTTTCATTTTTTTTTTTTACTCAATTTAATAACTTGAAATTTCCTATGCAATTTGTGTCAAAGCTCGTCCAAAAGGTACTATTTCCATCTTTTATAAATAATTTTAAATGTTGAAAATTCATACCGTTTTTACCTTTTATTATG
Source organism: Anthopleura sola (assembly GCA_023349425.1). Taxonomy (NCBI): domain Eukaryota; kingdom Metazoa; phylum Cnidaria; class Anthozoa; order Actiniaria; family Actiniidae; genus Anthopleura; species Anthopleura sola. The sequence goes on along the minus strand of JALHLI010000021.1, from coordinate 1,078,643 downwards.
TTTGTAAGTTATTTTAAAACATTCGCAGATTGTGAAATTGACAACCATGCATCGCAATATGTATTTAGTCCATGCTGTATTTTATATGACAATCAAATCTATTCAACGAAAGGTAGAATGATGATTATTTACCAGTGACAATTTAAAGATGTTCAAGAGTTATTCATAGCAGTTGAAAAATTAAGAATAAACCGTTATGTAAACAGGAAGTTGTCGCAATTAAAGAACTTTCAAAACGTTACGAGTGCCTATTAATTCCAAATTGTACGAGAAGGTCGTGCGAATTTTTATTTATAGTTCACTCAACAAAGTTTTATAAAAAATGTGAAGCGAAGGCATTCATCCATCTTCATTGCCTTTGCTATAACCGACCCTTCTCCAAGAAAGCTAAGTCAAGAAAGCTAAGTTTGTTTGAACTTTTATCCTTCTATCTATGAAAGCTGAACTACATGTCAAATATCAATAAAGAAAAACGTACCTCAGACCTGCGAATATTTTGCTTCAAAAGGTATCTGTTCTCGGCGATTTAGTAAGCAACTCTGAAACCGATCTAGCTCGGCTCTTTGTTTATACCCGGGTCCCTTTTCTCCTCAGGCGAAAATATAATTACAAAACCACCTGCACCCTGGTAATTAATTGTTGAGTTTATCGATCGAAAGAAAAAACATAAAGATTGTTTATGAGTTTTTTGTGCTTCGTCAAAGATTTTCTCGTATGCAGTTATCAATTAATTGGGAGGGAGGGGTAGGAAATGCAGAAAAAAAAGTCATCGAAATTCAAAACTCTTCGTATCCCTTAGGGAAAGCGTAGCTTGTCAAGCCAATATAAGGGGGCCATGCGCTGACTTAGTTCGGCCAGGAAGTTGTTTCAGGGTTCGATTTGTGAGTTAACCGTGCCCTGACTTATAGATCAACTGAGAGGTTGTTTCAGAGCTAGTCGTTTCCTGATTTGTAGTTGCGAGTTGCCTGTTGTAATTCGGTCTTTCACAGCCATCCAGTGAAAATATAATAAATAAGAGTATGCGCTTCCCATTAAATGGTTGGTTGCGAATTGAGCAATGTTCATTGGTGTCAGGAGGACCAGAAGTGCGCGCTTTTTGTAGGAAAGAAAAGTACCTTGGGCATGTTGGGGTGATCATTGATTGTCACTTAAATTGGAAAGCTCATACTCAATAATCTTTTTTATTCTCTTATATTTCTCGATTTATTCTCTTTTTTTACTTATGGTCTTCTATATAGCTTGGGGTAACACATATCAATCTACAATTAAGCAATTATTTATTCTACAGAAGAAAGCCAGACGAATACTATTTTTTTCTTCTTATAATGACCATACTAATATATCCTCTCTTGAAAAAGTTAAAAGTGTTAAAAGTTGAGGATCTTATTTACTTCTATAACGCTGTGTTTATGTATGACTATCATTCAGGCAAACTACCAAGTATTTTTGATTCACTCTTTGTTAAAGTTTCTCAAATACATAATTATAATACAAGGCTTGTATGTAAGTCGTCATTCTCTCTCCCTTGTGTAAGAACCAACTATGGTAAATTTAATATCAGGTTTAAAGGAGTCTGACATGGTATGGAATTCGGCAATAGACGAAAAACTCAAAGATCTTTGTGGTTATTAAAAAAAAGTATCGAAAAACAGTTTGCCTAATTTTGACCTTGATGATCAGCGTGCCTCTGGCAAACAAACATTTGATAATTCTATATATCTATTTTTAACTTCTACTGACTATTTTGTCTAGTTCGTAACTATATATGATATTTGATAATTAACCATTTTGTGTAAGTAGAAATATATATTATTTGTAATTATATTATTTGTTTACATATTAATTTTATATAATCATCAGGCAAGTAAAAAGGTCTTGAATCAGTGAAAGAGAGTGGCAATTGAGGTTTTTACCAAAAATAGATTATTGATATTCTAAATTCAGCTATTTTCTAAATTTCAAATTTTGTTTTCCTTTTTGAAATTCACATTTTTTTGCCTTTTTTCATTTTTTTTTTTACTCAATTTAATAACTTGAAATTTCCGATGCAATTTGTGTCAAAGCTCGTCAAAAAGGTACTATTTCCATCTTTTATAAATAATTTTACTGAAATGTTGAAAATTCATACCGTTTTTACCTTTTATTATGTTTGTAAGTTATTTTAAAACATTCGCAGATTGTGAAATTGACAACCATGCATTGCAATATGTATTTAGTCCATGCTGTATTTTATATGACAATCAAATCTATTCAACGAAAGGTAGAATGATGATTATTTACCAGTGACAATTTAAAGCTGTTCAAAAGTTATTCATAGCAGTTGAAAAATTAAGAATAAACCGTTATGTAAACAGGAAGTTGTCGCAATTAAAGAACTTTCAAAACGTTACGAGTGCCTATTAATTCCAAATTGTACGAGAAGGTCGTGCGATATTTTATTTATAGTTCACTCAACAAAGTTTTATAAAAAATGTGAAGCGAAGGCATTCATCCATCTTCATTGTGACGGAACAATTTCTTGTCCGCGACAGCGCGAGTTCGTTGAGTTAAAGGAAATAATAAACAAGCCGAGGTACGATTATAAAGATATTTAATTTAAGCAATCATGAAGTACAAATGGTACTTTATAGAAAGTACTAAATTTCACACAATTAATGGTAATAACTCGTATAAGAACACTCAATGAATAATATGTATTAAGAATACGCAAAGTTTAAATAGCAGAATATAGGTTGCACATTATTTAACCACGGTTGCCGAAGTACTAGGTAACAAAGAGGGATGCACACATACCTTAAGTAAGTTGAGAAGTCTCTATACCTTGCTGAGGATCCGACGAACTAACTAGAGGGTTCGCAAACCGTCCTTATAAACCCTTAAGGCGGAGCATAAGGATTCGAAGGACAGATGCCAATCTAAGGGAACTTTTGCTTAACAACTGATAAGGTGTGCACCCCCCGGCTGGTAGCTATGAAGAAGTAATTCCTAAGTTTTCTAATAGATTCGTTAAACAGTACGTTGAAGTAAAACAACAAATGTAAAGAACAACTATTTGTTCAACTTTCTATCAAAAGAAATCTAAGTTGTAGCGAAGTTCGTTATGAGAATAAGCTAGCTAAAACTTTGGTAACCGTAAACACAAAATATCGTAAACAACTCATAAATTAGCTAAAATATTAAAATTACATTTAAGGACTTCCCATTTTATAGCGTCTCTGGCAACCGCGGTTTCCAACGTAAAATGAATGGTACTGAAAGACTATTTACTCAATGGTCTTATGTCCAAACAATAAGGGATTAACTTAGCATACACTAGAGGTAAACACAATGAAGGCCGATTCCAGATTCTTATTGTTTGAACATGTAGCACATTTTAACCTATTATTAAGTAATCCTTTTTCATGTTTGATTCATGTTCCAAGGATTACAGTAATTGAATACGATAACAGCTGTGATTAATATGGGCAAGAGTTGAAAGAACACGACTCCAATTCCGTGTCGTCACATCATTGCCTTTGCTATAACCGACCCTTCTCCAAGAAAGCTAAGTCAAGAAAGCTAAGTTTGTTTGAACTTTTATGCTTCTATCTATGAAAGCTGAACTACATGTCAAATATCAATAAAGAAAAACGTACCTCAGACCTGCGAATATTTTGCTTCAAAAGGTATCTGTTCTCGGCGATTTAGTAAGCAACTCTGAAACCGATCTAGCTCGGCTCTTTGTTTATACCCGGGTCCCTTTTCTCCTCAGGCGAAAATATAATTACAAAACCACCTGCACCCTGGTAATTAATTGTTGAGTTTATAGATCGAAAGAAAAAACATAAAGATTGTTTATGAGTTTTTTGCGCTTCGTCAAAGATTTTCTCGTATGCAGTTATCAATTAATTGTTTCATTTCGAAGCATTAACAAGTTGTTTTCTTAGGTATAAATGTCTAACTGAACGTTAAAAAGAAAGCAAAAGGGGGGGGGGGGGGGGGGGGGGGGGAGGGGAAGGAAATGCAGTAGCTTGTCAAGCCAATAAGGGGGCCATGCGCTGACTTAGTTCAGCCAGGAAGTTGTTTCAGGGTTCGATTTGTGAGTTAACCGTGCCCTGACTTGTAGATCAACTCAGAGGTTGTTTCAGAGCTAGTCGTTTCCTGACTTGTAGTTGCGAGTTGCCTGTTGTAATTCGGTCTTTCACAGCCATCCAGTGAAAATATAATAAATAAGAGTATGCGCTTCCCATTGAATGGTTGGTTGCGAATTGAGCAATGTTCATTGGTGTCAGGAGGACCAGAAGTGCGCGCTTTTTGTAGGAAAGAAAAGTACCTTGGGCATGTTGGGGTGATCATTGATTGTCACTTAAATTGGAAAGCTCATACTCAATAATCTTTTTTATTCTCTTATATTTCTCGATTTATTCTCTTTTTTTACTTATGGTCTTCTATATAGCTTGGGGTAACACATATCAATCTACAATTAAGCAATTATTTATTCTACACAAGAAAGCCAGACGAATAATATTTTTTCTTCTTATAATGACCATACTAATATATCCTCTCTTGAAAAAGTTAAAAGTGTTAAAAGTCGAGGATCTCATTTACTTCTATAACGCTGTGTTTATGTATGACTATCATTCAGGCAAACTACCAAGTATTTTTGATTCACTCTTTGTTAAAGTTTCTCAAATACATAATTATAATACAAGGCTTGTATCTAAGTCGTCATTCTCTCTCCCTTGTGTAAGAACCAACTATGGTAAATTTAATATCAGGTTTAAAGGAGTCTGACATGGTATGGAATTCGACAGTAGACGAAAAACTCAAAGATCTTTGTGGTTATTAAAAAAAAGTATCGAAAAACAGTTTGCCTAATTTTGACCTTGATGATCAGCGTGCCTCTGGCAAACAAACATTTAATAATTCTATATATCTTTTTTTAACTTCTACTGACTATTGTGTCTAGTTCGTAACTATATATGATATTTGATAATTAACCATTTTGTGTAAGTAGAAATATATATCATTTGTATATAATCATCAGGCAAGTAAAAAGGTCTTGAATCAGTGAAAGAGAGTGGCAATTGAGGTTTTTACCAAAAATAGATTATTGATATTCTAAATTCAGCTATTTTCTAAATTTCAAATTTTGTTTTCCTTTTTGAAATTCACATTTTTTTGCCTTTTTTCATTTTTTTTACTCAATTTAATAACTTGAAATTTCCGATGCAATTTGTTTCAAAGCTCGTCAAAAAGGTACTATTTCCATCTTTTATAAATAATTTTAAATGTTGAAAATTCATACCCTTTTTACCTTTTATTATGTTTGTAAGTTATTTTAAAACATTCGCAGATTGTGAAATTGACAACCATGCATCGCAATATGTATTTAGTCCATGCTGTATTTTATATGACAATCAAATCTATTCAACGAAAGGTAGAATGATGATTATTTACCAGTGACAATTTAAAGCTGTTCAAAAGTTATTCATAGCAGTTGAAAAATTAAGAATAAACCGTTATGTAAACAGGAAGTTGTCGCAATTAAAGAACTTTCAAAACATTACGAGTGCCTATTAATTCCAAATTGTACGAGAAGGTCGTGCGATTTTTTATTTATAGTTCACTCGACAAAATTTTATAAAACATGCGAAGCAAAGGCATTCATCCATCTTCATTGCCTTTGCTATAACCGACCCTTCTCCAAGAAAGCTAAGTCAAGAAAGCTAAGTTTGTTTGAACTTTTATCCTTCTATCTATGAAAGCTGAACTACATGTCAAATATCAATAAAGAAAAACGTACCTCAGACCTGCGAATATTTTGCTTCAAAAGGTATCTGTTCTCGGCGATTTAGTAAGCAACTCTGAAACCGATCTAGCTCGGCTCTTTGTTTATACCCGGGTCCCTTTTCTCCTCAGGCGAAAATATAATTACAAAACCACCTGCACCCTGGTAATTATTTTTTGAGTTTATCGATCGAAAGAAAAAACATAAAGATTGTTTATGAGTATTTTGCGCTTCGTCAAAGATTTTCTCGTATGCAGTTATCAATTAATTGTTTCATTTCGAAGCATTAACAAGTTGTTTTCTTGGGTATAAATGTCTAAATGAACGTTAAAAAGAAAGCAAAAAGGGGGGGGGGGGGGAGGGAGGGGTAGGAAATGCAGAAAAAAAAGTCATCGAAATTCAAAACTCTTCGTATCCCTTAGGGAAAGCGTAGCTTGTCAAGCCAATATAAGGGGGCCATGCGCTGACTTAGTTCGGCCAGGAAGTTGTTTCAGGGTTTGAATTGTGAGTTAACCGTGCCCTGACTTATAGATCAACTCAGAGGTTGTTTCAGAGCTAGTCGTTTCCTGATTTGTAGTTGCGAGTTGCCTGTTGTAATTCGGTCTTTCACAGCCATCCAGTGAAAATATAATAAATAAGAGTATGCGCTTCCCATTGAATGGTTGGTTGCGAATTGAGCAATGTTCATTGGTGTCAGGAGGACCAGAAGTGCGCGCTTTTTGTAGGAAAGAAAAGTACCTTGGGCATGTTGGGGTGATCATTGATTGTCACTTAAATTGGAAAGCTCATACTCAATAATCTTTTTTATTCTCTTATATTTCTCGATTTATTCTCTTTTTTTACTTATAGTCTTCTATATAGCTTGGGGTAACACATATCAATCTACAATTAAGCAATTATTTATTCTACACAAGAAAGCCAGACGAATAATATTTTTTCTTCTTATAATGACCATACTAAAATACCCTCTCTTGAAAAAGTTAAAAGTGTTAAAAGTCGAGGATCTCATTTACTTCTATAACGCTGTGTTTATGTATGACTATCATTCAGGCAAACTACCAAGTATTTTTGATTCACTCTTTGTTAAAGTTTCTTAAATACATAATTATAATACAAGGCTTGTATGTAAGTTGTCATTCTCTCTCCCTTGTGTAAGAACCAACTATGGTAAATTTAATATCAGGTTTAAAGGAGTCTGACATGGTATGGAATTCGGCAATAGACGAAAAACTCAAAGATCTTTGTGGTTATTAAAAAAAAGTATCGAAAAACAGTTTGCCTAATTTTGACCTTGATGATCAGCCTGCCTCTGGCAAACATTTAATAATTCTATATATCTTTTTTTAACTTCTACTGACTATTGTGTCTAGTTCGTAACTATATATGATATTTGATAATTAACCATTTTGTGTAAGTAGAAATATATATTATTTGTAATTATATTATTTGTATACATATTAATTTTATATAATCATCAGGCAAGTAAAAAGGTCTTGAATCAGTGAAAGAGAGTGGCAATTGAGGTTTTTACCAAAAATAGATTATTGATATTCTAAATTCAGCTATTTTCTAAATTTCAAATTTTGTTTTCCTTTTTGAAATTCACATTTTTTTGCCTTTTTTCATTTTTTTTACTCAATTTAATAACTTGAAATTTCCGATGCAATTTGTTTCAAAGCTCGTCAAAAAGGTACTATTTCCATCTTTTATAAATAATTTTAAATGTTGAAAATTCATACCCTTTTTACCTTTTATTATGTTTGTAAGTTATTTTAAAACATTCGCAGATTGTGAAATTGACAACCATGCATCGCAATATGTATTTAGTCCATGCTGTATTTTATATGACAATCAAATCTATTCAACGAAAGGTAGAATGATGATTATTTACCAGTGACAATTTAAAGCTGTTCAAAAGTTATTCATAGCAGTTGAAAAATTAAGAATAAACCGTTATGTAAACAGGAAGTTGTCGCAATTAAAGAACTTTCAAAACATTACGAGTGCCTATTAATTCCAAATTGTACGAGAAGGTCGTGCGATTTTTTATTTATAGTTCACTCGACAAAATTTTATAAAACATGCGAAGCAAAGGCATTCATCCATCTTCATTGCCTTTGCTATAACCGACCCTTCTCCAAGAAAGCTAAGTCAAGAAAGCTAAGTTTGTTTGAACTTTTATCCTTCTATCTATGAAAGCTGAACTACATGTCAAATATCAATAAAGAAAAACGCACCTCAGACCTGCGAATATTTTGCTTCAAAAGGTATCTGTTCTCGGCGATTTAGTAAGCAACTCTGAAACCGATCTAGCTCGGCTCTTTGTTTATACCCGGGTCCCTTTTCTCCTCAGGCGAAAATATAATTACAAAACCACCTGCACCCTGGTAATTAATTTTTGAGTTTATCGATCGAAAGAAAAAACATAAAGATTGTTTATGAGTATTTTGCGCTTCGTCAAAGATTTTCTCGTATGCAGTTATCAATTAATTGTTTCATTTCGAAGCATTAACAAGTTGTTTTCTTGGGTATAAATGTCTAAATGAACGTTAAAAAGAAAGCAAAAAGGGGGGGGGGGGGGAGGGAGGGGTAGGAAATGCAGAAAAAAAAGTCATCGAAATTCAAAACTCTTCGTATCCCTTAGGGAAAGCGTAGCTTGTCAAGCCAATATAAGGGGGCCATGCGCTGACTTAGTTCGGCCAGGAAGTTGTTTCAGGGTTTGAATTGTGAGTTAACCGTGCCCTGACTTATAGATCAACTCAGAGGTTGTTTCAGAGCTAGTCGTTTCCTGATTTGTAGTTGCGAGTTGCCTGTTGTAATTCGGTCTTTCACAGCCATCCAGTGAAAATATAATAAATAAGAGTATGCGCTTCCCATTGAATGGTTGGTTGCGAATTGAGCAATGTTCATTGGTGTCAGGAGGACCAGAAGTGCGCGCTTTTTGTAGGAAAGAAAAGTACCTTGGGCATGTTGGGGTGATCATTGATTGTCACTTAAATTGGAAAGCTCATACTCAATAATCTTTTTTATTCTCTTATATTTCTCGATTTATTCTCTTTTTTTACTTATAGTCTTCTATATAGCTTGGGGTAACACATATCAATCTACAATTAAGCAATTATTTATTCTACACAAGAAAGCCAGACGAATAATATTTTTTCTTCTTATAATGACCATACTAAAATACCCTCTCTTGAAAAAGTTAAAAGTGTTAAAAGTCGAGGATCTCATTTACTTCTATAACGCTGTGTTTATGTATGACTATCATTCAGGCAAACTACCAAGTATTTTTGATTCACTCTTTGTTAAAGTTTCTTAAATACATAATTATAATACAAGGCTTGTATGTAAGTTGTCATTCTCTCTCCCTTGTGTAAGAACCAACTATGGTAAATTTAATATCAGGTTTAAAGGAGTCTGACATGGTATGGAATTCGGCAATAGACGAAAAACTCAAAGATCTTTGTGGTTATTAAAAAAAAGTATCGAAAAACAGTTTGCCTAATTTTGACCTTGATGATCAGCCTGCCTCTGGCAAACATTTAATAATTCTATATATCTTTTTTTAACTTCTACTGACTATTGTGTCTAGTTCGTAACTATATATGATATTTGATAATTAACCATTTTGTGTAAGTAGAAATATATATTATTTGTAATTATATTATTTGTATACATATTAATTTTATATAATCATCAGGCAAGTAAAAAGGTCTTGAATCAGTGAAAGAGAGTGGCAATTGAGGTTTTTACCAAAAATAGATTATTGATATTCTAAATTCAGCTATTTTCTAAATTTCAAATTTTGTTTTCCTTTTTGAAATTCACATTTTTTTGCCTTTTTTCATTTTTTTTACTCAATTTAATAACTTGAAATTTCCGATGCAATTTGTTTCAAAGCTCGTCAAAAAGGTACTATTTCCATCTTTTATAAATAATTTTAAATGTTGAAAATTCATACCCTTTTTACCTTTTATTATGTTTGTAAGTTATTTTAAAACATTCGCAGATTGTGAAATTGACAACCATGCATCGCAATATGTATTTAGTCCATGCTGTATTTTATATGACAATCAAATCTATTCAACGAAAGGTAGAATGATGATTATTTACCAGTGACAATTTAAAGCTGTTCAAAAGTTATTCATAGCAGTTGAAAAATTAAGAATAAACCGTATGTTAACAGGAAGTTGTGGCTCTTGATCGAGTTCTAAGAAAATTACACGTATATATATACTAAAACTCAATTAATACTAGTATATAATGAAGTCAACTTGACAACTATTCTATTCACAGAAAACCCTCTTCGTACTTCAGAGACATTTTCATGAAATAATTAACTCACTAATTTCTTGATACGTCAGATTGTTTTGGCGATATTCTCGTATACATTAGATTTTTGCCTCCAGCAAATATCCATCATAATTCAAAGGAAATAGATCTTTGGCGGGGAAAAAGTATTGTCTCCTACCACGCATTTTTTCCCTCTGGATACGAACGCAAACAAAATCATGAAGCTTGACATATTTTGGTGCGAATATTTTTTAGTAGGCCATTTTGGGAATTTGAGGGACAATAACACGCAAGCTCAATGAAAACTATATCGATTTCAATTCATCAAATGAAAATAGGCCTCGCCGATATTTCTAGGCGAGAAAATTCCCAACAATTAAAAAATTAAGTTAACATGGAAATAGTAAAACAAAATTTGAAATTTAGAAAATAGCTGAATTTAGAATATCAATAACCTATTTTTGGTAAAAACCTCAATTGCCACTTTCTTTCACTGATTTTCTTTCTGTTATATTGTTTTTTAATATTAGTCAAATCGTGAGAGTTTTTTTCGCATCCAAAACTTATTGGAAACCTATTCGTTAACAACAATATGCTAATTACTTATTCTTACGGAAGTAAACAAAAGAAAATATACATTTCTAAGCTTTGATATTTTGGAGTTAATTTAAACAATCACTCAAAACAATTTTTATGAAACTAAACTCCCAACATACTGTTTACCGGCTTCGTCGAAATGTTCACTCGTTTATTCGGAGCGCTGTGGAAATTTCCCCGAGCTAAATTTGACAGATTGTTTAAGATCCATATTAACTTGTTTAGAAACCGAAGTTTCAAAATATTCTGAATTATACCACATATAAAATTTATCTTTTTGGATTAGTGCGTCGGAACGAAGTTTTCAAGGATTAAAATTATAGCGAATTTGACGGATCTCCGAAAAACTAGAAAATATACCTATGAGCATAAAACTGCATCGAAAATGTTCAAAAATAGTTCAAAAACAAATATTCAAAACAGAAGTTCAGGAAAATATATTGCGCCTTTGCAGGATAAGATTAAACAGACCCCAAAAATCGCTTTCTTTACGCGCCGTCTCGGGCTCAAGACCGGACGAACCTGTTTTTCGATATTTCTAGGCGAGAATTTATTATTTTGAGAAATCAAACCTACTAGGCTTACTTACTCAATAATACCTATCTCTGATTTTTTTCACTGTTGCCGCTGATTCTCCATTTGGCTCTGTATTAGTGGACAGTCGCTCCTAATTCGGTATCCAATCCTAATATTTTCAACGTCTAGGCTTTTAGTTTACACCATAAATGATCGAGAAAGCTTACCGAAGTTTCTTTAGTTTAGTCGCCTTCTTCTTACACGACAAAGTTGCCTTTCCTCGTTAGTTGTTGTTTAATCCTTTTTAAGAATTTTTCCACAAGATTTACATCTCGGTCAGCTTTTCCTCCGATCTACTATTGGTATTTCATCGATTTTCTCTTTGATTTTCTCGTCTAAATTATATTTTCATCCATGTTTTAAACTCAAACTTTCTAGTTTAGGTCTCACCGAAGTCGACTTATTACAAGAACAACTGAAGCTGCCTGCAAACTAGCGACAGCGACTGCACAATTTAGCGACTGTAAGTTAGCGACAAGGAATAACAATTTAGGGACAGCGAATGCACATTCTATAGCGATAAGGAATTGCTTTTTAGCGACAGCGATTGCAAGTTAGCGACAACGAATTTTGTTTAGCGAATTTTGAAACGTTCGGACGACCATATTACAAAACAGTTGGAATTGTTCAACTTCAAGAGATTTGTATTTGTGCGTGTGTGTTCTCTCTATCTTCTTTTTCTTTCTTCGAGTCGTCTACTCTTTTCATTTTCAATCTTTTTTATGTAAATAGTAAGAATTGATTAATTATTAAATTGTTTTGATGGAGCCTTCAAGTTTGCGATCAAAAATTAGTGGTAAAAGAATTACCAATTAACATATATACCCAACTAATAATAATCCTTTTCTAACTCCTTCTTTTGTTTTTATTTTACCAAACAAAAGCCTGTTTTTTTTCATTTTTCAATTGCACTGAAGCATAAACTAAGGCTGAAGTGAAAGCTTACTGAAACTTCTTATGTTCCACTGAAAATATATGAATAAAAGAAACTTCAAACTACAACACTGAGTTAACCGAATTGTGGTCTATTCCAATTGGATCATTGAGTGAGAACCACATCCAAAAATTGCCACAGATAGTATTTCATATTTACTATTCACTACCCCATCCCATTATTTTCTGTCTGCACTATATGAATGATTGCTGAGAGCGCAGCAGACAGCATTATTATTCAAATTATTTTTTCCGTCATTTTGATTGGCCGAGAGAACTGCAAATAACTGCCTACAAATAAAGGTCTGCTCATGCGCATTACGGTGCAGAGCCATCTTACTGCAAATAACGGTTTGCTCATGCGCAGTAACGCTGCATTTGACAATGGCTCGCTTCCTTGAAAAAATGAGCTGACTTCTTTGTTATTGTTTGACTCGCACTGCCCCTCAAAGATTAGAAAAAATAATTTGAATGATAAAACAATTATTGAACTCGGTTAACCTTCGGCATCGGCAAATAATTGTTTGCTCGCCACTAACAAATCACGATATTTTGTTCAACCTCGTTCAATAATTTCTTATTATTTACAATTTTACTGTCATTATATACCACAGGTTATTTCATGCACCTGAGTTTCATTTATACAGGAATTTGACATCCATAGATCTCGGCTCTCATTGAAATATGGTTATACCATCCTCGTACAACGAATCTGATGTACTGGGTTTTTATCTTCTCGGGAAGCCTGTGCGTCACGATCGTTGACCGGTCAGTGTTTCCCTGAAATATCTTGTCAAAAGGAATTCGGCTATTAGTAAGTTTAGCAGCCAGCGAGGCTCACTGTGTTCAATTGCTGAGCTCAGCTTTGGTTCCTGAAAGCGCTGGGTTTTCTCCGCGTTCTCGTTCTAAAATATTCGTCCCTCAGCAAAATCTAGAAGCTAATTAAATTTCAATTCGGTCTGAGTTAGCCCGGCATTCCCGGATATTGTTTCACGGTTAAAAAATTGTAAAAGGTAAAAAATTGAGTTATAATAGAAAAGAGATTGATATTTTCGTTCGTTTCCTGTCTGTCTATGGCTTGAAGGTCACCTTGATTGATTGATTGAGCGACTGGTTAAAAGACAGGCAAACGAATCCATCGATCGATTCGTAGGTTTTGGTTTTGGTTACTCCATTGAGTGATCCGCTTACCAATCAGTAAGCACCGAAAAAAAAGGCCAGAACTTCTATTCTAACTCACCTTTACAGTGTTCGCTATCTTGTAATCCACAAACGAATTGTCGCGGTTTTTATAAGCCAGGCTGTATTTTGTTACATACTGCACAATCGAAAAATATGGCCTCCCTTGTGTTGCTACCATGGTAACGTATACCACGTGACCCAAGTCCACCTGTAAGTACTGTCCTACAGTACTAGACCCTGCTACCCAACACCCAACATCAACATCAGTGTTATAAGGCGTGGTGACAGGATAGTTATTGAGGCGGCCTCTCCAAGACTGGTGTCCTCCTGAGCCGTACGAAGAAGACGCAGTTATCGCTGAGTTTGATATCTTGTTCAAATTAGAACCCATTCCAAATGCCAATGCACAATCTAAGTTAGATCCGAATAAGAAAATAAGTAAATACAATTAGTTTACGTGAGGAAGTAATTGATCGAATTGGAATTTATAAGTTGATTTTCGTGGAGAGGAAAACGTACCGGAGAATTCCTGAAATATAATCCGCCTCGAAACACAGGAGCAACAAGTAAATCTATTCAAGGTCGCCGGACGCCAAGCTCGAAAATCATAACCATGAAGGTTCGAGGGATGGTGTTGCATGGCCATAATGTATCACCATAATGTGGTGAGTATAGATAATGACACAATACAGTTGACACTGAGCGAATGCTGTTGACTTACGTTTGCATTCGAAGGTGTTACTTTTCATCACACAGATGGTATCAGTGCTACAATATTTGTCACTGCACGTCGCCACAGACCGATCATCGTACAAAGAATAGGTGCCTTCTTCGTTGTAATCCAAGTCAACAGGATTGGACAAGTGACTGCCTTTGTTCAACTCGCATCGTTTGGTCCTGTCATAGAAATTCATGCTATGGCAATCCATGTTGGAGGCACATTTATCGTAGCATTCTTGGTAGTTCTTCACCGTTGTTGACGACAGAACATGGTGCTTGAGTATAAAGTTCTTTTGGGTGTACGTTGAAGGACAATCAAGAGACAAGACGTCATCCAGAATAAATGGAAGACTCATCAGCAGACCAAGGGCGAAGGAGTACATCATTGTTGGTTGTATCTGCTTCTGGTTGGTTACTAAAGATGAACAAGAATAGTTACCTTTTGTCTTATTAATCCATGTTTTATATTTAAAATATTCAATGAAAGCTACACTAAAATCTACAGCACTCTAACCTATCTATTCCCTCGAGAAGATTGGTGAGATGTTAATGATTTTATTCCATAAGCCCTGAACTATTTAAGTTCGAAACCAGGATAGAGGGCACGAAATAGCAGCAGCACAAATAAAATCACAAAAAATAAATAAATAAATAAATCACTGATGGTGAAAAATAATAATAATAAAATAATAATATTTATTAACTTATATTGCGCCTCTCAATATTCATTTTCATCGGCGCAAGTTAAGTATATTACCGATTAATATCCCAAATGAAAAAAAAAAGATTTAGCCCAAATTTCTTTATTCTTGCCCATGTAAACAAGGCGTGACGCCATAATAAAATAGGGCAATTTTGAACTGCAATATTTAGTGTTTTGATCAAGTGAAATCGATGAAAATTTAATATATTTTGAAGGGAATATCAATAAAACGAGTTTTTCAATTGATCTTGAAGCTCAAGTTCAGGAAAAAAGTCGGTGATACACTTGTTTATTTCTAGGGTTTTAAAAACATCTGCTTTTCTCAATTGAAATGGTAAATAAAGTCTGACCATAGCAACTCGAGGAAAAACATACTTTGCAGTAAACCGTAGCTCTACTAATACCCGCTGAAGCGCTTTCCTCAATTTGGAAATTACTCTAGTCAAAAAGAATGTGAAAGAAATGCATTGCATTTTCATCAAAATCTAGCTGCTCGCTGACTTAGCCTTACAGTTGGATACAAATGAGAATGACTGATTCTTATGATGATTTACCTCATTAAGTATTGATAATTTTAATTATTACAAGCATGTATTTTGCTTCTTTGAAGCCGTCTACGATTGTGGAGTGACGAATCAGTTTTATGTTGTAGAAATATTTCCTTTCTGTTTCTCTTTATCAGCCAGTAAAGTTTTATCAACCTCATTATAATCGATACAAATAATGCGCATGAGTTGACGCACGGCGGCTGTCAAAATCTTATGGAGGATATTGACAGCGTTGCTAAGTTTCAACACGCATACCCACGTTCTACATCGGCAGGGTCTATTCCCCCCTCTCAATTAATACTAAATAAAGGAAAAGATATCGTCTTGAATTTTACCAACAAATTCAAAGAAAAATTACTAGTAATTGATATAATTTGAAGTGTTATAACTAAACGTGAAATTAGGATTTACTGCTAAGTGCTTTAATGAGATGGGTTCAGGTTGTATTGTTTCCTTTTTTATGTTTACAAAATTACTTATATATGAATAATATTATTTACTAGTTGCTGAGATAAATAGACAATCAATTTCAGTTCACGCAGAGCAGCTTGGACTCTGATTTAAAACAAATTTAAAACCTTTTTTACTGTTTTCATTTAGCACACAAAACGGTCTACAATTTCTGTAAAAAAAAAAAACACCTAGATTTTCGGGATTGTAGATTAGCTCTACCACTGAGTGGTAGTATAATGCAAGCAGTTGTTTAGTCTTAAAGTGAGACAAGGTTCCATTTTTTGTTTTATCCTAAAATTTAGTTTTGCCTAGATTTAAAGTAAATTTTGTATGAAGTATACATTTGGACCACCCTCTCAACAAATTCCTGGATCCACCCTTAAAGTGAAATGTCGCTTTCCTTTTTATTACAACATGTGTTGAAATAGTAAAAAATGGAGACATTGAAATTTGATCAGAAAAGCACTATAAAGTTCTTTAATCCTGTATGTTCATGTCTTAGTTCTTTATCGAATCGTCAATAGAATATATTCCTGAGGACTAAATTATAAAACAAATTCTACAATTTTTTTTTTGAAAAAAGAATGAATACGTACATAACTGAAGTTTATTTCAGTGTCGAAAAGAATTAGCTATATAGAAAAATATACTAAAAATCTTAAACTTTATGCAATGGTTTCGAACATTATTACCCCGCCTAGTAACGTACCAAAACATACCAAACATAAGTCTTACACCAAAAAAAGTTTCACTTACCTTAAAAGATTCCGTCTTCTTCTTCAAAAAAACTTGGGTGGATTATATTGTTTACTAAACACGTCAATAAACACAAGCAGAACTGAAAAACAGATTGTTATGATCGAACTGGGCCAGATATATGCGTCAACGATTCAATGACCTGCTTTCGTTGCAGTGCAATATTATATGGATGTAATAACAGAAAGTAGACAGAAAAGAAGCTACTAATTTAATGATATATTTAATTATTAATAAGTGTTGGAAATAATTGCAAGGGTGAACATTTAGGGATCTTGAGATAAATTAGCACGAAAGGAAAGGAATGGTTAGAAAAAGAAAGGAATTTTGAGAAAAAGATAAACTTAGAAAAGAAAAGAAAACAAAAAAGATAAAGGAACTCTAAAAAAGTTGAAAAAAAAGAAAAGAATTGATGATAAGGAAGTTTACTAGTGAAGTAAAAAAATCAAATAAAAAGATAAGAAAAGGAAAAGAAAAGAAAGGATTAAAGTTAGAATCAATAAATAAATTAAATATAAAATAGACAGAATAGACAAAATGTTTGTGGAGCACTCGAAGATGTGACGGACTAGCGTTGCAATCTGTGAGCTGACTTAACTTTTGGCACTTAGATTTACTCAAAGATCTTTGCTTTAAACAGGTGAGAGAGAGAGAGAGAGAGAGAGAGAGAGAGAGAGAGAGAGAGAGAGAGAGAGAGAGAAAGAGAGAGAGAGAGGGGGGGGGGGAGGTGGAGGATAACCTCACTTCAAGCATTTTTAAAAAGATAAATTTTTGTGCGTTGCTATGTCTCTTTTCGCTTTTTTTTCCATTTGCTTGGATTATTTCCCTTTTTTTATTTTATTTTCGTTCTTTTTATGTAAATAATAAGAATTGATTAATCATTAAATTGTTTTGATGGAGCTTTGACGTTTGCGTACAGTAATTAGTGGTAAAACAATCATTAATTAACGTGATATATACCCAACTAATAATCACCTTTTCTTGCTTCTACTTTTGTCATCTTTATCCTACCAACCGAAAGCTTGGTTTTCATATATTTCTTTGGTCACAGAAGCAAAACGTTCCAGTACCAATAAAATAAAGTCACAACGCTGGATAAAGTAGATAAATAGACCATTTTCGTATCCTTACAATACTCACCGCTGTGTTCCTTGATTTCAGACAAATTTACTCAGGGATAGCCTCATTTCAGCATCAGAATATTTACAAATACCAACGGTAAAGTAGAGAATGCTACACTTCAACAATACAAACACTTCGAAATAGAAAAAAAGCTCCTAAACATTAGTACGTAGGCAGACGTCAACGTTTCTGCGTTATCAATTCTGTCGCGACGTCATCACTTTGTTTAAACCGGCTCTGAGCGAAGATCAAATTGCTGGATACTCGGCATCTTTTCCAAAATTTTTCCGTTTATTTTACCTTCACTGTGTTTCGAAAGATGATTTTTCTGCTTCCCTACCCGGCCTGAAAGAAGTTAAAGTTGTTTTAAGACTGATTTCTGAATAAATTTGAGACGGAAACTGAAGAGACGAGAGACAACTGTTCGATGGACTTGTTGTTCGAAAAAGTGCACATCCCAGCGCTTATTTGCCTTATTTCAGCATCTAATATACGGACAAGTTGGGGATTTATTACTTTTCTTGTCGTTTGTGTGAAATATACAATAATTTTACTGAATGTCGTTTTTTTTTTTAAATTTTATTTTAAAACAAATTTATTAACAATTTACAACACGGTAATACAATAAATAACAATATAAATAAATATAAATACATAACTGAGAATAAATACAAAAAACAAGTATAACTATAAATAACGAGAATTTTAGATATTCACACTCAAAAACATTTATTATTCATTTACTGAATGTCCGTTTATTTTTTATACATTTCCAATGTTCAGTTGCTCGCGAAGTGTTAATAAATGGCTATTTTCAGAGGTCCTAAACACATCTAAAACCTGGAGTACTTTGGAGTACTTTTATATACAAGTATGAAGTAACCGTTAAGCTAAGATATGATGGTATTAAAACGAAAAATACTCATATAATTCCTGAGAAATAAGCGTTTTGCCTACAACATCTGACACTCGAATATTTGAAGCGTATCAAGTCGCCTTTCTAAAAACATGACAAGGACCTTTTTTGCTGGCGTAAATATTATAAGCCACTTTAGAAACGAGCAAGGTACCGTTCCTATGCCGCACATCAACGAGAAATGTTCTGTTGTACAGCAAAAAAATATTTTGCTTCTCGTGGCTAAACTGGGATTTATCGAGGAAGCTTGCTCGCGCGAAGCAAACGTTTTTGGAAACACGTTCCCTCGTTTAGGCAGGACTTAACGGCTGTAGTCACGTGATAGCGATCCCCTGTTAACAATGCGAAACGGGTTCGAGTCCCGCCAGGACTACTTTACTATATGACATCGGTTGGTTCTTTCCTATTCGTCGAGGGTTTTTCTACGGGTTCTCCTACAAAAATGAACTTTTAAACTCTAAAAACCTCTTTAGCTTCGTTTTTTGTTGTGAACATTTCAGAGCATGTGATGCCTCTCTTAGGAGTTGATTCTTTGAGGTGTAAATATTCTAATAAAAGAACATTTCTCAAGGGAATGTCGTGTGGTCTGAGATGCATACGAAGCTAAAGAACTAGAAACGAGGGCCACAGGTATTTAAGTGCTACACTCGTAAAAACAAGTACAGTTTTTTAAAGGTGCAAAAACTCTAATGCATGCAAGTAGCATCATTGCGTGACCGGGACAAACACAATTAAACTCTATCACAAAGACACTACAGCCCATTACATGCACCTGAGTTGCATTTAGACAGGAATTTGACATCCATATATCTCGGCTCTCATTGAAATGTGGACATACCATTCTCGTACAACGAATCTGATGTACTGGGTCTTTATCTTCTCGGGAAGCCTGTGCGTCACGATCGTTGACTTGTCTGTGTTTGCCTGAAAGATCTAGCCAAAAGAAATTAGGTTATTAGTAAGTTTAGCAGATCAGTGAGGCTTACTGTGCTAAATTGCTGAGCTCGACTTTGGTTCCAGCTAGAACTTGGGTTTTCCCCTGGTTCTCGTTTTCCGATTTTCCTCCCTCTACAAAATCTAATAAGCTAAATTCGAATTCGATCTGAGTTAGCCAGTCCTTGACTTAGATCAACCTGGAGATTGTTTCATGGTTAGATAAAACGGAGGAAAATTGTGGTCTTTGATAAGCGTCGAAGCAATGAAAGTGCAGGTAAAGAATTGCGTGAAAATAAAAAAGGAACGGATATGTTCGTTTCTTTCCTGTCTGTCTGTGGCTTGAGGGTTAACTTGATTGAGTGATTGATTGATTGAGCGACTGGTTAACAGACAGGCAAACGGATCCATCGATCGATTCGTAGGTTATGCTCATTGGTTGGTCCATTGGGTGATCCGCTTACTAATCATTGAGCACCAAAAAAGAAAAAAAAAAAAAAAAGAAAGCCAAGAACTTCCATCCTATCTCACCTTTACAGTGTTCGCTATCTTGTAATCCACAAACGAATTGTCGCTGTTTTTATAAGCCAGACTGTATTTTGTCACATACTGCGCATTCGAAGAATATGGCCTCCCTTGTGTTGCTACCATGGTAACGTATACCACGTGACCCAAGTCCACCTGTAAGTACTGTCCTACAGTATTAGACCCTGCTACCCAACACCCAACATCAACATCAGGGTTATAAGGCGTGGTGAAAGGGTAGTTATTGAGGCGTCCTCTCCAAGGCTCGTGTCCAGAGTAGTGAACAGAAGAGGCAGTTATCGCTGAGTTTGGGATCTTGCTCGAAGTAACTCCCATCCCAAATGCAAACGCACAGTCTAAGTTAGATTCAAATAAAAAAGCAAAGAAGGAACAACATGAATGAAAGATATCAAAGAGCCAAATAATGTTCACGTATACGTTTGACACTGACACTGATGGAATTGTGGTGTTGAAATCAAATTAATGATTATAGTTTCACTGTCGTTTCGGTTGAAACTCCTTTTTAGTGTGCAAACCTTACCTTTATAGTGACGAGAAACAAGGCTAAAATTTGATTGCAGTTTTAATTTAAAACGTTTTTGATGAGATATCACTCTAGAGCTTCACTTCGTACGAAATACACCTAAGTCCAAAATGGGGAACGCCAAGTAAAGTTACAAGAAAAGGAGACATTCAGGGCCGAATGAACAGTAACAATATGGTGTCTATTCAAAGAATTTACTAGTTCGCTCTTTCTTTTCTTCTTACACAACAATTTTGTAGCATTAAATTATAAAGAAAACTGCACTGTAATTTTGTAAATTTGGATGCTTCGTTTTCATGTGATCTACCCAGCCGTGCGCCATTTTGGACTTACTAAGTATATGATTGTTGGCGGAATGGTATACAGAATTTGACGACACAATGATACGATGCAAACGAACGATGCCGCGCTCATTCGGTCCACTTACTTTTGCATTCGAAAGTATTACTTTTCATCACACAGATGGTATCAGTACTACAATATTTGTCACTGCACGTCGCCACAGACCGATCATCGTACAACGAATAAGTGCCTTCTTCGTTGTAATCCAAGTCAACAGGATTGGACAAGTGACTGCCTTTGTTCAACTCGCATCGTTTGGTCTTGTCATAGAAATTCATGCTATTGCAATCCATGTTGGAGGCACATTTATCGCAGCATTCTTCGTAGTTCTTCACCATTGTTGACGACAGAACATGGTGCTTGAGTATAAAGTTCTTCTGGGAGTACGTTGAAGGACAATCAAGAGACAAGACGTCACCCAGGATAAATGGAAGAGTCATCAACAGGTTAAGGATGGCGTACATCATTAATGGTTGTATCTGCTTCTGGTTGGCTACTAAAGATGAACAAGAATAGTTACCTTTTGTCTTAGTAATCCATGTTTTATACTTAAAATATTCAATGAATGCTACACTAAAATCTACACCACTCTATATACATACATACACATACATACACATACATACATACACTATACATACATACATACATACATACACATACACATACATACATACATACACATACATACATACATACATACATACATACATACATACACATACATACATCTTACATACATCATACATACATACATACATACATACATACATACATACATACATACATACATACATACATACATACATACATACATACATACATACATACATACATACATACATACATACATACATACATACATACACATACACATACATACATACATACACATACATACACACATACATACATACTTACATACATACATACATACATACATACATACATACATACATACATACATACATACATACACACATACATACACATACATACATACATACATACATACATACATACATACATACATACATACATACATACACATACATACATCATACATACATACATACATACATACATACATACATACATACATACATACATACATACATACATACATACATACACATACATACATATATACATATATACATACACATACATACATACATACATACATACATACACATACATACATCATACATACAAACACATACATACATACATACATACATACATACATACATACATACATACATACATACACACATACATACACATACACATACACATACACATACATACATACATACACATACATACATACATACATACATAGATACATACATACATACATACATACATACATACATACATACATACATACATACATACATACATACATACATACATACATACATACATACACATACATACATCTTACATACATCATACATACATACATACATACATACATACATACATACATACATACATACATACATACACATACATACACATACATACACATACATACACATACATACATACATACATACATACATACATACATACATACATACATACATACATACATACATACATACATACATACATACATACATACATACATACATACATACATACATACATACATACATACATACATACATACATACATACATACATACATACATACATACATGCATAGATAGATAGATAGATACATACATACATACATACATACATACATACATACATACATACATACATACATACATACATACATACATACATACATACATACATACATACATACATACATACATACATACATACATACATACATACATACATACATACATACATACATACATACATACATACATACATATATTTATTTAGTGTCATTTTTTGTTATTACATTACATTTACAAAGAATTATAACTTAAGGTAATGCGATCGCGCATTTTTTTTCCATGAATTTTTTTAAAATTTGGCACAAATATTCCTTTTGAGCTGTAGTGTGAAAATATGAAATAAAAAATGGGGGTACCCGAATCCGTTCGGAAGATATAAATTTTCAAAGACAATGCTTGCGGCCGTGTTTTCGGGGAAAATAAGACAAAGTAAACTAGAAGCTATCGTAGTCCATATGGCTTGAAGAAGTAGCATAAACGATTTCAAATGATACATACCTTAACACATTATGATCAAACCCCCAAAATTGTTCATTTTATTGTGTTCAGAATGAGTTCTCGATGTTTAAATATCCAAAACAGTACATTTTGACTGTACTTTACGATCCGAATTTCCGGACATTTTCGCGATTTACTCAAAACTTAGTCGAATTATCTACCTTCATTTATGGATATGTTGTAGCTTTAGTAAACTTGGACTCACAGTGAAAAAATCAGGGTAGGTCACCGAGCAAGATTCTTAGATATTTCACGTTGAACGTGGAGAAAGGTCATAATGTCTTATCCGCCATAGTTGAAAGACCTTGGCCACAGGAAACCCAATCACGAAAAAGTACTTTGAAAATTAACACTTCGTGAAATTACTAAAAATTTAGTCGAATTACCTGCCTTCATTTTTTGATATATTGTAGCCTAAGTTGTTCTGGACTCACAGTAGAAAAATCAGGGTAGGTAACCGTGTAAAATGTTTAGATATTCAAAAAAAAACGCAGGAAAGATGCGCACGAATGCACGATCGCATTACCTTAACCTAAATTGAGACACAATCTATCTATTCCCTCGAGAAAATTGGTGAGATGTTAATGATTGGTGTTTTGATTAAGTGAAATCGTTGAAAATGAAATATATTTTGACGGGAATATCAATAAAACGAGTTTTTCAATTCATCTTGAAGCTCAAGTTCAGGAAAAAAGTCGGTGATACACTTGTTTATTTCTATTATTGGAAGGGTTGGAAAAAATCTGTTTTTCTCAATTGAAATGTTAAATAAAGTCTGACCATAGCAACTGGAGGAAAAACATAATTTGCAGTAAACCGTACCTCTATAAATACCCGCTGAAGCGATTTTCTCAATTTGAAAATTACTCTAGTCAAAAAGAATGTGATAGAAATGCATTGCATTTTCATCAAAATGTAGCTGTTCACTGACTTAGCCTTACAGTTGGATACAAATGAGAATGACTGATTCTTATGATGATTTACCTCATTAAGTATTGATAACTTTGATTATTACAAGCATGTATTTTGCTTCTTTGAAGCCGTCCACGATTGTGGAGTGACGAAACCAGTTTTATGTTGTAGAAATGTTTCCTTCTCTTTCTCTTTATCAGCCAGTAAAGTTTTATAAACCGGATATAACCGGATACAAATAATGCGCATGAGTTGTCGCGCGGCGGCTGTCAAAATCTTATGGAGGATATTGACAGCGTTGCTAAGTTACAACACGCATACTCATGCACGTTCTATATCGGCAGGGTCTATCCCCCCTCAAATAATACTAAAGGAAAAAATATCTTCTTGAATTTTACCAACAAACTCAAAGAAAAAATACTAGTAATTGATATAATTTGAAGTGTTATAACTAAACGTGAAATTAGTATTTACTGCTAAGTGCTTTAATGAGATGGGTTCAGGTTGTATTGTTTCCTTTTTTATGTTTACAAAATTACTTATATATGAATAATATTATTTACTAGTTGCTGAGATAAATAGACAATCAATTTAAGTTCAAGCAGAGCAGCTTGGACTCTGATTTAAACCAAATTTAAAACCTTTTTTACCGTTTTCATTTAGGACACAAAACGGTCTACAATTTCTGGAAAAAAAAAACACCTAGATTTTCGGGATTGTAGATTAGCTCTACCACTGAGTGGTAGTATAATGCAAGCAGTTGTTTAGTCTTAAAGTGAGACAAGGTTCCATTTTTTGTTTTATCCTAAAATTTAGTTTTGCCTAGATTTAAAGTAAATTTTGTATTAAGTATACATTTGGAGCACCCTCTCAAATTCCTGGATCCACCCTTAAAGTGAAATGTCGCTTTCCTTTTTATTACAACATGTGTTGAAATGGTAAAAATTGGAGACATTGAAATTTGATCAGAGAAGCACTATAAAGTTCTTTAATATTGTATGTTCATGTCTTAGTTCTTTATCGAATCGTCAATAGAATTCCTGAGGGCCAAATTATGAAACAAATTCTACAATATTTTTTTTGTAAAAAGAATGAATACGTACATAACTGAAGTTTATTTCAGTGTCGAAAAGAATTAGCTATATAGAAAAATATACTAAAAATCTTAAACTTTATGCAATGGTTTCGAACATTATTACCCCGCCTAGTAACGTACCAAAACATACCAAACATAAGTCTTACACCAAAAAAAGTTTCACTTACCTTAAAAGATTCCGTCTTCTTCTTCAAAAAAACTTGGGTGGATTATATTGTTTACTAAACACTTCAATAAACACAAGCAGAACTGAAAAACAGATTGTTGTGAGCTGCTCCAGATATATACGTCAACGATTCAATGACCTGTTTTCGT
Source organism: Anthopleura sola (assembly GCA_023349425.1). Classification (NCBI taxonomy): domain Eukaryota; kingdom Metazoa; phylum Cnidaria; class Anthozoa; order Actiniaria; family Actiniidae; genus Anthopleura; species Anthopleura sola. The sequence goes on along the minus strand of JALHLI010000021.1, from coordinate 1,053,203 downwards.
TTCAGTGCAATATTATATGGATGTAATAATAGAAAGTAGACAGAAAAGAAGCTACTAATTTAATGATATATTTAATTATTAATAAGTGTTGGAAAGAATTGCAAGGGTAAACATTTAGGGATCTTGAGATAAATTAGCACGAAAGGAAAGGAATGGTTAGAAAAAGAAAGGAATATTGAGAAAAAGATAAACTTAGAAAAGAAAACAAAACAAAAAAGAAAAGGAAGTCTAAAAAAGTTGAAAAAAAAAAAGAAAAGAATCGATGATAAGGAAGTTTACTAGTGAAGTAAAAAAATCAAATAAAAAGATAAGAAAAGGAAAAGAAAAGAAAGGATTAAAGTTAGAATCAATAAATAAATTAAATATAAAATAGACAGAATAGACAAAATGTTTGTGGAGCACTCGAAGATGTGACGGACCTGCTTTGCAATCTGTGAGCTGGCTTAACTTTGGCTCTTAGATTTACTCAAAGATCTTTGCTTTAAACAGGAGAGAGAAAGAGAGAGATAGAGAGGGAGAGAGAGAGACAGAGACAGAGGGACAGAGAAACAGAGAGACAGAGAGTGAGAGGGGGGGGGGGGGGGGGGGGAAAGAGGATAATTTCACTTCAAGCATTTAAAGATAAATTTTTGTGCGTTTGTATGTCTCTTTTCGCTATTTTTTCCATTTGCTTGGATTATTTCCCTTTTCGTATTTTATTTTCGTTCTTTTTATGTAAATAATAAGAATTGATTAATTATTAAATTGTTTTGATGGAGCTTTGACGTTTGCGTACAGTAATTAGTGGTAAGACAATCATTAATTAACGTGATATATACCCAACTAATAATCACCTTTTCTTGCTTCTACTTTTGTCATCTTCATTCTACCAACCGAAAGCTTGGTTTTCATATTTTTTTTTTTGGTCACAGAAGCAAAAAGTTCCAGTACCAATAAAATAAAGTCACAACGCTGGATAAAGTAGATGAATAGACCATTTTCGTATTCGTACAATACTGACCGCTGTGTTCCTTGATTTCTTACAAATTTACTCATTTCATAGCCTCATTTCAGCGTCAGAATATTTACAAACACCAACGGTAAAGTAAAGAATGCTAAACTTCAACAATACAAACACTTCGAAATAGAAAAAAAGCTCCTAAACATTAGTACGTAGGCAGACGTCAACGTTTCTGCGTTATCAATTCTGTCGCGACGTCATCACTTTGTTTAAACCGGCTCTGAGCGAAGATCAAATTGCTGGATACTCGGCATCTTTTCCAAAATTTTTCCGTTTATTTTACGTTCACTGTGTTTCGAAAGATGATTTTTCTGCTTCTCTACACGGGCTGAAAGAAGTTAAAGTTGTTTTAAGACTGATTTCTGGATAAATTTGAGACGGAAACTGAAGAGACGAGAGACAACTGTTCGATGGACTTGTTGTTCGAAAAAGTGCATATCCCATCGCTTATTTGCCTTATTTCAGTATCTAACATACAGACAAGTTGGGGATTTATTACTTTTCTTGTCGTTTGTGTGCAATATACAATAATTTCACTTAATGTTCGTTTTTTTAATTTTATTTTGAACAAATTTATTAGCAATTTACAACACGGTAATACAATAAATAACAATATAAATAAATATAAATACATAACTGAGAATAAATACAAAAAACAAGTATAACTATGAATAACGAGAATTTTAGATATTTACACTCAAAAACATTTATTATTCATTTACTGAATGTCCGTTTATTTTTTATACATTTCCAATGTTCAGTTGCTCGCGAAGTGTCAATAAATGGCTATTTTCAGAGGTCCTAAACACATCTAAAACCTGGAGTACTTTGGAGTACTTTTATATACAAGTATGAAGTAACCGTTAAGCTAAGATATGATGGTATTAAAACGAAAAATACTCATATAATTCCTGAGAAATAAGCGTTTTGCCTACAACATCTGACACTCGAATATTTGAAGCGTATCAAGTCGCCCTTCTAAAAACATGACAAGGACCTTTTTTGCTGCCGTAAATATTATAAGCCACTTTAGAAACGAGCAAGGTACCGTTCCTATGCCGCACATCAACGAGAAATGTTCTGTTGTACAGCAAAAAAATATTTTGCTTCTCGTGGCTAAACTGGGATTTATCGAGGAAGCTTGCTCGCGCGAAGCAAACGTTTTTGGAAACACGTTCCCTCGTTTAGGCAGGACTTAACGGCTGTAGTCACGTGATAGCGATCCCCTGTTAACAATGCAAAACGGGTTCGAGTCCCGCCAGGACTACTTTACTATATGACATCGGTTGGTTCTCTCCTATGCGTCGAGGGTTTTTCTACGGGTTCTCCTACAAAAATGAACTTTTAAACTCTAAAAACCTCTTTAGCTTCGTTTTTTGTTGTGAACATTTCAAAGCATGTGATGCCTCTCTTAGGAGTTGATTCTTTGAGGTGTAAATATTCTAATAAAAGAACATTTCTCAAGGGAATGTCGTGTGGTCTGAAATGCATACGAAGCTAAACAACTAGAAACGAGGGCCACAGGTTTTTATTTAAGTGCTACACTCGTAAAAACAAGTACAGTTTTTTAAAGGTGCAAAAACTCTAATGCATGCAAGTAGCATCATTGCGTGACCGGGACAAACACAATTAAACTCTATCACAAAGACACTACAGCCCATTACATGCACCTGAGTTGCATTTAGACAGGAATTTGACATCCATAGATCTCGGCTCTCATTGAAATGTGGACATACCATTCTCGTACAACGAATCTGATGTACTGGGTCTTTATCTTCTCGGGAAGCCTGTGCGTCACGATCGTTGACTTGTCTGTGTTTGCCTGAAAGATCTAGCCAAAAGAAATTAGGTTATTAGTAAGTTTAGCAGATCAGTGAGGCTTACTGTGCTAAATTGCTGAGCTCGACTTTGGTTCCAGCTAGAACTTGGGTTTTCCCCTGGTTCTCGTTTTCCGATTTTCCTCCCTCTACAAAATCTAATAAGCTAAATTCGAATTCGATCTGAGTTAGCCAGTCCTTGACTTAGATCAACCTGGAGATTGTTTCATGGTTAGATAAAACGGAGGAAAATTGTGGTCTTTGATAAGCGTCGAAGCAATGAAAGTGCAGGTAAAGAATTGCGTGAAAATAAAAAAGGAACGGATATGTTCGTTTCTTTCCTGTCTGTCTGTGGCTTGAGGGTTAACTTGATTGAGTGATTGATTGATTGAGCGACTGGTTAACAGACAGGCAAACGGATCCATCGATCGATTCGTAGGTTATGCTCATTGGTTGGTCCATTGGGTGATCCGCTTACTAATCATTGAGCACCAAAAAAGAAAAAAAAAAAAAAAAGAAAGCCAAGAACTTCCATCCTATCTCACCTTTACAGTGTTCGCTATCTTGTAATCCACAAACGAATTGTCGCTGTTTTTATAAGCCAGACTGTATTTTGTCACATACTGCGCATTCGAAGAATATGGCCTCCCTTGTGTTGCTACCATGGTAACGTATACCACGTGACCCAAGTCCACCTGTAAGTACTGTCCTACAGTATTAGACCCTGCTACCCAACACCCAACATCAACATCAGGGTTATAAGGCGTGGTGAAAGGGTAGTTATTGAGGCGTCCTCTCCAAGGCTCGTGTCCAGAGTAGTGAACAGAAGAGGCAGTTATCGCTGAGTTTGGGATCTTGCTCGAAGTAACTCCCATCCCAAATGCAAACGCACAGTCTAAGTTAGATTCAAATAAAAAAGCAAAGAAGGAACAACATGAATGAAAGATATCAAAGAGCCAAATAATGTTCACGTATACGTTTGACACTGACACTGATGGAATTGTGGTGTTGAAATCAAATTAATGATTATAGTTTCACTGTCGTTTCGGTTGAAACTCCTTTTTAGTGTGCAAACCTTACCTTTATAGTGACGAGAAACAAGGCTAAAATTTGATTGCAGTTTTAATTTAAAACGTTTTTGATGAGATATCACTCTAGAGCTTCACTTCGTACGAAATACACCTAAGTCCAAAATGGGGAACGCCAAGTAAAGTTACAAGAAAAGGAGACATTCAGGGCCGAATGAACAGTAACAATATGGTGTCTATTCAAAGAATTTACTAGTTCGCTCTTTCTTTTCTTCTTACACAACAATTTTGTAGCATTAAATTAGTATAGGAAATCGCACGACCTCGAGTACAATTTGGAAATTAATAGGTACGAGTAATGTTTTGAAAGTTCTTGTAATTGCACGAGCCTTTAGGCGAGTGCAATTAAAGAACTTTCAAAACATTACGAGTGCCTATTAATTCCAAATTGTACGAGAAGGTCGTGCGATTTTTTATTTATAGTTCACACGACAAAATTTTATAAAACATGCGAAGCGAAGGCATTCATTCATCTTCATTGCCTTTGCTATAACCGACTCTTCTCCAAGAACGCTAAGTCAAGAACAGCATAGAAAGTGTTAACGTTGCTGTAAAACCTTCTTAGATTAGTATTTTATGTATGATTTGAACTACAAAATACTAGAAAATAATTTTACATCTGAAGTAAAAAGCCATTTTAATGCATGTTTACAACTATTGAATGACAGTACTGACAGCTAAACAGCGAATCAAGAAGCGACTTTTCTTTGAAAACGTACTGTGTGAAAACTAAGCGAAAGTTGACAGTTTACAGTTCGCTAATTTAAGTTTTTTTCCTCTTAGCATTTGCTAATAACTGCAAAAACACAATTTCAAAAATACTTTCTTTGAAAACAAGTTAGCTGGACAACATCAAAAGGGATAAAAGCGAAAAATATGTCGTTCAAGTTAAAAGTTTTGAAGTACAGCTTGCCTTGAACGAGTCGCCAGTGATCAGACCATGTGCTTTGGATATTATTCCCTCCTGTAGCTTGAAGAATTTCGCTGCTATTTTCTTTGAATGGTGAATTATCTGAAGATTTTATTATTTCAAGACTGGATTGACAACTTAGGATCAATTAACTTGTGATAAATAGCTGAATTCGTCTCTCTACAACCTGTACAACTACTCGACAGTTTGCCGGTAAGATTTGATCTTAACTATTTTCAAAACAAAAAACGAGCCTCTTCTCGCTGTGTTTTTTCGCTAAACGGAAAGAAATTTGCTTTAAAACTATTATTAGCTGTTTTCTACATATTGTACAATTATTGTAGATGTGGTGTTGAATATATTTTTCGAGAAGACCACAGAAGACAACAGGTAGTAAAACGAGAACATTCAAAACTCCAACTCAAATTGTTTGGCGAAAACTAGAAAGAAAAAACGACTTTCTACTACAAAACATGATTTATTAGGTCTTGAATTTGTCTAGTTATCATAATTTGAGGCCTTCCTATGTGTGTATTGAACAGTTTTCTGAAATTTTTGCATTTTAATCTATAAAACACTGATTTTGTTTGGGAATTTCACTCATTTCACTGGGGAAATTTGCCGCTTTTGGCCGTGTTTCCATAGCGACCTAATTGGTACTCGCGCGGAGTACCAATTAACGCTCTAATTGTACTCCTCTAGACCAATCAGAATCGAGTAATTTTGTCGTGCGTACTATAATAAAGAAAACTGCACTGTAATTTTGTAAATTTGGATGCTTCGTTTTCATGTGATCTACACGGCCGTGCGCCATTTTGTACTTACTAAGCATATGATTGTTGGCGGAATGGTGTACAGAATTTCACGACACAATGATACGATGCAAACGAACGATGCCGCGCTCATTCGGTCCACTTACTTTTGCATTCGAAAGTATTACTTTTCATCACACAGATGGTATCAGTACTACAATATTTGTCACTGCACGTCGCCACAGACCGATCATCGTACAACGAATAAGTGCCTTCTTCGTTGTAATCCAAGTCAACAGGATTGGACAAGTGACTGCCTTTGTTCAACTCACATCGTTTGGTCTTGTCATAGAAATTCATGCTATTGCAATCCATGTTGGAGGCACATTTATCGCAGCATTCTTGGTAGTTCTTCACCATTGTTGACGACAGAACATGGTGCTTGAGTATAAAGTTCTTCTGGGAGTACGTTGAAGGACAATCAACAGACAAGACGTCACCCAGGATAAATGGAAGAGTCATCAACAGGTTAAGGATGGCGTACATCATTAATGGTTGTATCTGCTTCTGGTTGGCTACTAAAGATGAACAAGAATAGTTACCTTTTGTCTTAGTAATCCATGTTTTATACTTAAAATATTCAATGAATGCTACACTAAAATCTACAGCACTCTATATCTATACATACACATACATACACATACATACATACATACATACATACACATACACATACACATACACATACATACACATACATACATACACATACATACATACATACATACATACATACATACATACACATACATACATCATACATACATACATACATACATACATACACATACATACATACATACATACATACATACATACATACATACATACATACATACATACATACATACATACATACATACATACATACATACATACATACATACATACATACATACACACATACATACACATACATACATACATACATACACATACATACACATACATACATACATACATACATACATACATACATACATACACATACATACATCATACATACATACATACATACATACATACATACATACATACATACACACATACATACACATACATACACACATACATACTTACATACATACATACATACATACATACATACATACATACATACATACATACATACATACATACACATACATACACATACATACATACATACATACATACATACGCATACATACATACATACATACATACATACATACACACACACACATACATACATACATACATACATACATACATACATACATACATACATACATACATACATACATACATACATACATACATACATACATACATACATACATACATACATACATACATACATGCATACATATATTTATTTAGTGTCATTTTTTGTTATTACATTACATTTACAAAGAATTATAACTTAACCTAAATTGAGACACAATCTATCTATTCCCTCGAGAAAATTGGTGAGATGTTAATGATTGGTGTTTTGATTAAGTGAAATCGTTGAAAATGAAATATATTTTGACGGGAATATCAATAAAACGAGTTTTTCAATTCATCTTGAAGCTCAAGTTCAGGAAAAAAGTCGGTGATACACTAGTTTATTTCTATTATTGGAAGGGTTGGAAAAAATCTGTTTTTCTCAATTGAAATGTTAAATAAAGTCTGAACATAGCAACTGGAGGAAAAACATAATTTGCAGTAAACCGTACCTCTATAAATACCCGCTGAAGCGATTTTCTCAATTTGGAAATTACTCTAGTCAAAAAGAATGTGACAAAAATGCATTGCATTTTCATCAAAATCTAGCTGCTCGCTGACTTAGTCTTACCGTTGGATACAAATGAGAATGACTGATTCTTATGATGATTTACCTCATTAAGTATTGATAACTTTAATTATTACAAGCATGTATTTTGCTTCTTTGAAGCCGTCCGCGATTGTGGAGTGACAAAGCCAGTTTTATGTTGTAGAAATATTTCCTTCTCTTTCTCTTTATCAGCCAGTAAAGTTTTATAAACCTGATTATGCGCATGAGTTGTCGCGCGGCGGCTGTCAAAATCTTATGGAGGATATTGACAGCTTTGCTAAGTTTCAACACGCATACCCACGTTCTACATCGGCAGGGTCTATCCCCCCTCTCAATTAATACTAAATAAAGGAAAAATATCTTCTTGAATTTTACCAACAAATCCAAAGAAAAAATACTAGTAATTGATATAATTTGAAGTGTTATAGCTAAACGTGAAATTAGGATTTACTGCTAAGTTCTTTAATGATATGGGTTCAGGTTGTATTGTTTCCTCTTCAGTTATGTTTACAAAATTACTTATATATGAATAGTATTATTTACTAGGTGCTGAGATAAATCGACAATCAATTTCAGTTCAAGCAGAGCAGCTTGGACTCTGATTGAAACCAAATCTGAAAACTTTTTTTCAAATCGGTCTACAATTTCTGAAAAGAAAAGTAGATCTTCGGGATTGTAGTTTAGCTCTACCACTGAGTGGTAGTATAATGCAAGCAGTTGTTTAGTCTTAAAGTGAGACAAGGTTCCATTTTTTGTTTTATCCTAAGATTTAGTTTTGCCTAGATTTAAAGTAAATTTTGTATGAAGTATACATTTGGAGCACCCTCTCAAATTCCTGGATCCATCCTTGAAGTGAAATGTCGCTTTCCTTTTTATTACAACATGTGTTAAACTAGTAAAAATTGGAGACATTGAAATTTGATCAGAAAAGCACTATAAAGTTCTTTAATCTTGTATGTTCATGTCTTAGTTCTTTAACGAATCGACAATAGAATTCCTGAGGACTAAATTATAAAACAAATTCTACAATATTTTTTTTGAAAAAAGGAATGAATACGTACATAACTGAAGTTTATTTCAGTGTCGAAAAGAATTAGCTATATAGAAACTAATTGGGGACATTAGAAATAGAATGACATAGAAATAGATTTAAGAGGAAATTAAAAATTATACAATAAAAATTATAAAATTTATAACAAGTTTAATAATAAGTTTAAACTAGTAAATATACTAAAAATGTTGAACTTTATGCAATGGTTTCGAACATTATTACCCCGCCTAGTAACGTAACAAAACATACCAAATATAAGTGTTACACCAAAAAAAGTTTCACTTACCTTAAAAGATTCTGTCTTCTTCTTCAAAAAAACTTGGGTGGATTATATTGTTTACTAAACACTTCAATAAACACAAGCAGAACTGAAAAACAGATTGTTGTGAGCTGCTCCAGATATATACGTCAACGATTCAATGACCTGTTTTCGTTTCAGTGCAATATTATATGGATGTAATAATAGAAAGTAGACAGAAAAGAAGCTACTAATTTAATGATATATTTAATTATTAATAAGTGTTGGAAAGAATTGCAAGGGTAAACATTTAGAGATCTTGAGATAAATTAGCACGAAAGGAAAGGAATGGTAAGGAAAATAGATAAACTTAGAAAAGAAAAGAAAAGAAAAAGGAAAAAGAAAGTCGAAAAAAGTTGGAAAAAAAGAAAAGAATCGATGATAAGTAAGTTTACTAGTGAAGTAAAAAATCAAATAAGAAAAGGAAAAGAAAAGAAAGGATTAAAGTTGGAATCAATAAATAAATTAACTATAAAATAGACAGAATAGACAAAATGTTTGTGGAGCACTCGAAGATGTGACGGACTTGAGTTGCAATCTGTGATCATGAGCTGGCTTAACTTTGGCACTTAGATTTACTCAAAGATCTTTGCTTTAAAGAGGAGAGAGAGAGAGAGAGAGAGAGAGAGAGAGAGAGAGAGAGAGAGAGAGAGAGAGACAGAGACAGAGACAGAGACAGAGACAGAGACAGAGACAGAGACAGAGACAGAGACAGAGACAGAGACAGAGACAGGGGGGGGGGGGGGGGGGAGAGGAGGGGGAGGATAATTCCACTTCAAGCATTTAAAGATAATTTTTGTGCGTTTGTATGTCTGTTTTTGCTTTTTTTTTTTCCATTTGCTTGGATTCTTTCCCTTTTTGTATTTCATTTTCGTTCTTTTTATGTAAATAATAAGAATTGATTAATTATTAAATTGTTTTGATGGAGCTTTGACGTTTGCATACAGTAATTAGTGGTAAGACAATCATTAATTAACGTGATATATACCCAACTAATAATCACCTTTTCTTGCTTCTACTTTTGTCATCTTTATTCTACCAACCGAAAGCTTGGTTTTTATATTTTTCTTTGGTCACAGAAGCAAAAAGTTCCAGTACAAATAAAATAAAGTCACAACGCTGGATAAAGTAGATAAATAGACCATTTTCGTATGCGTACAATACTCACCGCTGTGTTCCTTGATTTCAGACAAATTTACTCAGGGATAGCCTCATTTCAGCGTCAGAATATTTACAAATACCAACGGTAAAGTAAAGAATGCTACACTTCAACAATATAAACACTTCGAAATAGAAAAAAGCTCCTAAACATTAGTACGTAGGCAGACGTCAACGTTTCTGCGTTATCAATTCTGTCATGACGTCATCAATTTGTTTAAACCGTCTCTGAGCGAAGATCAATTGCTGGAGCCGGTTGTACGAAGCCTGGATAAAGTTATCCACCGGATAAGAGTTATCCAGTGTATAGAATTTGTATAGGTTTTATCCGCTGGATAAGGATTTATCCGCTGAATAGCGCTATTCAGGCTTCGTACAACCGGCCCCTGGATACTCGGCATCTTTTCCAAAATTTTTCCGTTTATTTTCCGTTCACTGTGTTTCGAAAGATGATTTTTCTGCTTCTCTACACGGCCTGGAAGGAGTTAAAGTTGTTTTAAGACTGATTTCTGGATAAATTTGAGACGGAAACTGAAGAGACGAGAGACAACTGTTCCATGGACTTGTTGTTCGAAAAAGTGCATATCCCATCGCTTATTTGCCTTATTTCAGTATCTAACATACAGACAAGTTGGGGATTTATTACTTTTCTTGTCGTTTGTGTGAAATATACAATAATTTTACTGAATGTCCGTTTTTTTTATTTTTTTATTTTATTTTAAAACAAATTTATTAGCAATTTACAACACGGTAATACAATAAATAACAATATAAATAAATATAAATAGATAACTGAGAATAAATACAAAAAACAAGTATAACTATATATAACGAGAATTTTAGATATTTACACTCAAAAACCGAATTTATGATTCGTAGCTACTTCTTTACTGAATGTCTGTTTATTTTTTATACATTTCCAATGTTCTGCAGTTCTTCGCGAAGTGTCAATAAATGGCTATTTTCAGAGGTCTTAAACACATCTAAAACCTGGAGTACTTTGTAGTACTTTTATATACAAGTATGAATTAACCCTTAAGCTAAGATATGATGGTACTAAAACGAAAAATACTCATATGATTCCTGAGAAATATGCGTTTTGCCTACCAAGTACAACATCTGACACTCGAATATTTGAAGCGTATCAAGTCGCATTTCTAAAAATGTGACAAGGACCTTTTTGCTGCCGTAAATATTATAAGCCACTTTATAAACGAGCAAGGTACCGTTCCCATGCCGCACATAAACGAGAAATGTTCTGTTGTACAGCAGAAAAATATTTTGCTACTCGTGGCTAAACTTGGATTTAGCGAGAAAGCTTGCTCGCGCGAAGCAAACGTTTTTGGAAACACGTCCCCTCGTTTAGCCAGGACTTAACGGCTGTAGTCACGTGATAGCGATCCCCTGTTAACAATGCGAAACGGGTTCGAGTCCCGCCAGGTCTACTTGACTCACATATGACATCGGTTAGTTCTTTCATATGTGTCGAGGGTTTTTCTATGGGTTCTCCTTCAAAAATGAACTTTTAAACTCTAAAAAACCTCTTTAGCTTCGTTGTTGGTTGTGAACATTTCAGAGCATGTGATGCCTCTCTTAAGAGTTGATTCTTTGAAGTGTAAATATTTTAATAAACGAACATTTCTCAAGGAAATGTCATGTGGTCTGAAATGCATACGAAGCTAAAGAACTAGAAACGAGGGCCACAGGTTTTTTTAAGTGCTACGCTCGTAAAAATAAAAACAGTTTTTTGAGGGTGTAAAAACTCTAATGTATGCAAGTAGCATCATTGCGTGACCGGGACAAGCACAACTAAACTCTATCACAAAGACACTACAGCCCATTGCATGCACCTGAGTTGCATTTATACAGGAATTTGGCATCCATAGATCTCGGCTCTCATGGAAATATGGACATACCATCCTCGGGCAACGAATCTGATGTACTGGGTCTTTATCTTCTCGGGAAGCCTGTTGGTCACGATCGTTGACATGTCTGTGTTTGCCTGAAAAATCTAGCCAAAAGGAATTAGGTTATTAGTAAGTTTAGCAGATCAGTGAGGCCTACTGTGTTGAATTGCTGAGCTCGACTTTGGTTCTAGCTAGCGCTGGTTTTCCCCCTGGTTCTCGTTCTCCGATTTTCCTCCCTCTACAAAATCTAACAAGCTAAATTCCAATTCGATCTGAGTTAGCCAGTCCTTGGCTTAAATCAACCTGAAGATTGTTTCATGGTTAGATAAAACGGAGAAAAATTGTGGTCTTTGATAGGCGTCGAAGCAATGAAAAAGCAGATAAAAAATTGCGTGAAAATAGAAAATAGATTGATATGTTCGTTTGTTTCCTGTTTTTCTGTGGCTTGAGGGTTACCTTGATTGATTGATTGAGCAACTGGTTAACAGACAGGCAAAAAGATCCATCGATCGATTCGTAGGTTATGCTCATTGGTTGGTCCATTGGTTGATCCGCTTACTAATCAGTGAGCACCGAAAAAAGGCAAGAACTTCTATTCTAACTCACCTTTACAGTGTTCGCTATCTTGTAATCCACAAACGAATTGTCGCTGTTTTTATAAGCCAAGCTGTATTTTGTCACATACTGTTTATAAGCATATGGCCTCCCTTGTGTTGCTACCATGGTAACGTATACCACGTGACCCAAGTCCACCTGTAAGTACTGTCCTACAGTATTAGACCTTGCTGCCCAACACCCAATATCAACATTAGGGTTATAAGGCGTGGTGACAGGGTAGTTATTGAGGCGTCCTCTCCAAGGCTCGTATCCTCTAGAGCTGTACGAAGAAGAGGCAGTTATCGCTGAATTTGGGATCTTGTTCAAATTAGCTCCCATTCCAAATGCCAACGCACAGTCTAAATCAGAATCAAATGAAAATGCGAAGAAGGAACAACATGAATGAAAGATATCAAAGAACCAAATAATGTTCGCGTATACGTTTGACACTGGCACTAGTACTGATGGAATTGTGCTGTTGAAATCAAACTTAATGATTATAGTTTCAATGTCGTTTCGGTTGAAACTCCTTTTTAGTGTACAAACCTTACCTTTATAGTGATGAGAAACAAAGCTAAAATTTGTATACAGTTTTAAAAAGTTTTTGATGAGATATCACTCTAGAGCCTAACCTTGAACGAAATACATCTAAGTCCAAAATGGCAAACGCCAGGTAGAGTTACAAGAAAATGAGACATTCAGGGCCAAATAAACAGTAACAATATGGTGTCTAACAGTGTCCAATATGTAATTGTACGTGGGATTAACCATGATTAAATAGACGTTCAACGTTCAACGTTCAACGTAAAATATCATTCAGCCCTGAAGATGTACCAGCGGTGCGAAAGCTTGGTATTAAATTAATATAAACGTGGTTGAACGTCTACTTTATCATAATATGGTGTCTATGTAAAGTATATACTTGTTCGCTCTTTCTTTTCTTTCTACACAACAACTTTGCAGCAACAAATTATAAAGAAAACACTGTAATTTTGTAAATTTGGAAGCTTCGTTTTCATGTGGCCTACACGGCCGTGCGCCATTTTGGACTTACTAGGTATATGATTGTTGGCGGAATGGTATACAGAATTTGACGACACAATGATACGATGCAAACGAACGATGCCGCGCGCATTCTGTCCACTTACGTTTGCATTCGAAGGTATTACTTTTCATCACACAGATGGTATCAGTACTACAATATTTGTCACTGCACGTCGCCACAGAACGATCATCGTACAACGAATAAGTGCCTTCTTCGTTGTAATCCAAGTCAACAGGATTGGACAAGTGACTGCCTTTGTTCAACTCACATCGTTTGGTCCTGTCATAGAAATTCGTGCTATGGCAATCCATGTTGGAGGCACATTTATCGTAGCATTCTTGGTAGTTCTTCACCGTTGTTGACGACAGAACATGGTGCTTGAGTATAAAGTTCTTTTGGGTGTACGTTGAAGGACAATCAAGGGACAAGACGTCTTCCAGAATAAATAGAAGAGTCATCAACAGGCCAAGGGCGATGGAGTACATCATTAATGGTTGTATCAGCTACTGGCTGGTTACTAAAGGTGAACATGAAAACCAAACTATTGTATTAATCTTTATAAAATAACTGTTGGAAATATCGCGTTGTGATTAGCCATATACTCAGCAACTTAACAACTGCATGTGCTTGATGAATTAATCCCATAATCTCAATGAATTACACTAGATTTCCAATATAATTATAACAGTTCATGCGCAACACAGCGTTCCCACTTACGTATAACAATATTACTCTACAATCGTGGGGATTCTACAACGATAGCACTAAGAAAACGAGTTTTTCAATCTTTGGAGCACAAGTTCGGAAAGGTTTAGGGATCCTTTTGATCCTTTTTTCAATTAGTAACAGAAGGTCGAGAAAAACTTTCTCTGTGGAAATTTTGAATATAATAAATTTAAATAAATAAATAATAATAATAATATAATAAGTAATAATATAATAGATATGAATTTTAAACTATACATTTTTTTTTGCGGTAAACCATCCTTCTACTACACACGAATGCGCGTTCTTTGGAAATTACTGGAGCCAAAAATGATGTGATAGAAATGCTTTTCTTTTTTCGAAGATCGCGAAACTGTAGCTGCAGCTGACTTGGCCCTCTGTTTAAGTTGGATGTAAATGAGCACGACTGCTATTGTGTTTTCCCTCATTGTTTATTTATAATCTTAATTATTGCAAGTATTTCGTTTGTGTCTTTCAAGTCTAGAATGTTAACACTGAAATCTCGATTCATATTTTAGTGCTTATTTTGAGATTTTGCGCAAAATACCGTACAACTATCTTCTTGAATTTTAAGAACACATTGAAAATATTAAATAACTGAAATAGTTGTGAATATAGTTCTGGATTATTGTTAAGGTGGCTTCCTATAGTATTTTTCAGACCATACCTTTCATTTTCATTTGGCTTATTCATAGTCTTAACTTATACCTATATACTTGATTTTTGGACCCGTTATAGAGCTAAGATGAAATTTTAAAATGATGTTAATTTTAGCTTCATTGACGTTACCTGGGCAACGATAAACAAATATTGTTGAAATTGTTTTTTATCGAATAACTGTAAAACTCGATGAGACCTAGACAAGCGGCAAACGACATTATCAACTTCAAGCTATTGCAAAACGATTCTGTTTTTGAAACAAGATTGAATGAATAAATTAACTTTATTTCAGTGTCAAAAATAGTTAGCTATATAGAAACTAATTGGGAAACTATAGCATAAAAATACAAAGAGAAAAGAAAAAATTGTATAATATATATTGTAAAAACAAGATGAGAATTTATAAAAATATATAAGTTTAAACTAGTATTCATACTACGAATCTCGACAGTGGTTGAGAGTAATATTACCACGCCTAGTAATAACTTAGCGAGACCTACCAAATTTAAAAGCGTCACTCGAGAAAAATTCACTTACTTTTTGAAGAGTACAACCGTCTTGTTCAAGAAAACTTGGGTGGACTATATTGTTTCCTTGACACGCCAACTGAAAAACAAACTGTTATGAGGTGCTCCTGAAACGTCAAAAATTCAAACCTGTTTTCGCTGCAGTGCAAAATTAAATTGATGTAATAATAGAAAGTAGACAGAAAAGGAGCTGCGAATTCAATAATATTTTTAATTATTAATAAGTGTTGGAAATAATTACTATATTGTTTCCTTAACACGCCAACTGAAAAAAACAGACTGTTATGAGGTGCTCCAGAAACGCCAGTGCAAAATTATATTGATGAAATAATAGAAAGTAGACAGAAAAGAAGCTACTAATTTAATGATATATTTAATTATATATAAGTGTTGGAAAGAATTACAATCGGTAGCTTGATAGATTTTGATATATATTTGCATAAAAAAAGAAGAAATGTAATAGTAAAGAAATCTATGGAAAAGAAAGAAAAAAGATAAAAAAGAAAAGGAAAGGAAAGGGAAAAAGAAAAGATAAGCAAGGAGAAGAAAAACAAACAAAGAAAGTCAAAAGAAGTTGAAAAGACCGAAAAGAATCGATGATAAAAGGGAGTAAATTTACTAGTGAAATAAAGAAATCAAACATTAAAGTAAGAAAAGGAAAAGAAAAGAAAAGAAATGAATAATGTAAAAAGCAATAATGCAAAATAGACATAAAATGGTCAAGAGAATTTGTGGAGCACTCCAAAGTGTGACGGACGAACTTTGAATTCTGTGAGCCAAATTTACTCAAAGCTCTTTGCTTTGCAGAAGATAGAGATGGGCGGGGGGTAGTAAAACAGTTGGAATTGTTTCACTTCAAGAGAGTTGTATGTGCGCGTGTGTGTTCTCTCTATCTTCTTTTTTTAGTTCCGTGTTTTCTTTAACCTTATTTCCAACTTCTTCGAGTCATCTACTGTTTTTTATTTTCAATCTTTTTTATGCAAACAGTAAGAATTGATTAATTATTAAATTGTTTTGATGGAGCTTTCAAGTTTGCGATTAATATTTAGTGGTAAAAGAATTACCAATTAACGTATATACGCAACTAATAAAAATCCTTTTCTAACTCCTTCTTTTGTTTTTATTTCACCAAACAAAAGACTGTTTTTTTTATTTGCCACTGGAGCATAAACTAAAGCTGAAGTGAAAGCTTACTGAAACTTCTTATGTTCCACTGAAAATATATGAATAAAAGAAACTTCAAACTACAACATTGAGTTAACCGATTTGTGGTCTATTCCAATTTGATCATGGAGTGAGGACCACATCCAAAAAATGCAGCAAATATTATTTCATATTTACTATTCACTATCCCATTATTATCTCTCTGCATTATATCAATGATTGCTGAGAGCGCAGCAGACATCATTATATACAATTTTACTGTCATTATATACCACAGCTTATTGCATGCACCTGAGTTGCACTTATACAGGAATTTGGCATCCATAGATCTCGGCTCTCATTGAAATATGGGTATACCATCCTCGGGCAACAAATCTGATGTGCTGGGTTTTTATCTTCTCGGGAAGCCTGTGCGTCACGATCGTTGACCGGTCAGTGTTTCCCTGAAATATCTTGTCAAAAGGAATTCGGCTATTAGTAAGTTTAGCAGCCACCCAGCTTCACTGTGTTCAATTGCTGAGCTTAGCTTTGGTTCCTGCAAGAGCTGGGTTTTTCTCCGGGTTCTCATTCTAAAATGTTCCTCCCTCAGCAAAATCTAGAAGCTAATGAAATTTCAATTCACCTTTTCGGCGCTAGGCTTTCACGTGGTCTTCACGTGGTGAATCGTGTTACGGTCACCAAAAAGTTCGGACATTGTTGTTGAATTGCCACACGATCGTACTAACTTTTATACAATTTATTGACTTGATTTGTTTCTTCTGTTCTCAAATTTTTATCAAAACTTCTTTAGAAATAAATTGTTTAGATAGTTTCACTAAGATTTTGAGAACAGAATTAACAAATTAAGTAGATAAATTGTATAAAAGTTAGTACGATTGTGTGGCAATTCAACAACAATGTCCGAACTTTTTGGTGACCGTAACATGATCCACCACGTGAAATCCTAGCGCCGAAAAGGTGAATTCGGTCTGATTTAGCCCGGCATTCCCTGACTTAGATCAACCTGGATATTGTTTCACAGTTAGACAAAACTGATAGGCGTCGAAGCAGCGGAAGTGCAGGTACAAAATTGAGCAATGAAAAAGCAGTTAAAAAATTGCGTGGAAATAGAAAAGAGATTGATATTTTCGTTCGTTTCCTGTCTGTCTGTGGCTTGAGGGTTACCTTGATTGATTGATTGAGCGACTGGTTAACAGACAGGCAAAAGGATCAATCGATCGATTCGTAGGTTATGTTCATTGGTTGGTCCATTGGGTGATCCGCTTACTAATCAGTGAGTACCGAAAAAAGAAAAGGCAAGAACTTCTATCCTAACTCACCTTTACAGTGTTTGCGATTTTGTAATCCACAAACGAATTGTCGCTGTTTTTATAAGCCAGGCTGTATTTTGTCACATACTGGGATTCCCTATATGGCCTCCCTTGTGTTGCTACCATGGTAACGTATACCACGTGACCCAAGTCCACCTGTAAGTACTGTCCTACAGTATTAGACCCTGCTACCCAACATCCAACATCAACACTAGCGTCATAAGGCGTGGTGACAGGGTAGTTATTGAGGCGTCCTCTCCAAGACTGGTGTCCTCCTGAGCCAAACGTAGAAGACGCAGTTACCGCTGAGTTTGGGATCTTGTTTAAATTAGCTCCCATTCCAAATGCCAATGCACAATCTAAGTTAGATCCGAATAAAGAAATAAAGAAGGAAAAAGAAATGCAATTAGTTTACATGAGGGAGTAATTGATCGAATTGGGATTTATAAGTGTATTTTCGTGGAGAGGAAAACGTACTGGAGAATTCCTGGAAAAAAGCCGCCAGGAAACACAGGAGGAACAAGTAAATCTATTCAAATACACCGAACGCCAAGCTCGGGAATCACAACCATGAATGTTCGATGGATGGTGTTGTATGGCGATAATTTATCACCATAATGTGGTGAGTATAGACACAATACAGTTGACACTGAGCGAATGCTGTTGACTTACGTTTGCATTCGAAGGTGTTACTTTTCATCACACAGATGGTATCAGTACTACAATATTTGTCACTGCACGTCGCCACAGACCGATTATCGTACAACGAATAGATGCCTTCTTCGTTGTAATCCAAGTCAACAGGATTGGACAAGTGACTGCCTTTGTTCAACTCGCATCGTTTGGTCCTGTCATAGAAATTCATGCTACGGCAATCCATGTTGGAGGCACATTTATCGTAGCATTCTTGGTAGTTCTTCACCATTGTTGACGACAGAACATGGTGCTTGAGTATAAAGTTCTTTTGGGTGTACGTTGAAGGACAATCAAGGGACAAGACGTCATCCAGGATAAATGGAAGAGTCATCAACAGGTTAAGGATGGAGTACATGATTGATTGTTGTATCTGCTTCTGGCTGGCTACTAAAGATGAACAAGAAAACCGAATTATTTTATTGATCTTCATAAAATAACTGCTGGAAATATCGCGTTATGATTAGCTATGTACTCAGGAACTTACTGGCAATTTCATGTGCTCGACGAATTTATCCCATAATCTCTATGACTTACACTAGATTTCCAATTATAACAGTTCATGCGCAACACAGCGTTCCCACTTACGTATGACAATAATATATAGATTTAGGCACTGCCTAAAAGCGGAGCTCCCATAAATAGCATATATAGTGTTAAAAACGTGACAATTGTGAGACACGGCATAACGCCGGTTAAAGCGTTACCACTTCTTCTGATTTTACCAGAACCCAGACGAAAAACTAAAAGAAAAACCATTATTTTAAGCCTTCAAAAGCATTAGAAAACTTCAATTCGAAGAAAAATAATTATACATTGTAGAAAATACGAAGACATGTATAGAGCGAAGGATTTTATTCAGCAAATCTTAGGAATCAAAGTTGTAAGTTTTTTAGGTGGAAAGTGAACTACACTGAAAATTGTCGAAAAATATTATAAGCTTAAGCTTACATTCACTTGAAATTCACATGTAAAAAGAGACATATTCATTAATGCAAGATAATAATTTTCTTTGTTAGTAAGTTGGTCTTTGAAAATAGTTGTTTCAGATTTATTCTTAACTTTATTATCGAGCGAAATATCTTACAAAACGTAAGCTTATCCATAAAAAAAACAAACAAAGCTCATCATTTTTACGATTGTGTAATAATAAAAGCTGGAAAAACCCGATAAATAGCAAATATTTGGTGTGATATGTATTCCTTTTTTTATATTTCATTCAACATTAAAAGAAATTGTCTATAAAAATGTCAAAATATCCATATGATTATGAAATACGGAATCTTGTTTTGACATCAGAATCCCTCGCGTGAGGCTCGCTGGCCGTAAAATATATTTTTCTCATGAACTAAGTCTTTTTACTAAGTCTTAGTCTTTTTTCTTGAAATGGGATCAAAAACAAAAATTCAAAGCTTCAAATATCGCTTTTCTGGTTCATAATTAATGAAGAAAAAGATGATAAAAATGTAAAATGCAGTAAAAACGACAAACTAACCAAGATTTTTCTTTCAATGTTTTCCGAAGCAACGTCCTTGGCTTGTTGAGAGTTTCTGCAGTTAGTTTACACATTTTTTGTCGATTTTTTTACGAAATATTAGTTTACATTAATGAATTTAATTTCTATGAAGTGTTTTCTACGGAACTGAAATATTATTCTTGCAGTATAACCAGGTTTTTCTGGTCTACAGGCCACTTTTTCTGTCACTGAAGTTTCAGTCACGAAACATCATCGTAAGATTAAGAATCTTCCCTCGCTAAATCTTCTTTAGCAAGTCGCTAAAGTCGAACAATTGTTTTTGTTCACTTTAAGACAGACATGACTTCGATTAAACGTATTTTTCGTATTGCAAAAATAAGAAAAAAATACTTCTTGATCCATCTTTGATTACATTATATCGATTTTTTCTGTGCATTTGTGAGTAAGCAAAGCGCGCGGGAACCCTGTGCATAGTGGTACACGCCGCTCGTATGGACAATAGAATGACGTAATCAAGCCCTGTAGCTGCAGCTGACTTGGCCTTCAGTTTAAGTTGAATGTAAATGAGCACGACTGCTATTGTGTTTTCCCTCATCATTTATTTATAATCTTAATTACTGCAAGTATTTCGTTTGTGTCTTTCAAGTCTAGAATGTTAACACTTAGTTCTCGATTCATATTTCAGTGTATATTTTGAGATTTTGCGCAAAATACCGTACAACTATCTTCTTGAATTTTAAGAATAAATTGAAAATATTAAATAACTGAATTAGTTGTGATTATATTATCCCCTAGATTAAGGAAAATATAGAACTTTTTAAGTATATACCAAAATATGATTCAACTCCTTCAAAACAGTAAAACAAATAATCCTGTTTTGCAAAATATTAATTAATTCCTATTTGTTAATTTTTTTGAATTTTTATAAAGATGACAATAAAGGCAAAAGGGTGTTGACAGCTAGAAGCTGAATAGATGTTTGACTGTATTTGCAGCACATCAAAGATAGTAAAATTGTGTAACTTTAAGAAATAAGTATAATACAGCAGGCAAGAGTAATAGAGATGCTCTGCGTGGGGTTTACACTTCCAGATCGAATTCAGAGGTGCAGGGGATCTTCTTGTTTATAGTTTAAAAACTCTACCGTTGAGTGATGATTTGCGAGCAGGAGTTTAGTCTTATTTTTTCTTACTAGTAACGGTGGTGTTTTATATCTTAGGTTTTTTTGAATCGTCAATAGAATTCCTGGAAGCCAAATGATGGAACTTTTTTAAGTATACGTTTTTGAAAAAAGATTGAATGAATAGTAAAATAAAAGTAAAATTGTGTAACTTCAAGAAATAAGTATATACAGCAGGCAAGAGTATTAGAGTTGCTCTGCGTGGGGTTTACACTTCCAGATCGAATTCAGAGGTGCGGGGGATCTTCTTGTTTATAGTTTAAAAGCTCTACTGTTGAGTGATGATTTGCGAGCGCGCAGGAGTTTAGTCTTATTTTTCTTACTAGTAACGTTGGTGTTTTATATCTTAGGTTTTTTTGAATCGTCAATAGAATTCCTGGGAGCCAAATGATGGAACTTTTTTAAGAATATGTTTTTGAAAAAAGATTGAATGAATAGTAAAATAATAGTAAAATTATGAAACTTTAAGAAATAGGTATAATACTGCAGGCAAGAGTAATAGAGATGCTCTGCGTGGGGTTTACACTTCCAGATCGAATTCAGAGGTGCAGGGGATCTATTTGATTATAGTTTAAAAGCTCTACCGTTGAGTGATGATTTGCGAGCAGGAGTTTAGTCTTATTTTTTTTTACTAGTAACGGTGGTGTTTTATATCTTGGGTTTTTTTGAATCGTCAATAGAATTCCTTGAAGCCAAATGATGGAACCTTTTTTTAGAATATGTTTTTGAAACAAGATTGAATGAATACATAAACTTTATTTCAGTGTCAAAAAGATTTAGCTATATAGAAACTAATTGGGGAAACTATAGCATAAGAATACAAAGAGAATAGAAAAAATTGCATAGAATAAATTGTAAAAACCGGATGAGAATTTAAAAAATACATAAGTTTAAACTAGTATTTTTACTACGAATCTCGAATTGTCAAGAACAATATTACCACGCCTAGTAATAACTTATACCAAATTTAAAAGTGTCACACAAGAAAAAATCACTTACTTTTTGAAGAGTACAACCGTCTTGTTCAAGAAAACTTGGGTGGACTATATTGTTTCCTAAACACACCAACTGAAAAAGCAGACTGTTATGAGGTGCTCCTGAATACGTCAATTCAATTCAATTCAATAACCTGTTTTCGTTGCAGCTCAAAATTATATTGATGCATGTAATGATAGAAAGTAGACAGAAAAGAAGCTGCGAATTTAATGATACATTTAATTATTAATAAGTGTTGAAAGTAATTACAAAGGTTAGCTTGATGGATTTTGATATACATTTGCATAAAAAAGAAGAAATGTAAAGGAAAAGAAATGAAAGGAAAACATGAGGAGCTTAGCCCCTTAAAAAAATTCGCAGATTGTGACGTAAATATTGACATGTACCTGGAGGTTCCCATTGTTATTGAAAAAGTTTAATAGCTAAAAGATTACAATTGAACTGAAAAGCACGGGGCCAGTAAAATAGCTAGCGATGCACGCATGTT
This sequence comes from Anthopleura sola, assembly GCA_023349425.1. NCBI lineage: Eukaryota > Metazoa > Cnidaria > Anthozoa > Actiniaria > Actiniidae > Anthopleura > Anthopleura sola. The sequence continues at coordinate 1,030,502 of JALHLI010000021.1, read as the reverse complement.
AGCGTTCTTAAAATATCTATGGATATTGATGAAATAGAAAGAACACAATGCTTCAATAGAAATTCAATCCTTTTAGCGAAGGAATCAATGTCATTGCTAAATGAAGTTTTCCTCTGCCATCAAGTATCTCATCTTATACAGTACGTCCAGGCCGAAATCTCTTACTACAACAACTAGTATCGCTATATGATCCAAGTAGACCACCGTTCGACAGGCATTCTACAATCTCAAGCAAAATAAAATGGGACACGTACTATTCTGGAACACCGTTACCCCTCTACCCCGAAGCAATGTTGTCTCGCATGCATTTTATTCGGTAACCACTTCATAAGCTCGACAACTTCATAGACCAACATTGCTAAGGGGGAAAGGGGTGTAGTGGCACTTTATTTTTGCAGAAGATTGTAGTGCGGATCTACGGATCTTTCAGTACTATCATATATTGTCGAAGTATTGGAAATTTCTACAGTCATTTGTACTAACCTCCATCGCAATTTCTAAACTTTTTAAACCAAGTAGATACATGATTCTCGCAAAATTTCCCTGAGCTACAGATAAAATCCTGCCGACATATACTAAGTAAAGTATTTGCGACCAGGCCTGCATGCAATCCCTCCAAAGTTGTTAACCTTTTGTAAGCCTTTAGCCCGTGCATTTTTACAATGTGTCATTGTGCGAGAATATAAACAAACCGAAGGGAAACCCAACAACTCTCTTTCGCTTCTTCAGTAAATTTAAAAGAATTCAAAAGAAGACAAGTGTTGAAAAGCTTGCAGCTACTGAAACATTTGCATTATGTATTTCTACACGTATCAAGATATTCGCAAGCTTTCTATTTCTAGAATTAAAGTGATAATAAGTGTTAAAAAATACTGTTTGAATATGTTAATTCATGGAATATGTTATAAAGCGGCCTGTCAATATAAGGCATTCCATATAATATTCACAGAAGCTTAGCATCTATACGAACATGTAACTAGTATTAGAATTTAGTTAAGTTCCCTTCAAATGCCAAGGGAGCTCGCTGCGTCGAATAGGACTCTCCACATTTCAGTTTTATTATTTAGTATTATGAGAATTCATATCAGCTGAATTATTTGTCAGCAACTCAAACTTACTCGATTAGAGCAGCACAACTCGCGTCGCTAGAACTCTTAGAGGAATCCAAAGCCTGTCAAAATGATTTACCATGGCTAATATTGAGATGCTACGGCTAAAACTTCGTTTTAGTTTTTCTATAAATTCGTGTTCACGAGCTTCTTTGACAAAGTAAAACCCGCATCCAATTATCAAATCAAGGGAGGGGAGCCTGAACATTTTCTCGAAGCTCGTTCTAGCTCTCGAATTTGAAAGAAAAAATAATTTTATTGATAATAACTTTTCAGTATTTTATAAACACTGGATCCTGCGTTTGTAATGAGAGAAATTTGAATTCTAGTTCCAATTTTGTTTATACCGAAAAACATTTGCAGTGTCCTACCCTACTAAGGCAGTCATTGGGGCGCAATTTTTCCCCGTCATGGGTTATGCTAACAACTTAGCTTGAGCTTGTTAGCTTCGCGCTGATTGGCTAGTTACATTTTCTTGTATTACCTAGGGAGGATGCCATGATGTTCCTTCAAATGTTTGCCAATAGAGGAGTACTTATGTTCATTAATACGTTGAAAGAGTTGTCGGGTTGACATACCAACATAATCTGAATCGCACAGATCACACTTAAATTGATAAACAACGCAATTGGAATCAAGCGGGAACCCTGTGGTGGTACACGCCGTATGTACGTACGGACAAGCCATGAAAAATCAACTCGATGGGTTACCATTTTTTCTTAACTATGGTGCTCCGCTCGCGCGGGCCTTCGGTCCGCGCTGGAGCTCCGCTAGTACTAAAACAAACGGAAAATCCATATCTCTGCTGTGTTAAAGTGATGAACTAAAAGTATTGGCTTCAGACAAAGAAGTTACTTACTCAGTATACCAGCTGAAGAACTCGTTGATTACGGAGATGTGTACGAGCGAATTCAATGAATAGGGCGGAAAGTTTGTTTATAACTCACTCATGTTAATCATTGACATTGCACGGAGGTTAATTATGTTAGAAGCTTCATACTACGCTCTCTAATATTATATTTTAATACTTGACGGGCTCTTTGTGATTGTAAAAATTATCACTTCAAAATTATATTATACAGTGAGAATATTTTGATATTCTTCAGTTTTGCTGTGTTTTTGGGTATCTGTTTTGTATGTGTTGCATTACTTTGTTGCTACCTACTAATAAAACACTCATCTTCTCGAGGATTAAAACACCTTTTCAAGATAAGCTTAACACCTATAAACCTCCCGCTAGGAAACTAGGAAACTAAGCTCCTCATGAAGAAAGATAAAAAAGAAATGGCAAGGAAGGGGAAAAAGAAAAGATAAAGAAGAAGAAGAAGAAGAAGAAGAATTTTAATTTTTTTTTATGTAAACAGTAAGAATTGATTAATAATTAAATTGTTTTGATGGAGCTTTCAAGTTTACGATTAATAATTAGTGGTAAAAGAATTGTCAATTAACGTATATACCCAACTAATAATAATCCTTTTCTAACTCCTTCTTTTGTTTTTATTTTACCAAGCAAAAGCCTGGATTTTTATTTTTTTATTTGCCACTTAAGCATAAACTAAAGCTGAAGTGAAAGCTTACTGAAGCTTCTTATGTTCCACTGAAAACATATGAATAAAAGAAACTTCAAACTACAACATTGAGTTAACCGATTTGTGGTCTAATCCAATTTGATCATGGAGTGATAACCACATCCAAAAATTGCAGCAAATATTATTTCATATTTACTATTCACTATCCCATTATTATCTCTCTGCATTATATCAATGATTGCTGAGAGCGCAGTAGACAGCATTATTTCGATTTTGCTGTCATTGATATACCACAGCCTATACCCTACACTTGAGTTTCATTTATACAGGAATTTGGCATCCATAGATCTCGGCTCTCATTGAAATATGGCCATACCATTCTCTTACAACGAATCTGATGTACTGTGTCTTTATCTTCTCGGGAAGCCTGTTGGTTACGATCGTTGACCGGTCAGTGTTTCCCTGAAATATCTTGTCAAAAGGAATTCGGCTATTAGTAAGTTTATCAGCCAGCGAGGCTCACTGTGTTCAATTGCTGAGCTTAGCTTTGGTTCTAGGAAGCGCTGGATTTTTCTCCGGGTTCTCGTTCTAAAATTTTCCTCCCTCAGCAAAATCTAGAAGCTAATTAAATTTCAATTCTATCTGAGTAAGCCCGGCATTCCCTGACTTAGATCAACCTGGATATTGTTTTACGGTTAGACAAAACTGATAGGCGTCGAAGCAGTAAAAGTCCAGGGAAAAAAATGAGTTATAATAGAGAAGCGATTGATATTTTCGTTCGTTTCCTGTCTGTCTTTGGCTTGAGGGTTACCTTGATTGATTGATTGAGCGACTGGTTAACAGACAGGCAAAAGGATCCATCGATTCGTAGGTTATGCTCATTGGTTGGTCCATTGATTGATCTGCTTACTAATCAGTGAGCACCGAAAAAAGAAAAGGCAAGAACTTATATTCTAACTCACCTTTACAGTGTTTGCTATTTTGTAATCCACAAACGAATTGTCGCGGTTTTTATAAGCCAGGCTGTATTTTGTCACATACTGGGATCCCAGATATGGCCTCCCTTGTGTTGCTACCATGGTAACGTATACCACGTGACCCAAGTCCACCTGTAAGTACAGTCCTACAGTACTAGGCCCTGCTACCCAACACCCAGCATCAACCCAACCGTTATAAGGCGTCGTGACAGGGTAGTTGTTGAGACGTCCTCTCCAAGGCTCGTGTCCTGAGCCGTGCGAAGAAGACGCAGTTATCGCTGAGTTTGGGATCTTCTTCAAATTAGCTCCCATTCCAAATGCCAATGCACAATCTAAGTTAGATTCGAATAAGGAAATAAGGAAATGCAGTCAGTTAACATGAGGGAGTAATTGATCGAATTGGAATTTATAAGTTGATTTTCGTGGAGAGGAAAACGCACCGGAGAGAAAAATAAGCCGCCTCGAAACACAGGAGCAACAAAAAAATCTATTCAAGCACGCCGGACGCCAAGCTCGAAAATCATAACCATGAAGGTTCGAGGGATGGTGTTGCATGGCCATAATGTATCACCATAATGTGGTGAGTATAGATAATGACAATATACAGTTGACACCAGGGACCGCGCCACGTATTTTGGATTGGGGGGACTAACGACCGCCGAAGGCGGGAATTACTAGGGGGGTCAGGTGGCATGCTCCACCAGAAAATTTTGAAATTATAACCCTCGGAAATGCGATTTCCAGTGTTTTGAGGGGCATCGAGAGCATATGAAAAGGCATCAAATTTTTGGAAATATTGAATAACTTGGCAATGAGAAAAGGCATTTCGGATTGTGACAAAAATAATTGCATTTGATAAAGTAACCAGAGTTTCATGTTTATTCGCAAATGGATAGTCTTTAAAAATCTAACTGATATATAGATGTATAAAAACAATGAATAGAACATCAAGACTATAAGACGTTCAAACCAGTGATTTTAAGAGAGAAAATAATAATAATAATAATAATAATAATAATAATAATAATAATAATAATAATAATAAAACAAAATGGCGGTAAAAATATAGCCCCACCCCCCCCCCCCCCCCCCCCTGTCGCGCGGTCCCTGGACACTGAGTGTCCTCCTGAGCCAAACGTAGAAGACGCAGTTATCGCTGAGTTTGGGATCTTGTTTAAATTAGCTCCCATTCCAAATGCCAATGCACAATCTAAGTTAGATTCGAATAAAGAAATAAAGAAGGAAAAAGAAATGCAATTAGTTTACATGAGGGAGTAATTGATCGAATTGGAATTTATAAGTGCATTTTCGTGGACAGGAAAACGTACTGGAGAATTCCTGGAAAAAAGCCGCCAGGAAACACAGGAGGAACAAGTAAATCTATTCAAATACACCGAACGCCAAGCTCGGGAATCACAACCATGAATGTTCGATGGATGGTGTTGTATGGCGATAATTTATCACCATAATGTGGTGAGTATAGACACAATACAGTTGACACTGAGCGAATGCTGTTGACTTACGTTTGCATTCGAAGGTGTTACTTTTCATCACACAGATGGTATCAGTACTACAATATTTGTCACTGCACGTCGCCACAGACCGATTATCGTACAACGAATAGATGCCTTCTTCGTTGTAATCCAAGTCAACAGGATTGGACAAGTGACTGCCTTTGTTCAACTCGCATCGTTTGGTCCTGTCATAGAAATTCGTGCTATGGCAATCCATGTTGGAGGCACATTTATCGTAGCATTCTTGGTAGTTCTTCACCATTGTTGACGACAGAACATGGTGCTTGAGTATAAAGTTCTTTTGGGTGTACGTTGAAGGACAATCAAGGGACAAGACGTCATCCAGGATAAATGGAAGAGTCATCAGCAGGTT